>BLBF01000007.1:35704672-35755587 GCA_015471245.1 Laticauda colubrina | reverse complement strand
TATATATATGTGTGTGTGTGTGTGTGTGTGTGTGTGTGTGTGTGTGTGTGTGTGTGTGTGTGTGTATGTGTATGTGTATGTGTATGTGTATGCGTATGCGTATGCATATGTATATGTGTGTGTGTGTGTGTGTGTATATATATATATATATATATATATATATATGTATGTAACTATTTCATTTTTAACAAATCTTCACCCTTTTTAATGATTTTTTTTAATGATGAATGGATTGGATCTTATATATTACATCATCTTATTACATTAATACGTTTTGCACGTTGTCTTCATTAAAATTAATTTTGATTAATACAATTCAACATGGCCTTGTAAATTGCTTGGGGCTGGTGTACCAGAAATGTGTACACACGCACACACACACACACACACACACACACACTATTGGATAATAAAACTCAATTTTTATTGGAATGAAATTTAAATTCTGGAGGTATTGCACTTATTTTACACCTTTCATCTCTTTTCAAAGGTATTTCCCACATCATTTGGAGAAAATGGCCCTTTGACACAGCAAGCAGAGGTCACTGTACCCTGGGTATCTACCGTCCTTTATCCTGCACTCTTTACTATTCTCCTTATATGCATAGATATTTTTCATTATTATCTGGAAGCGTAATTTCTCACTTTCCCATATGCAGACTCATGCACACATATGTTCTCTTTTGCTGTCTCGCTCCAATTCTCCCTCAGAGATATCCCTATCATAAGGGTGTAATATAGCCATCCTAATAGTTCAGCAAGAAAAATAACAACTGTTTTGTGATTCTGTGATGTACAATCTATACCTTCTAAAGAGAACAACCCAATCATATTTCCTAAATGGCATGAGGATTTAATAAAATGGCATCTGTGTTTCCAAGGAGGAGTCCAAAGCATTCCAGTACTTCTGCTTATTTAATTGAGCAGCCACCATTAAGAAACCACTAAGTGCTGTATCCTACTTCTCCATCTCCTTTCCATTGCTTATAAAATGGGAACAGTGATCAGCTGCCTAGGAAAGAACATCTTACTCAAGAAATAGGGAAAACAATAACAGAACTTCACTGGTCTCTCCTTTCCTCCTTAAAAGAAAAAGAGCAATCAAATAAAGGCTTAAGCAGGGAGCCAAGATAAACAATGAAAGCCAGCAATCATTCTGTCTAACATATTTCACCAGGTGTTAAGTTTGGAGAATGTCTGTGTTCACCCCAGAAAAACTATGATGTAAGACATGCATGTCAAAAGATCAGAAAATTTCTGACTTGACTTTGTTGGTATTTCTCTCTCCCTTCCCCCCCTCACCCCTCTCTCTGATCCCTCCCTCTCCCTCTCCCCCTCAATTTCCCCCACTCCTCCCTCTGTGTTGTACTCTTTCTGTTGAGGGAGGAGGATTACAACTCACTCTATCTCAGGCATCTTGAAATAGTAAAGCCTTTAAGGTTTTGTGGAAGCAGAGCTAGGTTGAGGTTCATGGAGGACTGCTATTTTAAAGGACAGATGGCCACAAAGAATGCTTTTCTCCAAATGATACAGCTTTACTGATGGGACCTGGAGTGAGTCAGTCAGCTAGCCAGCTAATCCTTACCAGATGGCCAGAAACAACTAGAGAAGATGATTCAGTAAGTATCTAGGTCCTGAACCTAGACAATGAATGCCTTTTAATGACACCTTCAGTGGCACCCAGAAACTAAATGGTCACCAGCAGAGCTTGTGAAACAGACTTTAAATGGGTCAAAATGGGATGGGAATAACTATTCATGCATTTGACATCAGCTCTAGCTTTTGTGGTTTTCAAGGGTAGCCCATGTGAAGTGTGCTGTAGTAATTCAAGATATGACTGGTCTCCCAATCCAATAAAGCACTGGTACATCAGATGGATATGTGCAAAGACATCTGTCACTTGCTCATTGAGCAAAAGCCAGAAAAGTCTAAGTAAGACTCCCAATTTTTCTGGATTTGTTTCCCAGCAGCCTCTGGCTTGATCTGTCCCATTTTCAAACTCTTTCTTTTCCTGGCTTCCCTCTCTATTTCCCCCACCCCCAAAAATAATTTGGTCTTGTCTGTTCGGTTTCTGGAGTGTTTTTATACAGAGGTAGATAAAATAGACAGAATCCTGATCAATTTATTTCCTGCATTTCTTTGCGCAGCTATAACTACATCTCATTTCTTTCTTTGAAAGTGAGCCAATTGCCAGAGGTAAATTGATTAGTTTGCCTTCTAGTAAATAAATTTTGAAACTCCCCCAACTATTAGGAAAGCTTCTTCTGCATTTTGTAAGGAGGACCACAACACGTAGATATTCAAAATATTCTCAAACGACTGCCCAGAATACGTGTTATTACCTTACTCTGGCTATATAAATATAGTATCAAATGGGGAGGGTAAACTCATCTGCCTAAATATATAATCCCCAAATGTTATCCTCCAGTTTCTCTGCTTCATTGCTTTTAGATTTCATCTGTTGCTTGTTTTGATTTTTAGACTATGACAAGTACTGAATTGCAAATACCATTGCCATGCCCTTGATGAAGGGCAATGAATTAATAATAGCAGGTATTATTTTTAGGTATTATGTATTACTCTTCAGTGTTTAGCTAATATCTGCTTTATGCTGAATATTACACAGGATTTGTGAGGACTGTAGCAGTCCTATGTATGTCATTTGGTGTACCAGTGTGGGATTCAATTTTTTTTTACTACAGGTTCTGTGGGCGTGGCTTGGTGGGCGTGGCAGGGGAAGGATACTGTAAAATCTCCAGTCAGAAGTAATATTTGCCGGTTCTCCGAACTACTCAAAATTTCCGCTACCAGTTCTCCAGAACTGGTCAGAACCTGCTGAATACCACTTCTACAGTATACTACTGAAAAGTAATTTCTGCTTCAAATGTTTCCTTCATAATCAAAATGCCTTCAAATGATTTATTTTTTTTTACATCCCATAAATAATAAGCCTAAAGAGAGGGGCTCAGAAAAACAGCATAGCAGAGTTGGAAGGGACCCTGAGGTTTTCTAGTTCAACCCTCCCTTGCTCAAACATATACCATTTCAGACAAATGCCTGTCCAATCTCTTGTTAAAAACCTTCAGTGTGGAGCACCCATAACTTCCATTTAGATTTCGTTCACACATTTGCTAAAATATAAACGGATGCCTTTGGTTTTAGCTTACCACATATAATTATTAGATTTATTTGGCCACCCATCTTATGAAAAACAACAACAGTAACTGTGTGAACCCAGCCATTATGGTTTTGCAAGCTATGGTTAATGATCAGACCTATAGCTTATTATCTAACAAATATGATACTGCAAAATCTCATTCCCTCCCCACCCCACGAACCTGCTTTCCAGCTCTGTTCTTCTGTGCAGGGCAACAAAAGAAGACCCAGCTGATCACCTGGGACTCAGGAGGCGGGGCCTGTCAGGTGGTATTTGCCGATTCTCTGAACTATTCAAAATTTTGCTACCCGTTCTCCAGTACTGGTCAGAACCTTCTGAATACCACCTCAGATCCAGTACTTGCCAACAATGAAGTAATGAAGACTTCAATGATAACATTTCTTTTAATTCTACGAATACCTACAGCCCTTTTGTAGAATCAAAAGTCATTTGGAAAGTAGTCCTCTACTTACAATTACAATGGAACCCCAAATTTCTGTTGCTAAGTAAGAAAACGATTAAGTGATTTTTGTCTCATTTTATGATGTTTCTTGCCACAGTTGTTCAGTGAATCACTGCAAGTATTAAGTCAGTAACATGGCTGTTAAGTGAATCTGGCTTCTCCATTGATTTTGCTTGTCAGAGGGTTGCAAAAGGGGATCACAGGAACATGGAATAATACTGCAACTGTCATAAATGTGATCCAGTTGCCATATGTACGGATTTGGATCACGTGACCATGGGGATATTGAAATGTTGGAAGTATGAAAATGGTCACTTTTTTTCTGTGATGTTATAACTTTGAATGATCACTAAATGAATTGTTGGAAGTCAAGGATGTCAAATTTCAGCATGTCAAATTCTAATATATTTAACTATTTTTACTTAAAAGTAATTTTTTTAAGAAAAATATCAAAGGAGTGGGCCCCTGTCAGTATAAAGAAAGAAAGCAAGGATATGTGTGGGATGGGAGCCCAGAAAAGCAAGATGGCCATGGCAGCTATGTGATCAAAGCTTCACTTTTTCATTGCTCAGCCAGAACTAATCGTGGTTTGAGGGCAAAGAATGCTTGTCAATTAGTCTTTGCTTTCTTTGTTTTAAATTTGTTAAATGCTAAATATATAATTTGCCCAGCATCTTAAAAGCTTTCAGTGCTCTGTGAATTAAGAGCCGTGGTGGAGCAATGGTTAGAATGCAGTACTGCAGACTAACTCTGCCTACTGCCAGCTGTTCGATCCTGACCAGCTTGGTGTTAACTCAGACTTCCATCCTTCTATGATCCGTAAAATGAGGACCCAGATTATTGGGGGCATTAAGCTGACTCTGTATACCGCTAAAAGAGTGCTGTAAAGCACTATGAAGCAGTATATGAGTGCTATTGCTGTAGTGCTATTATCAAACAGCTCTCACCTCTTACTTCTGAGAAAGAAAGAAATATGATTCTAGCTCTTCCCAGCCACATTCAGAATCCATGGCTTCATAGGTATTTGTTGCATTTGGCAAGTGAGGTGTATTTCCTTAATGAGACAGTACAAGAGAAGATTGATTTTGGAAGCTATTAGTAAAGGCATATTAACGGAGGAACCTGAGAGGACCTTCTCCCCTTTGCTACCAGATTAGCATTGCAACTGGATTTGCTTTATCCTCAGCAGCAAATGCAGTCAGAATTTCAAAAGAGCAGGCTTAGGGCTCCAGAATTAGTAGTAAGGCGTTGCTTTGAGCCAGAGCAATTAAAAGAGAGTGAGGAGGCTCTCTGATAGCGGTTAATCTTTCCAAGAAAGGGGATGTCACCATTCCCAAACACAGGATGGACCCACTGAAACACCCGTTTCATCTGTTGCTAAGGTAGGAAGGAAAAACAGCCTCCAGTCTGCAAAGATGATAAGGGGTGGAAGCAGTGGTGGTATGCTACCAGTTCAGACAGGTTCCACCGAACTGGTAGTAAAAAAGCCTTTGATCAGCTGAGAGGATAAAAAAAACCAAAAAGCACATGGTAGGGTGGGGGTTGCTCCTAGCTTTTTGTTTCTTCATCCTCTCAGCTGATTGCCTTGTTTGGGACTAGTGTATTAGGGGCGCGCATGCATGAAGTCCCCCACCAAACTTTTAGCGACTAACGTAGGATCCCACTGCTGGGTGGAAGTTTTAGAAATTGGACAAGTCAGTGCTGGTTTGTTGCTATCCTTATGTGATTGATGAGGGCAAGTTTGTGGATAAATCATGGTGCAATATCAGTGGTGGGATTCAAATTTTTTTACTACCAGTTCTGTGGCATGGCTTTGTGGGTGTGGCAGGGGAAGGATACTGTAAAATCTCCAGTCAGAGGTAATATTTGCCGGTTTTCCAAACTACTCAAAATTTCCACAACTCCACAACTCCAGAACCGGTCAGAACCTGCTGAATACCATCTCTGTGCAATTTGATGCTAAACCTTATTATAGGAACCTGCAGTGGTTCCTCAGATATTTTTTACAACAAAGGAACATGAATGTAAGCAAACCCCACTATTCTATCAGGCCACGCATAGTCAGAAGATAATGTAATTTCAAACACCTAATCTCAAAAAAATGATTGTAAGCTGCCCAGAGTTACCTTGCTGTAAATGGGCAGCCTATAAGTTTTATAAACCAAACAAACAAACAAACAAATGGACTAGAAGACTTCCAAGGTCCTTTCCAACTCTGCTACTGTATTAGTCTGTTATTCCTTCCCATACCCACCTTTTATTTTTTTCCTAAGAACTAATGTAAATAACTCAAAGAAAATGAAAGTATAAATCCAGAGAACAGAATATCACTGAAGCATTAGAGCCAAATTAAACTAAGATAGACTTCCAGAGAATTAACTTCCATATGCAATTTATTCAGAAATTGGGTCTCTTGGAAAAGAATCAAATACGTTGGAGGAATTTTGCCCTTAAGAAAAATTGTCACTATATATGCAGTAAACACAAATTACCTCTAAATATATGAATCCACTATTTGTTTATCAGACATCAATTTTAGGCAAAGTGTTTTCCCATAATATGCTATTGATTCTGATTCACTCTGCTTCACCAAACATGTCATCAAGCAAAGCACCTGCCTGTCATCTTGCTGTAATTCTTTTCTTCTAAGCTGCAGAACTGTTATAGCATGGCAAACTTATTCACAGATGCAAGGAGCTTTCAGCTGAGCTAATTCTACTGGCAAGGAAATTGTCCCAATTCCGATGCCTTTTAGTTTTTTTTGGTCCAATGAAGCATTTTCATGAAGCTCTGACAGCTTAAACATGGCTTTGGAATAACAAATTGCATTTGGGTCTGCCAGAAAAGAATATTTCCTCTCCCCGAATAAAAGGAAAGAAGGAAAGTTTAGAGTCTGTGTCATTAGGTACATAAATCTCTCTTTCTGGAGAGATAGCTGTGTGAGTTCTTTTCCAACCAGAACAGGGGAGCATTGTGGTCTCTAGTCTTAGTTCAGCTGATAAATCTCCTCAGCATCCTATTATTTCCATAATGATAAAATGTAAAAAAAATGTGGGCTTGCACACTATTAAAAAACAAAAGGTAGCTTATTTCAGCAACTTGTTTTTCTGCTTGACTTGTTAGAAATCTAGGCAGTCTATTTTGTCTCCCGACTTACAGCAGTTCATTTAGTGACTGTTCAAACTTACACAACATTGAAAAAAATGACTTATGACAATTTTTCACACTTGCAACCATTGCAGCATGCCCATAGTCATGTGATTGGAATTTGAATGCTTGGAAACTGACTCATATTTATGACGGTTGCAGTGTTCTGGGCAGAGGTGGTATTCAGCAAGTTCTGACCCATTCTGGAGAATCAGTAGCAGAAATTTTGAGTAGCTCGGAGAACCAGCAAATACCACCTCTGACTGGCCCTGCCCCCATCTATTCTCTGCCTCCTGAGTCCCCACTGATTAGCTGGGTCTTCTTTTGTTGTCCTGCACAGGAGAACAGAGCTGGAAAGCAGGTTAGCGGGATGGTGAAGGAATGGGGATTTTGCAGTAACCTTCCCCCAGGAGTGGGGAGGGAATGGAGATTTTACAGTGTCCTTCCCCTGCCATGCCCACCAAGCCATGTCCACAGAACCGGTAGTAAAAAATTTTGAATCTCACCACTGGTCCCAGGATGATGTGATCCCCTTTTACGACTTTCTGACAATAGAATAGAATAGAGAATAGAATTCTTTATTGGCCAAATGTGGTTGGACACACAAGGAATTTGTCTTGGTGAAAATACTCTTAGAATACATAAAAGAAAAAATATATTCGACAAGCAAAGTCAATGGGGAAAACAGATTCATTTAACAACTGTGTTACTAACTTAACAACTGCAGTGATTCACATAACAACTCTGGCACGAAAGGTGACAAAATGGGGCAAAATTCACTTGAAAAATATTTCACTTAGCAACAAAACTTTTGGGCTCAATTGCAGTCGTAAATCGAGGACTTCCTGTACTCTTTTACCCCAAATAAGCAAACCATCTACGGTTCATTGGATGCTTTGGATCACATCAGGAGACACAGTAATATGATTGATCTCTAGTGGAAGTTATTTAAGTTTTATTGATCTCCGTATTCTACCTGGAAATAATGCATTGAAATCCAAGGGCAGGAAGAATGCCTACAGGTAGTCCTTACAAACATCCATTTAGTGACTGTTTGAAATTACAACAGCATTGAAAAATGTGACTTATGACATTTTTTCACACTGATGACATTTATAGCATCCTCATGGTTAGATGATCAGACTTCAGATGCTCAGCCACTGGTTCATATTTATGACCCTTGCTGTGTCCCAGGGTCACATGTTCACCTTTTGCAGCAAGCAAAGCCAATGGATAAGTCAGAGTCATTTAACAACCATGTTATGAATTTAACAACTGCAGTGATTCACTTAACAACTGTGACAAGAAAGGTTTTTAAATGGGGCAAAATGTACTTTAAAACTGTCTCAGTGTGATGACCCAGAGTGTGACACAAATGTAACAAAATCCAAAATGTAAATAAATGTCCTTTAATGCCTCCAACTTGGCCCCACTGTTCAATAATTCTCAGTTGGAGATAAAACTTATTCAAAAATAGTCTTCAAAAGAAAGCAATCCAGTCTGAACTTAATGAGCAGATAGAGATGAAATAAAAAACTAAAACAAACTACAATGAAGGAATTTTCACAACGGACCAGGATAAGTAATTACCAAATTCAAAGAGATAACAAGGCACGGTCTGTTGGAAGGATGCCAACCAAGATAACTTCAGCCCAAAATAACACACGCTTTGCTTCTGGCAACACTGTGTTTTAACCATCTTTCTTATATATTATTCTCCCCAGCTACAACCAATGAGGGGGATCATGGCCACTTCCTCTCTCGTAAGCCAAGTTGTTTCCTTCTCCGTTCCTCCTTACATGTTCTAGGATGAAGAGGGGATGGGCCTGGTTCTTCCTCTGATGGCCCAGCCAGCCTCTGCCCTTCCCCAGACTCTTCCATAACCTCCGGAGCTACACTTCCACTCCCTGTCGGCTGTTCCTCCTCTCCCTTATGAGTCTGACTCTAACAAGGGCATGACACTTAGCATCAGCAATTTTGGAGTTAAATTATGGTCATAAGTCAAGGACTATCTGCATCTTTGTGTCACCAATATGAGTTGGGCTTCACAAATGATCATTTAGTTAAGTGCACTCTCCTATGTTTCTTTATTCACCAAAGACATCTTCAAATAAATAGATTCATACCATTGTATTTCAAGCAGAATAAATCATTGAAAACATTAAGATTTACATTTATCTGTAATGTGTTTTCTACTTACACTGATACTATGTTGCTGGGGGAAATCTGCTCATTGCAAATATATTTCTCTTGCTCATAAACTTTGAATTCATTCATCAAAATATTATTGATTTTATATTTTTAACAGATGGTTGTGAACAACATTAGAGAAGCATTATTATCATTAAAAAGTTATGTATTTTTACAATGAAAATGAAGAGCATCAAAGGATAAATGGTTAGAAATAAAAACTATGCTGCTTTTAAAAGCAAAATATGACCCACAGAACACTTTTTCCAGAAAATGGAAGATTTTTCCTATCAGAAAAAAAGTAGCTCAAAATAAAAATAAAAATAAAAGGATTGTGGAAAAAAGATGTTGCGATCAACATATTGAAAAGTAGCCATTGAAGTGTCTTTGTACAAAAAGGAATTAAGATATGACCTAGTTTATTTCTCTTAATTTTATGTCTACCTTGGATAAGTTGGTAGAAAATATTATTAAAGAAGAATAACCAAGCATATAGCACAGTGTTGGCAAACCTTTTCGGCACCAAGTACAAAAACGCCTGCGTGAGTACCACAAATCAGAAGAGCAGCTTCTGTACTGGCCACCTGGTTTTCCAATTTCTGACATGCATGTGTGTGGGAAGACCAGCTGGCCGGAGTGAATGTGCATGCCGGAAACTGGAACCTTAGCTTCCTGATATGCGCATGCGCATTGAGAAGCTGTTCTTCCAGTTTTTGGAAGATGCATGAAGACCAGCTGGCTGGTGTGCATGTACACGCTGGAACCCAGAAGAGCAATGGGCGACTGCTGGTGTGCCTGGAGAGGTGGCTCTGCATGCCACTTCTGGCACACGTGCCATAGCTTGGCCATCACAGATATATAGCAGAACAATCCTTGATAAAGAAATACCAGCATGCATTTTGCAAAAGTATTGCTTGCTTTACCAAAAGGGGTGGGAGGAATTCAGAGTTTATTAGAAATGTAATAAAGGTTACTACAGCAAATCTAATAAATAGTTTGTTTTCAGACATTTAATAGCTGAGAGATGAAAGAGAGGCATGCTTGTATAGAGACTGCAGTTGATTTCAGAGCATGAAATAAAATAGTAGAAAATAAATTAACTTTTTTATATAATGTAACAAAATAAATGATCATGAAAGTGATGATTTTAATTATGTTGATAGTGGAGCTTTTAAATATGTTCATCAGTGGTTAGTATTACATATGAGTAGCAGCTAGCCAAGTTTATTCCATATTCCTATTTGGAGAACAGACAGGAGTCTCTCAGTGTCAGATGCAACCAGCAATTTTGTCTGACGTTGTATGTACAGAGATGGATAATGACTAAAGGGGAAAAGTTTTTGGACCATCCAAATCAGGGGTGTCAAACTTGCGGCATCATGTGACGCATCATGATTTTCCCTCCCTTTGCTAAACAGGCCGTGGGCATGGCCAGCACCTGATACATCCAGCCTGCAGGCCGTAAATTTGAAAGCCGTGGTCCAAATGTATCTGTCAAAAGCAGTCCAAAAGGCCATTTTAAATCTACAAAAGGATTTCTAATGAATATGGAGGCAACCTTCCTCTTTGCTTCCTCTGAGAACTAGAAGTATCTGGTTGCAATCCACATTCACTCACTTCAACACAGAATCTACATCTGTATACCCTGGCTCAAGTATAGTTTGCTGTTGGAGGTTCTTCTCAGACAGTGCTTGTGTTTGGAACAGGTCTAAATTTTTAACTCCTTTGCCGCTGAATGTTTTACACATGACTAAATGCACATTCAAAATGAGTTTTTACATTCCTTTTGATGCTATTTATCTCTTGTGAGATTGGACAAAAGGGAAAAGGGGATGGTTTTCTACGTTGCACACTTTAGTACTATAAGCCCAGGAGGTTACTATAAGTGTTCTTTTTGTGTTATTCTTTTCAAATGACCAAAATTGTACAGCAATCAAATCTGTTAAATCGAGGGAATGAGACTCCCGGAGCCAGCATAGTAATCAGTCATCTTTATTTCTGCTTAGAACTGAACTGTGGAAGAAACCGTGGCGGCCCTTTTATAGTCTGGCTGCTCGCGGCTGTGGCCAGTGACGGCTCGTCGAATTTCCCACCACCGTGGACCAACCAATCACAGGTAAGCATGCTAATACATAACACTCCTCCCCACCTGGTCCAGTCCACCCAATCCTGTCTTTGCCTACTGTACGTAATCATGCAGGTAGGCAGGGCTTCTATGAGTGTGACTGGACCTGCGCAGCTCAGTCGTGGTTTGGTCTCTGAACTGTTCGGATGGATCTGTTGTTCCTCCCATCCTTCTTCTTGGAACCTCCTGGAAGGTTGAGTTGGTGAGGCCGCTCATGCCAGGGGCCGCTTTTCAGCTGTCTTTCTGGAATTGTTTCTGCCTCTCTATGCTACCTTCTTCTGCAGTTTCAGGTACATGCCTGCACTCTCTGACCGGGGTTACTCTTATTAGTGGGGGTTGTGTGTTTTTAATTGTCAGGGTTTGTTCTATGAGTGTCCTTGTTCATGGAAGGTCTGTCCCTCCCTCTCTACTCGTGCTGTGTCTGTTTGAGGTGTCTCCTCCCTCTTCCCTGGTTGAGGGGTCTTTTAAGCTGTTCCCGGTTTATGGTATCAATCTTTTTATGGTGTCCCAGGATACCATTGATAAGTATGAGCCTGAGTCCACTTCCATCCAGCAAGGCTGGCCTTCTAATTCTTGTCGAATTTCCTGCTGCCATGGACCAACCAATCACAGGTAAGTATTCTAATACATAACAACATCTATCTGTGTCAGAAAATACCATCAATGGAGGTGAAGTTGGAGACTTCCAGACTCTTATTCTAAGTGCCCAGACATGATACCACCATATTGTTAGGAGCTGGAGCAAAATCAAAGGGTTGGAATTCCAAAACTTTTATACAAATATTCCAACACCTTTATGCAGATACGATATAAGTGTATTTAGAATATTGTGCACAACTATGATGACCCATCTCAAATACCAACTAAAAAGTGTGCAGAGATGAAAGAGGAAGAAAGGTTACAACAGGCATATAAGAAAAAGAACTTGGCTGATTTAGCAGAGTATTTCTTGTATTTTTTTAATACTTCCTGTTAACTACACATGAAGGGTATTCAGTTTATCATCTAAGCTAATGCACAGCTCATCTTTTAAAAGACTTTTAAAAAACTGTTGGTATAAACTGAAAGAGTAATTTATTTCTGTAATATAATCCACTAAACTTTAATTTTAATTAAAAAATCCATATAAGAAGGAAAATACTAATGAAATTCTTGCAATTATTTATGTTTGGAACCATCAATGGATATGAAGTTGGAGACTTCCAGACTCTTATACTAATTTATACTTATACTCTTATGCTCAGACATGATACCACCACATTGTTAGAAGCTGGAAAGGGTTGGTATTCCAAAACCTTTATACAAATATTCCAAAACCATTATACAAATATGATGCAATGCTATATTAATATAGAGTATTGGATGGTTGTTGCTGTATTTGAATTTCCCCCCTTTTTAAGGGGGATTGCTGAATACTGGAATGATCAGTGGTAGTATTCAGCAGGATCTGACCAGTTCTGCAGAACCGCTAGTGGAAATTTTTAGTTCAGAGAACCGGCAAATATCACCTCTGACTGGAGATTTTACAGTTTCCTTTCCCTGCCATGCCCACCAAGCCACTCCCACAGAACCAGTAGTAAAAGAATTTGAATCCCACCACCGGGAATGATGGAAAAAAACATTAAAGAGTAAAATGGATTACCAGGCAAATTCCCAAGCATCTGTAAAGAACATTTGGAGGGGATGATCTCTTATACAATTAAAATCAGGTCAGAGAGAGAGAGAACAAAGAAAACATAGCATGAAAAAGCTAGTTCTTATAATGAAGATGAGCATCAAGTACTCCTCCGAAAACTGGTATCAATGCATTTCTGAAATGCAGACTGAACAATAGAAATTGTATACAATTCCAGAAATTAGAAGGATAAAGATGATTGATGATAGATACATAGATTTTATCTATCTATCTGTCTGTCTGTCTGTCTGTCTGTTTCTCTCTCTCTCTCTCTCTCTCTCTCTCTCTCTCTCTCTCTCTCTCTCTCTCTCTCTCCCTCCCTCCCTCCCTCCCTCCCTCCCTCCCTCTCTCTCTCTCTCTCTCTCTCTCTCTCTCATCTATCTATCATCTATCTATCTATATCTATCATCCATCTATCTATCTATCTATCTATCTATCTATCTATCTATCTATCTATCTATCTATCTATCTATCTATCTATCTATCTATCTATCTATATCTATCCATCTGTAGGGGGAAAGAAGCTTATAAATTATAGCATCCTGAAAAACAATTACGTTGAAAATGCTTTTTAAAGAAAGATCACTACCTTAGCATATGAATGTGGATAGTGTGGGGTGGGGGTGAAGGCTTATTTGTCTTGTTAGAGTGGCATCAAATTATGTTTCATCTCAAAATATCTGAACAAGTAGCTGCTGTGAAATACTTAGTTCAAAACAAAGTTAATGTTCCTTTGCTCTTATTCTCTTAAATCAATGAAGCTTAATGGGCATTTTTAAAAATATTCTTGGCTTGAGTCAACCTGTGACACAGTGTGTTTTGGGTGTAAGCAGTGGAAACTGTGTCAAAGAATATACTGCTCTCTGAATATGTAATTTGTAATTGCCATTGTGAATTACTGAATATGTAATTGCCATTGTGATGCTATCACAAGATTCTTGTGGTTATCTCTTTTACTATATGGTTGGAGACTCATTACTCAATAACTTAATAAAACATATACACTACACTCCAATCACAAAGAGCAAATTGTCTATTTTAAAAAAAACAGGAAAAAAAATCATCACCCAATATTAGAAAAACACCTTCCTTTTCTGACTGAAGATTGTATTACATAAATTACTTTTAATTTATGTGGCAGACTTGGAATCATGAATAAATTAAGGTATAAATATATTTGGAATTGAAATTAAAAATATATACTTTGCCAATTCTCCCTTTATTGTCCAGACTGTACATTTAACTAAAATTATCTTCCATTAAGAGGAGATATTTTTCCATATTATTGAGCAGAAACTGCCCCAAACTACCTCAGCCTAATGCCTTTTTATAAAGCATTTAATTCAAGATTTGCAATTAAATTCAAACTTCAATTTTATGAAGACTAAATGAAAAATTTATCCTGGCCCCAAAACAATAGAAGTTAATGTAACCCAAACCATAAAAGCTAATGGAAGAAATTAATACACAATAAGAATTTTGAGACACCAAAGAACCAAGAGGGAAATCTTCCTAGGTCCTATTAGGAACAATAAAAAGAATTTACTTTCCCACTAAAGGGCCTGTCACATAGGCCAACGGATGCAAAACATATGTAAAAAGGACACAGCGGACGAGAAAATTTTCCATCCGTTGTTATCCGCTCTCAAAAGTGCCCCAAATTTGCATAAGCAGAGCAGACAACAATGGAAAGGAACGGATGGGGAGAGGATGTAGCCAGGATGTAAAGCAGATGCTCCACGGAAGCCTAGCGGATGGAAGCGAATGGAAGCAGATGGCACATCCGCAGGGCTTCCGGGGGAGCACAGCGAAAAGGACGCGCAGCAGAAGGAGCGGATGCCTAGCGGATGCGTAGCAGATGCCTAGCGGATGCAGAGCGTTCACTGCGCATGCGGGGAGGATGCATTGCGTCAGCCCCGTGGATATAAAAGGATGCAGCTCGCAAGCAGGTCACCATTCAGAGGAAAGATCTGTTGCCAGACACATCTCCAGCCAACAACCATGGGGAAGAAGAGGAAGCCTGTGCCATCTTCTGCCAGCCCTGGCAAGAAGGACAGGGCCACCATCCCACCCCCTGGCCCTGACTCTGCTTCTGCTGGGGCTTCTGCTGTTTGGGCTGACTCTTCTGGTGCTGGGGCTTCTGCTGGGGCTTACTCTGCTGGCGCTGCTCCTGGTGCTGGTGCTTCTGCTGGTGCTTACTCTGCTGGTGCTGCTCCTGGTCCTGGTGGTGCTGCTGGTGCTCCTGGTCCTGCTGGTGCTGTTGGTGCTGCTTTTGCTGCTACTGTTCTTGTTGCTGCTGCTGCTGGTGGTGGTGTGGTGGAGCAGCCCCTAGAACCTCGAAGCCCCTCTGATGAGGGCCCAGATGGCCCTGCCAGAGGGAAGAAGAGGCAGACGCGAGAACGGGAGAAGAGGCAATAATCCATCGAAGAGGAACATGAGGATGAGGTGCTCGAATGGCTGAGGGAGAACGAGTACCTATGGCAGAAGGGATACAGGCTCTATTGAGACACCAAGAGGAAGCAGGTGGCTTGGAGAGAGAAGGCGGAGAGCCTGGGCTACACTTCGGAGGTCCTCCTCAGGTGGTGGAAGCATATGCACACCTGGTACGGGAAGCTGCACCTCAAGAAATCTGGCCAAGCCATGGTCAAGCTCACTGACCGGGAGACCTACGTGATGACCAAGTGCAGCTTCTTGGAGGGTGAGATCCGCCACCAAGGAGCAGCCCCTCTGACAACCCTCTCTCTCAGGCAGCCCACAGAGAGCCAGTCCTCTTCTGGCCAAGAGTCAGCTCCTGTGTCCAGGCAGGTATCTGTGGAGTGTCCCATGACGGAGACCCCCCCGACAGCTGCACTCCCCGTGGCGGAGCACGTGGAGGACCCCTGACGCAGTGGGAGCAAGGAGAGGGCACTTCCACCAGAGACCAACCCACATCCACCCCCAGCTCCACCTCCACAGAAAGCAGGCAGAGAGCCAGACCAGAGGGGCAGAGCCACACTGTCCTGCTGGAAATCAGGGACACCATCAAAAGCAGCATAGATCTCCTCTCTCAGCTGGTACACACCGACATACCATCCTCAAACCACAAGCCCTTCCTCACCTACGTCAACTAGACCCTCATGGACATGTCCGAATCACAATACCAGGTGATAAAGGACAGGATCACCGGTCTTCTGCACAACCCTCCAGGCCCAGCTGAACCTGCTCCGACCCAGTCCAGGTCTGCTCCTCCACCCCAGGTGATGTCACAGCCCTTCCAAGGCTTTCCACAGGCCCTCACCTACCAAGGCTACGGCTACCAGGAGTTCCAGCAGCACAGGCAGCCCTTCCCAGTCCAGGCACAGGTTTATTGTATGCCACCGGTGCCACCGATGCCACTGACGCCACATCTGCCACGCACGCCACAGATGCCACCCATGCCACAGATGCCACCCACGCCTCACCTCGCTCACCTGCAGACCAGACAGCCCCACTACACTCCTCCTTCCTCCACCTCACAGCCAAGCCCGGCCTCAGAACATCTGTCATCGGTCTTGGGACTGACACCCCAGGTCATGGAGGAAGGGGCTCTCAACATCACAGGACTGAGCCAGCTCTCTGAGAGCTTCCTCCACACACCGTCCCCTGTTGTCCTCTCAGGGCCAGGCACCCCAATGGGGCCTCAGACCAGCACTCCAGCAGCAGCCATCTCCACAGCACCTGGACCCTTCACCCCTGAGACTATGGGCATGCCTCAGAGTGACTGAGAAGAGTGCCAGAGACTGGGTTGCTACCTGTTGACTTTATCTTTGCTTGGGACACTTTACTTGGGTCATTTTGCTTTTACAGTTTGTTATTAATAAAGTTTATCTTTGCTTCACACATTTGCTTCAGTTCTTTTAGTCAATAAAGTCTTGGTGGAAACTTTTAGAAATAGTTTAAGTTTTTGCATGCTTGTGGGATGGGTTAAGATAGCAGTGGGATGGGCAGGGATACCTGTAGGATGGGTAATAACTGTGGGATGGGTTAAGATAACAGTGGGATGAGCAGGGATACCTGTGGGATGGGTAATAGCTGTGGGATGGATTAGGATACCTGTGGGATGGGTAATAGCTGTGGGATAGATAAACCTCCAGTGCAAGCATAGTGGGACTATATGGTCCACCCTCCCAGGTGCCAGACCTATGGCCCTTTATTATCAATAACAATTTAATCATTCATCAACACATTTCAACCTAAACACAACTCTTTATTAAATGCCCTGTTCATTGTAGGGCCACTCAACATACATGGCACAATCTCATCAGTGTTATGAGACACACTCAAGGAAGCATCCATTAAGCATCTACCATCCTGTCTTGCCACTCCACTGCTCCAGCTGGGGAGTTGCACCAGTGTTTCAGGAGGTTGCGCTGCTTCTTCCCTTCACGTGAAGCTCTGTTGGGGCCTTGCACATCCTCAGTGTCTATCAGGTTTTGCCCTTGCCTCCATTCCCCAGGCTCCATGTCCCCATTGCCTTGTTGGAGGTCCACGAGCCTGTTCTGCAACACTGGGTAGCGGGTGCGCATGATATTGTGCAGGATGCAGCAAGCTTCCATGATCCTCCTCATGGTCTCTGGGTGATGCTGCATGGTGTTGAGAAGTACCTGGAACCTGTTGGCCAGGATGCCAAAGGCGTTCTCCACCACCCGCCTTGCCCTGGACAGCCTGTAGTTGAAGATCCTCTCTTCACGGGTAAGGCATCTGGAAGTGTAGTGCTTCATGAGGTAGGTTCTGAGGGAGAAGGTGTCATCCCCCACGATGAAGTAGGGCACATCTTGTGTGTCGTTGGGCAGGGGGTCTGGATCTGGGAAGCCCACGATGAGGTTGCCTTCCAGCCCCTCCTTGAGGTGACTGGCGTTGTATACCTGGGCATCTGAAGAGGAGCCGTTGCCTGAAGCATCGATGTACATGAACTTGTAGTCAGCATCAACCATGGCGAAGAGGATGATGCTGAAGAAGCCCTTGTAGTTGTGATAAGTGGACCCTGATTTGGCTGGAGCTTTGCAGGCCACGTACTTCCCATCTATGGCTCCAACGGTGTGGGGGAAGTTCCACTTCTGATACCACTGCTCTGCAACTTCCTTCCAGCCTTCTTCAGTGGAGGGGCACGGGAGGAGCTCCTCCAGGTATTCTTCGATGATGGCCTGCACCACTTCTCTGACCACAATGCTGATGGTATTGTGTGGCATCCTCCAGCCATACTGCATGCTCCTGTACGTGGTCCCGGAGCCCAGGTGGTGCAGAGTCAGTGCCACCTTCAGCCCAGGGTCCAGGCTGGGCCGGAAGTTGGTGTTTGCCTTGGTCAACCTGGGTCTCAGCCGTTCCACAACTTCGTCAAACATGGCTGGCGGCATCCTCATGAAGTTCTGGAATGCACAAGTGTCTTCGTTCCTCAGCTCCACCATCAGCTTGTTATACAGTCCGTACTACGCTCTTCTCACAATCCATCTTCGGACCCAGACACTTCTTGGACGCCTTCTTTTCTTTGCGTAGAACAGGTGAAAGAGCCTGTGGAGGGCTTTGCACTGTTGTAGAACGATGGTGGCTACCAAAAGGAGTGTGCGACGATCCATGGTGGAGATGACTGGATACTGTGGAAGAGCAAGAGCAAGATGAAGGCTGAAGAGGTCTGCACAGCAGGGCTGCTGGACTGAAAGTGAGATCCAGGTGATTTCTCCCCCTTTTTATAGGAAATATTGTTTTTTCTGCTAGGTGTCCTTCTGCATCCTCTAGACATCCTGCAGACATCCTAAATATCCGAGATACGTACCCTCTGTGAACGTTTTTTCCATTTTAATGCTTTGTATGTGAGCTGCATCCGCTTTCATCCTTTCTCCGTAAGTGCTACTAACGCTGTGTGTCCATTCTGCGTCCGTTTTGCTTCCTCCCTGTGTCCGTTTTCCGCTGGAGTGGATGCAAGTTGCGCGGATGCGCAGCGGATGCCTAGCGGATATAGCGGACACGTAACGGATGACAACGGACGTCTAACGGATGTTCCCCATATGTGTAGTGGATGTAGAATGGACGCGTTGGATACATTTTCCGCTCAAAAAGTTTTGTGCAGCTCAAAACTTTTTGAGCGGATGAAATGTCAGTAGACGGATGCTGGACGGATAGAGAGTATGAAAAATGGACGCAGTGAGTACAGAACGGATGCATCGTGTTAACCAACGGATGGCAAGTGTTTCTCTCCATTTTACATCCTCTTTCCATCCGTTGGTGCTGTGTGACAGGAGCTTTGGGTAAGCTATTGGCATATCTTCACAAGGATAACAAAGTTTCTGTTCTGTATAACCTAGTAGAGTCCAAGTGGTATAACCTGATTGGCCAGAAAGGCTAGGAGTGGATTGGTTCATTAAGAACCAATCCAAAGAGCTGCGTAAAGGCGGCAAAGTTAAATGGCTACCATTGGCTACAAGCCGGCAGGCAAGCCTGTATAAAAGGGCTGCCGCGGCTTAGCCAAACTGTTCCGCTACTGTTTGCTTGTTGTTAATAAAGAACCTGTTTACTGGAACCCGGTCTACCACGTGTTTTTCTGGACTGAACAGTTTCAGTGGGCCTTCCAGAAATATATCTTAGTTGACAGGTAGAATCAGTCTTAATCTGGATTTCTTACATAAATTGCAGTACAATTGCAGTACAAACAACTGAATTGTTCTAATTTTGTTCTAATTCCTTTATTAATGAGGATCTGGTTGAATTGACTAACTAGCAGATTTCCCTATAAATTGGTAAATTATTATTCATTGGCTTGCAATTAAAAAATCCACTGGCAGTTGCTGAGAAATATATTTTTGAGTATAAAGCATAAGATTATTGATCTACAGTGTAAAGGAATATTTCTGATCTTCTTCCCTAGACTGCTGTGGCCCATTTTTCAACTAGTATATTCCTTTATTCTACTGCAATCTGAACCTAATCATATTTATTCAGACATAATAAGGCCTGCTTTTCTATTTATTTGTAAAACTATGGTTAAGGATTTCAATGGTGTGACAAAATGATTCATCTTTTTGAGTGGAGGTAATGCTGACAATGAACTGAGGTCTTTTCCAGATGCCATTGTCATAATTCCTTTTATATTGCAGTAAATATCTGCCACAGAAATTGTGCAAAGGTAACAGTTACATACATACACATACATGCATAGACATAGTCAGGAGATTGTGGTGGCGTGGGCAGTTCTTGGGTCCAATGCAAACTGCATTGGCTGCCAGTTTGGCTTCATGGGTCTAGGCTGCTTGAGGAACCATCTCCCCCACTGGGATTAGCCCACCCCCCACCCTTACCTGCAGAGGAGGCAGCTTTGGGCCCCATTGGCCCAATTATTCCGGCTTGTAGGGTCCAGGAGGAGGGGCTTCTCTGCTATTGCACCTGTCCTTGGAACTTCTTGCCTTCCCCAATGTGAGGTTTTGGGTTCCAAGCCTCCTGTCTTTTCATAAGAGCCTAAAGATAAAGGTGGTATTCAGTCAGATCTGACAGGTTCTGGAGAACCAGTAGCAGAAATTTTGAGTAGTTCAAAGAACAGTAAATACCACCTCTGGTTGGCCCCACTCCCATCTATTTACTGCTTCCTGAGTCCCAACTGATTGGCTGGGTTTTCTTTTGTTGCCCTGCACAGGAGAACAGAGCTGGAAAGCAGGTTAGTAGGGTGGGGAGGGAATGAGGATTTTACAGTCTCCTTCCCCTGGAGTGGGACGGAAATGGGCATTTTACAGTATCCTTCCCTTGCCATGGCCACCAAGCCACACAACCATGCCCATCAAGCCATGCCTACAGAACCGGTAGTAAAATAAAAATGAATACCACCACTGCCTAAAGACCTGGCTCTTCTAGTTAGCTTGGAGCTCCAATGGGGGAACAGCTCAGTGAAAATGGTTGATCAAAAACTATGTCAAAACATTTTTAAAAAACCATAAAATGTTAAAAGCCTCTGAAATTTAAGCACTATAAAATAAAAGGTCTTATGTAAATTCTAACCTAAACTCTTCACGAGTTTTAGATAAATATAAAATTTCAATCCTTTTAGAAGAATATTTATTTGTTAAAGTTTATTTTATGTTGGTCTCATAAACACTTTGGCCTTAGCAGGTGTCAAGTTGGCAATGCCAGTGTTAAGGAAATATCATTGTTTTGTCTCTTGTTACACACATAATGGACTGTTTGCAGTTACATCTTTCAGTGTGCAAATGTGCACATTTCATTATGTCAATTTCACAAGGGATCTATACAATGATACCTTTCTTTAGCCACCAATGCATATTTTAGTTCATTTTGTCTGTTCCCCCCACTTCCATTTTAGTAGAAAACTGGAACAGAAACATACATTTCCAATGTGAATGTTCTAAAAAGTTTTGCCCCTGAACATCTGAGTGGTAGGTTTTTTTTTCATTTTCATCACTTTCCCCCTTTTCTCTCCTGAACACCACAGTCATTGTGAGCATGTACAGAGGTGTCTTAAACACCTTCGTTGCAGCTCTGTTTTTACATTCTTTTACACCATCGCAGAAGCTTGCCTTTACCTATTTTTTTATCTTTTGGATTATGAGTAGAAATACTATTTTCCTGTATAAATGTACAAAGGTGGAGGAACTTTGTGCAGATTGTCACTTGTTTTTGTAAGTAAATAAAAACACATGAATCCTATACATCTATGATAACATTGATATGAGAAGTAACAGTAAATCTTGCATATAATGGTTAAATCAGAGCCTTGTAAGGAAAATTGATTTATGTAAATGTTCCTTGAAAAATAGTTTATTGTGAGGTAAAGTGGGGCAGGTTCCTCTCTCTTCTTCCTAGCACCATCTCCTTGATCTTGCTGATGTTTAAGTGCAAGTTGTTTTCTGAGCACCATGTAGATAACTTCTGGACCTCTTCCCTGTATGCTACTTCATCACCTCCAACGGCAAACATCAACTTTTTACTTTTACATAATAATATAAACTAGCTTTACGTTTTATGTAAATCTTCCTGAACTGACTTCATAAATCCTCCTGGCAAAACAGAATTCTCAAAAGCAGCTTCTGTCACTGCTGTGCAAATATAGAAATATTCCTTAATACGCAATATGAAACCATAATAGGAAGACTATTTTCACTGTGCCAAATACAGGCATCCAAATATTATGACAGGATTTATCAAGGAACCCTTAATGCTTTGGAAATTTGGGCATTCTGGAATTTTGTGTGAATCTGTTCTAATTATATGCATGCCAATATTTTGTTCACAATCATAATAAATAACTTTGTGGGGATAGAGATTACATACGAAGGACTCTGATTTCCCAGCACCATAATCCACCCACTCAAATAGGGCGTCTACATATAGAGATGCAATTCCAGATGCATCAACTTTTTCCACTGTTATCTTATTGATTATTAGGAAAATAAGAGTAAAGAGGATAAACAAATCCATCTTTGTTTCCTCTCCTTCTTTGTCTCTGCTCTGCTCTCCTTGCCCTTGACTGGAAGACTGAATCTGCTAAGTTCTCTTTCTTTCAGCTTGCCTTTTGCAAGTTACGATGATGCTGAATAAGGAGATTTATGAATGGCCTTGTAGTGGCAGTCATAGAAGGGTCCCTTCAATTACATGATTGTGGTTTGGGTGCTTGGCCATGGCTTACCCCTATAACAGCAGCAGCAATCTGTGGTAATATGTGACCTCCATCATTGGCTTCTGAAAAGCAAAGTCAATGAGGACATTGGCAGGCGATCATTAATGGTGATCACATGACATCATGCTTAATGACTAAACGGGATTGACTGGAACAGCAGCTGTAAAGTTAATATGATCACATGACATTGTGTTTTATAAGAGTGTCACTTAACAATAGCAATAGCACTTAGATTTACATACTGCTTCACAATACTTTGCAGTCCTCGCTAAAGCCCATGTCACATAGGCCAACGGATGCAAAAAGGACACAGCGGACGAGCAAAATGTTCCATCCGTTGTTATCTGCTCTCAAAAGGGGCAAAAATTTGCGTAACCGGAGCGGATAACACGGATGCGGGGAGGACGCAGGGCAGATGCAAAGCGGATGCGGAATGGAAGCCCAGCGGATGGAAGCGGATGGAAGCGGATGGAAGCGGATGGGAGTGGGTGGCACATCTGCAGGGCTTCCAGGGGGCCTCAGCGAAGCGGACGCGGAAAGGAAAGAGCGGATGCAGAGCGGACGCCGAACGGATGAAGCGGATGCAGAGCGGAAGCCTAGCGGATGCAGAGCAGAAGCCTAATGGATGCCTGGCGTTCACTGCGCATGTGGGGAGGATGCATTGCATCAGCCCCGCGGATATAACGGAAGCAGCTCGGAAGCAGGTCGCCATTCAGAGGAAAGACCTGCTGCCGGACACATGTCTTACCTGCCCTGCCTGCATGTCTGCCTGCCAGCCTTTCTGCCAGCCTTGCTACCAGCCTTGCTGCCAGCCTTGCTGCCAGCCTTGCTGCCAGCCTCCCTGCCAGCCTTGCTGCCTGCCTTCCTGCCAGCCTTGGTTCATGTCTGCCTGCCAGCCTTCCTGCCAGCCTTGGTTCATGTCTGCCTGCCAGCCTTGGTGCATGACTGCCTGCCAGCCTTCCTGCCAGCCTTGGTGCCTGCCTCCCTGCCAGCCTTCCTGCCAGCCTTGGTGCCAGCCTTCCTGCCTGCCTTGGTGCCAGCCTCCCTGCCAGCCTTCCTGCCAGCCTTGGTTCCTGCCAGCCTCCCTGCCAGCCAGCAACCCCACAACCATGCGGAAGCACAGCAAGCCTCAGCCATCTGCTGCCAGCCCTGGCAAGAGGGACAGGGCTACCATCCCGCCCCCTGGCCCTCACTCTGGTTCTCCTGGGGCTTCTGCAGCATGGGCTCGCTCTTCTGGGGCTGGCGCTTCTGCTGCTTCTGCTTCTGGAGGAGCTGATGACAAGCACTCCAGCACCAGCCACCTCCACAGCACCTGCACCCTTCACCCCTGGGATTGAGCGACCAAGAGGAGTGCCAGAGATTCATTTTTGTCTTATAGCTTGTTGTTAATAAAGTCTATTTTTGATTCACACACTTGCTTAATTTTTTTTTTTTAATAAAGTCTTGCTGGAAATTTTTAGAAATGGTTTAAGCCTTTGTATGCTTGTGGGATGGGTAAGGATAGCTTTGGGATGGGTTAGGATACCTGTGGGATGGATAATAGCTGTGGGATGGGTTAGGATAGCAGTGGGATAGATAAACCTCCAGTGCAAGCATAGTGGGACTGTATGGTCCACCCTCCCAGGTGCCACACCTACGGCCCTTTATTATCAATAATAATGTAATAATCATCCACACATGTCAACACGAACACAACGCTTTATTAAACACCCTGTTCATTGTAGGCGAACCAAACATACATGGCCCAATCTCATCCGTGTGATGAGACAGGCTGAAGGAAGCATCCATTAATCATCTACCATCCTGTCTTGCCACTCCACTGCTCCAGCTGGGGAGTTGCACCAGTGTCTCAGGAGGTTGCGCTGGTTCTTCGCTTCATGTGAGGCTCTGTTGGGGCCTTGCACATCCTCAGTGTCGATCAGGTTTCACCCTTGCCTCCATTCCCCAGGCTCCATGTCCCCATTGGCTTGTTGGAGGTCCACGAGCCTGTTCTGCAAGACTGGGTAACGGGTACGCATGAGATTGTGCAGGATGCAGCAAGCTTCCATGATCCTCCTCACGGTCTCTGGGCAATGCTGCATGGTGGTGAGAAGTACCTGGAACCTGTTGGCCAGGATGCCAAAGGCGTTCTTCACTACCCGGCTTGCCCTGGACAGCCTGTAGTTGAAGATCCTCTCTTCACGGGTGAGGAGTCTGGAGGTGTAGGGCTTCATGAGGTAGGTTGTGAGGGAGAAGTCGTCATCCCCCACGATGAAGTAGGGCACATCTTGCGTGTCGTTGGGCAGGGGTTCTGGATCTGGGAAGCCCATGATGAGGTTGCGTTCCAGCCCCTCCTTGAGGTGACTGGCGTTGTATACCTGAGCATCTGAAGAGGAGCCGTTGCCTGAGGCATCGATGTACATGAACTTGTAGTCAGCATCGACCATGGCGAAGAGGATGATGCTGAAGAAACCCTTGGAGTTGAAATAAGTGGACCCCGAGTTGGCTGGAGAGTTGCAGGCCATGTGCTTCCCATCTATGGCTCCAACGGTGTGGGGGAAGTTCCACTTCTGATACCACTGCTCTGCAACTTTCTTCCATCCTTCTTCAGTGGCGGGGCACTGGAGGACCTCCTCCAGGTATTCTTCGATGATGGCCTGCACCACTTCTCTGACCACAATGCTGATGGTGTTGGATGGCACCCTCCAGCCGTACTGCATGCTCCTGTAGGAGGTCCCTGAGGCCAGGTGGCAGAGTGAGTGCCACCTTGAGCCAAGGTTCCAGGCTGGGCCGGAAGCTGGTGTTTGCCTTGGTCAACCTGGGTGTCAGGCGCTGCACAACTTCGTCAAACATGGCTGGAGGCATCCTCATGAAGTTCTGGAATGCCCGAGTGTCTTCGCTCCTGAGCTCTACCATCAGCTCTACCATCAGCTTGTTGTACAGTCCATCCTCTGCTCTTCTGGTGAACCATCTTCGGACCCAGACTCTTTTTGGGTGGCTCCTTTTCTTCTCGCAGTAGTGTTCACAGAGCCTGCAGATGGCTTCGCACTGTTGCAGAATGATGGTGGCTGCCGAAAGGACTTTGTTACAATCCACGGTGGACATGACTGGATGCTGTGGAAGAGGAAGAGGCAGATGAAGGCTGCAGAGGTCCGCACCGCTGGGCTGCTGTTCTGAAAGTGAGATGCAGGCGAGTTGCTCCCCCCTTTTATCGGCAGTATAGGTTTTCCGCTAGGCATCCTCTAGGCATCCTGTAGGCATCCTCTAGACATCCTTAATATCCGAGATAGGTCCCCTCTGTGAACGTTTTTTCCGTTTTAAATGCTTTGTTTCCGTTCTGCATCCGTTCTGCATCCGTTCTGCATCCGTTCTGCGTCCGTTCCGCTTCCTCCCTGCGTCCGGGTGGATGGAGTTGCGCGGATGCGCAGCGGATGCCTAGCGGATATAGAGGATGCATAATGGATGCATAGTGGATGTGTAGCGGATGCATAGCGGATGCATAGCGGATGCAGAACGGATGAACTGGGTACATTTTCCGCGCAAAATTTTAGGCAGCCCAAAACTTTCGGAGCGGATGAAACGTCCATAAACGGATGCTGGATGGATAGAGAGGAAGCCAAACGGAGGCAGTGAGTACATCGCATTTTCGAATGGATGGCAAGGTTTTTTGTCCGTTTTACATCCTCTTTGCATCCGTTGGTTCAGTGTGACATGGGCTTAAGAAGTTTACAGAGTCAGCCTATTGCCCTCAACAATCTGGAAGGCTGAGTCAGCCTTGAGCCTGGTGGGATTCAATCTGCCAAATTGCACCAGCAGGCAGGCAGTAGAAGTAGCCTGCAGTACTGCATTCTAACCATTGCTCCATCACGGCTCTTAATTAACAATGTTTGTCATTGGTCCCAATTACTGTTATTAAGCAAAGACTACCTCCACTTCTTTGCATATTCTCTTCCCCCTCCTCAACCCTGATGACAAAAAGCTCAGTGAGACAGGTTGTCTGTTAGAACAGGGAACTTCCTTAACATATACTTGACTTCTCCTCTTTGATCTTAACACAGGTGTCCTGATAGGGGATCAGACATCTGCTCTGCTGAATTTGTAGCTGAGGTAATGAACTGGAATCATCCTTATAAAATAGTGACTTTCTTAGCAGCAAAACATATAAGAGAAAAAAAAGGCTGTGGATGCTACATTACCATTTCACAAGGAACAAAACAGAATAGAAGAATAGAATTCTTTATTGGCCAAGTATGGTTGGACACATAAGGAATTTGTTGGTGCAAATGTTCTCAGTGTACATAAAAGAAAAGATACATTCATCAAGAGGAAAGAATCATAAGGTACAACACTTAATGATAGTCATAGGGTACAATAAGCAATTAAATCATACTAGGAAACAGTCAATGTAGATCGTAAGGATACAAGTGACACAATTACAGTCATACAGTCACAAGTGGGAGGGGATGGCTGATAAGGAGTGATGAGAAGATTAACAGTAATAGTAGTGCAGACTTTGTAATAGTTGAACAATGTTGAAAAAATTATTTGTTTAGCAGAGTGGAAAAACACAAAAAAGGCGGTGGCATATGCGAAAGAAAAATTGTATCACATCACAACAACTGTCACTTGTCCGAATGTTGGTATATTGTCTGACAGTGCTAGATGTTCTCAGAACTGAGAAATCTAACTAATTAAACTTTCTACACTTGAATAGATTTTGCTGATTCAACACCATATGCAGAACTACAAAATGTCCTTGACGATGCAGAATCTTGTGTCCTACAGATGCCAATTAAAACAGTCACACATCTCATCGCCTCTTACTCCTTCTGCTCTCCATGGAAAAGGGTAATGTTTATTTAGTGCTCAGATGGCTAGAGGAATTGCTTTTTCCTCCCTGGCAAGTAAAATGCAAATTTATAAACAATATGGATTTCAGCCATAAAGGGCAGGTCCAAGATTTTGCCTGCGAAATTCAAAACTTGTGTTTTTCTAAACTAAAGCACAATCCAGCATCTTTTGGAGTCCCATATAAGATACGATTTCAAAATTATAAATAGGATGTCAGAAGGTTTCTCTTGAAAAACCTAAGAAAAGGTCTTCCAGGTCACATCAATGGTGTGGTCAATTCAGCGTTCCAGAATGAACAGTGTTAACTATCTGCTTTTATGAAATAACTAGGATCAGAAAGATTGTGTTCTTCTTCCACTGTTACTAGCATGGACTATTTACAGTATTCTAATTTTAATTACAAAGTTGAACATCCAACAATTGAAAGAAGCTGTACTTGACAGGGTGGCATGGAGACCATTTGTCTATAAAGCACCAAGAGTTGAACACGACTAAAAGGTTAAAACAACAAAAAATTTAATATAGAAATAATAGGTGGCCATTAATACTAATAAATATCAAAAAACCTTTACATCACAGATTTGTCTAGCTCACCTTTATCTAAACCAGGGCTATCAAACTCCTAGCCCGCAGACCAGATGCATCATGCTCTGGCCACTCCCACACCCGGTTTAGCGAAGGGGCGGAAAGTCCCGATACATCACATGATGCCACTGTGATGATGTAAGCTTGACTCCCATGATCAACTGATGGTGATTTCCACATCCTACGACAGTAAATTCCACACTTGACCCAAGTGAGATATTATGCCTGGCAGAAGCTGTGTAAGTTCTTCTGTGTGAGAAGAGGTTTTTTTGTTCTTCTTTAATATGATTGATGATTTTCTCCTCCTTAATATTCTCTACCAGTTGACTTGCTATAGTTGCTATGTTAAGTAGATTGTAATTTCCTATAAACCCAAACCAAATTAGAGGTGGTATTCAGCAAGTTCTGACCAGTTCTGGAGAACAAGTAGCGGAAATTTTGAGTAGTTTGGAGAACTGGTAAATACCACCTCTGTCTGCCCCCCTATCTATTTGCTGCCTCCTGAGTCCCAGCTGATTGGCTGGGCCTTCTTTTGTTGCCCTGCACAGGAGAACGGATCTGGAAAGCAGGTTAGTGGGGTGGAGAGGGAATGGGATTTTGCAGTAACCTTCCCTCAAGAGTGAGGAGGGAATGGGGATTTTGCAGTGTCCTTCCCCTGCCATGCCCACTAAGCCACGCCCACTAAGCCATGTCACACCCACCAAGACACACCCACAGAACTGGTAGTAAAAAAAAATGGAATCCCACCACTGAACCAAACCAATTCTTATTTTAGAAGAAATAAACACACATACACATGCCTAATTTATTTCATTATTTTATGTTCCACCTGACCAAGATGATGTAGCTGAAGGCATCTAAACAATTGACCCATTAATGTGAGGTCAATTAGTTCCCAACTGGATACGTTACTCAGCTTTGCAATGCTTGTGCATTAACTGTGGAGTCACAGTAACATGATTTCCCTGTGCATCCTGTTGTTTTCTTTATATACAAGCACCCAAATAAAAGAAATGTTTTTTTAAGAATACAGTCCGTCTCTGTTTGTTTTTATTGTCCCCCATCCACCCTGTGGATTTTCATGAGCATGGAGGATTAGCATAAATCCCCAAAGATACCCTTTAAAAAAAAATAGATTAGAGCAGCCTGATTCTTTGACATTATCTTTTTTTTTCTACCTACAAAGCACATGCAGGCAAGCTCTACATTAGTTGCCCATCTGTCTGTCTCTTTCTCTCCCTCACCTTATTTGCATAGAGAGATTTTTATGTATGCATTTCTTACCCAGCCTTTATTCAACCATTTTCTATGAGACACATTTTTGTTTGTTTTCAATCAGTAGGATTATTTTGCTTGCTTTCTTTCTCTCTCTCTACAGCTGTGAAGTTTCATCCTTGAGAAATGAAGATTCATCCTGAATGAAACAATCTATGATTCATAGATTTTGGTATATATTTCTTTTTTCTCATTTAACACTGATAATATTTTGTAGGGAAGACTGATGGATATTGTCAGGCGGAGCTCCATTCAAAATCCAGGAAATAAATACTTAGACTCTTTAAATTAGAGAAAAGATATCTTTTACTGAAAGTGAAGTGGTAGCAACCAAAGAATTCTGAATCTGAGAAATTAGGCACGTGAATCACATATACAAAGTGATGGAAATGTTCCCACCCCCAATAGTTCAGATGACACTTCCAATTAGAAGTTGTGGATAGGATCATGTGGGCATCTTCAGGTGATGATGAGGCCTCTGTCCGTTGACCTTGGCATAATTTGATAACGGGTTGCAGTTGCGCAGAGAAAAGAAAGCTAAGCGAGAAATAGAAACTTAACTCTATTGTATGCCCCCCCCCTCATTTACACAACAGAAGAATGTAACACCTCCAGCTCACTTCCCAGAATTATCCCTACCTCCCCTCCCCCCCCTCGTTTCTTATGACAGCCGAAAGATGCAAAGCGATAGGAGAAGATCTTGAAGGCTGACAGATATCATATAGAAAAGTAAAGCAATCAAATTATGGGATATGTTTTAGCATTATTCTTCCTTATTTAATCCAAGAAAAATGCATTTTAAAAAATCTATAGTTTTATTCATGTAAACCTCCCCATACTTCTACCCCTAAATGTCAAGGAGTTTAATTGCATTAAGGTCACCAGGATCTACTTTTCTTAAAGAGAAATACCACATTAAAGAGAAAAGGTCACCCCATTCCTATTACATCCACCCATCCCACCAGGTCCAGCAGAAGGGTTGTATTGAGGTCCTGTCAGCTTTGATGGGTGATCTCCAGGAAGAGAGACTTTTCTGTGGTGCCTCTCACCCTTTGCCCACGATGAGATTCGCTCCAACCCTGCTTCCTGGAAGGCCTTCAAAACTTAGAACAACAGAGTTGGAAGGAACCTTGTCCAATCCCCTGCTTAGGCAGGAACTTGGTTTGGTTACCAGGTCTTGGGATCCCATAAAAACACGGAGCCCATTAAATGGTTGCTATAAGCTTGATTGCATTCTTCCCTATCTTTTGTTCATATGCTTTAGGTTTTAATTATTTTAACTGTTTTGATCCCGTGACATCTGAAGCAGTAAAGGAAGAAATACAGAAGAAGAAACGGACAAATTAGATCATTTTGTTTTAATGGTGTAAGCTGGCCCGAGGTCATGTACATGTGAGAAGGCCAGCTGTATAAATGTAAATAAATTGTGAAACTGATAAAATATTAAGCAGCTCAGTCCCAACACTGGTGGCTTTGACAGAGTTAACAGGGTTTCTCATACAACAGAAATTGATCAACTGATGTACTTCAGGTTGTTTATTGATACTGTAGTAAATATGTACTGTAATTATTTTATGTAGTCTAATGCATGGTCTGTATTTTTGACATTGTTTTTCCATCTGACCCAAAGTTGCCATTTTCTTTTCCGTATTTCCATAAGGATATACACATATTAGAAAAGTGGTATTACTGATAAAAATGTTATTCCATTTTATGTATTTTCATTTTTTTATACATTATAATAAAAACCATCAAAATTCTTGTTCTAACACTTCTTTGGGAAAATCCTTATACAAGTTATAATTCCAAATGCCTGGTTTTTTTGTATTTTTGTAAAAAGATACATTTCACTTTCATTTGATTCTTTGCCTTCTTGATGACCTTCTTGGTCATCTCTTCATTTTTCCAAGTGTTCATTTTCAACAGAGTGGCTGAATATTTCTCATCATTAATTAATATTATCTTGCTGGTTGTCACATGTTTAATTCAACTATAGCTCTTTGTTGCTGCCTGTATTTTACAGAGTACAATATTAGCAAAAAAAATGTGGTCAAGGAGGTTCAGCATTTCAGCTTCAGCTTCAAGTTAAGCTTCTCCACCTTCAAAGTCATTGCCTGATTTCTGGGCCTCAGCCATGAGGTTCAGGGTTGTCTCTATATTGACCATTCCCGGAAGTCTGTAGCTGTTTTTAGTTATCCAGGTGGGTGGTGGAGGTGGGTGCTGTTGTGGTGAGCCCAGATCAACAGGTCAACCTGGTCAGGTTAGTTAGAGACAACATAAGAGACTTCCAACAGCCTGGAATTTGACTTGAGCTTTGCAGTTTCATCCCAAAGTTCAGCCTGAGATGATCCTTACTTGTGAAACCTTGTTATCAATGGAGTTTGTATTCTCTACCCTCTTGTATTCTCTACCCCTCTACCCTCTAGGGTATTCTCTACCCTATAATGTCTTTATAGTTTAGAAGTGACTCACTTTTGTAATTCCATATCAGAGGAGAAGCCCTTTTCAGCTGAACTGATCCAATCAGGGTTCCTGATGGAAGCAACCAGGACATGGATTTCCATGCGGCTTGCTGCCAGGAAGTTTGAGCTCTTCACCTGAAGAGATAGCCTCTGGAAAAAGGCAGGACACTGCAGCTCTTTCATCTCTTATTTAAATTGTTAAGAAGACAAATGCTGAAAGGGATGTAGTTAACCAGACAACTAAAGCTGGAAACCAGCGATATTTTAAACAGCAACACTAGGAGCAAATTGCTTATCCTAGCAACACATTGGCAAAGAAGTTTGCTGCAGAGAAAACAGCATTAAAGACTTGTGAAAGGACCACACTGCAGAGAAAGGTGGTGACAATTATTTCAATTGCACCTGAAAGGCTGAATTGTTTTTGCCATAAGTTTGCTAGAATGATTACAGAAAAGATCAGGATAAGCTATAGTCATAAGAACAATATATCGGGGTGGACATTGGAGGAGCACACAATACTGCTTTTCCAAATGAGACCACATTGTGGTCTCTCAGCAATTTGTAATCTTCAAAGAAGCTAAGGTAAATTGATATTTAAATCCAAGAGAAGTGAGGAATGTGTTTAGCGTAAAGGGACATTAATAGTTGCAATTACTTTAGATGATTTGCAGGAGCAGAATAGTTGGTGATGGGGAGGATGCATGGCTTGTTATTGGGAGTTGAAACTGAAGTATGTTGTGAGAGGTGCATGGAGGTGTTTGATGGTCCTGGCTGGAGTCGTTGGGGACCAACAATGGTGGAGTGTCTGGAGGGGTAGCAACAAGCTGTGGTGGTGCAGCCAGTTGGAAGCACAGCAGTGGACTGCCAGGCAATGGTGCAGCACTGCTGGGGTCTCCCTGGATGGCAAAGGGGTGGAGTGGCAGCTGGCAACAATTTCTCTGCTGCAGGGATATGAAAATAGTGGACTGGCTGTTGGGGGAATTTGGTGGTGTTGCAAATTAGTTGTTTTTTGCTCCGCTGACAAGTGGTGCAGGGACAGGTCCCCGAAACATGGTAGGTGACATGATAGAGCAGGCTACAGAGCTTCTCTGCCCTCCATCTTGGAGCTACACAAGGGGAGACAACAGAGAAGACAGAGGCTTACTGCACTGGTGGACTGCAGGTGTATATGAAGACCATTCCTGGATAGGAGTTCCCCTCAGGAGTGTGGGGGCCTCTATTAGCTAGGTGCTTACAGGTAATGGGAACTGGAGGGAGTCAGCAGTGATATGAAAGCTGACTTGTGTCCCTTCAGCTGCTGCTTGACTTGCCACATGAGTCATTGGCCATTTTTGTGGTTTTCTATCTTTGTTTGGACCACATCTGCCTGGAGTCTGCAGCAGGGGTGCAGCAGGCCTAATTGCTGGGTGGGAATGACTATGGTGCTGTGGCCTACTGGAACTTCCTGTTTTAGTCTTCTGGTGGGCCTCCAGAACCTGGGGAAGCTGTTTTTGCCCTCCCAAAGGTCCAGAGGTTTTTCCCAGGCTTCTGGGAGGGTGAAAACTGCCAGTCTCTGGAGGCCTACTGGAAGCTGGAAAGAAGCCCATTTCTGAACTTCCAGAAGGCCTGTTTTTTCCCCTCCCAGAGCCTCTGTGTGGACCCTGCACTTACCTCCATTGAAAATGGACTGTGTTGAGACTCTTGGGATGGGAGGGGATAGATGGGCAGGACCAGCTCATCAATTGAATCAGATGTAATTTTAACATCCGCAGACCTGCCAACCCGACAAAGGAAAATCTGGAGACCCATGAAAAAAAATCTGGAGATTCTATAAAAATAGTGAGATTCACAGTCACGTGAATTACTAACCAATCAGAGCGTGTTATATCCAGTGGTAGAAAAAGTAAAATGGAGGCGCCCAGAATAAAAAGAAATGTGCTGTATGTATATATGACTGTATGGTAATATCGATATTGCGTGATCTGAGAAGTGGCGTCATGTTGTTTGTGTGAGAATCAGATTTATGCGCGTATAAGCTGACCCCCAAATTTGGAAAAAAAAAAAAGAGCGTTTTAAATTTGGCGTGAGATTGAGGAGCCTTGTCGTGAGACCGTGAGACATGACAAAAAATCGTGAGACTCATGGCAGAACCGTGAGAGTTGGCAGGGCTGCATCCGATTCTCCCAAACCAGTCTGAACCAGTAGAATCCCACCCCTGTTCTGCAGGAGATGAAGATCCCAAAGTAGTTGGACTGGACAGTGTTCATAGCTGCTGGTAGTCAGTTGAATTAGTTCTGCATCTGCCAACACCACTTTATAGACTGAAATTTAGGAAGTGTGTAGCTTGGCTTCCTACCACTCTGCAGTGAGAAACTGAACTTGGGGGAAGGAATTTACCTATGGAGACCACTGAAAGTGAGGTTTCCCTATCACCTGGGTGAGAGCAGAGTGATGGGGGGAGGAATTCAATTGAATAAGTTAGAAAGGAGAGCTTGGTTTGAATGAAGGGGAGGGCCAGAGGATGCTGGTCTCCACTTTCCTGCTCTTGTTTGTTGGTGGTGAGTATCAGGACAGGGTCCTATGCTGAGCTTTGAGATCTGATTTTTGTAGCTTCTGTGACTCTGGCTGCTGCTGTTTACTGCCAGCTGGGCTTGTAATGAAGTCCCTCTCACCCATGATCTGATCATGGATGAGAGAATCAACTGGCTTGCATCATCAAGACCTGGTTGGGCATTGGTGAAAGGGATAGTCCCATCTTTGAAATGTGTCTTTCTGGGTTTCAAGGAGGAGTGAGGGTATGGCTGTTGTTTTTCATGGGGCTCTGGGGGCCAATAGGAGCCCCACCATAGACATTGCCAGATGTGAAATTCTCTTTGTGAGGTTGGGCTGTAGGAATCAGTGGGGATTGCTGTCCACCCACCTTTCTCCTTGCCCTCTAGCAGCATCCTTACCTGTACTCCTGTTCTCTGTATCTGGGTTGGGAATGGGGTTCCTTAGGCTTCAGGTTCTGGGGCAACTTGTGGTAGCCATGGACCATGATCCAGGTTCTAAGGTAGCATCATTCATGGCCACCATAGTAGCAATGGAGCTGTCCCCATTTATTAATAGTCCTACTTATACAGGGAGTCACACATTAGATCTGATGTTTGCCTTAGGGCAGTGGCATCATGATCAGGATTTGGAGGACATTTTCATAGAGGGAACATTCTCTCTTGGTCCTAGAGTTCTCTATAGCAGCCCCTCACCACAAGGAGGTGGAACCTATTTGGTCATCTCCCCCCCAGGTGCCCAATAGACCTATGCAGTTTCAGAGGATGTTTGTGAGTTTTCCTGAAGCTCTGGCACCCAGTTTGGCAGAGGCCCTTGTCACAATTGGAAGGAGCAGGTGCAGACTCTCATGTCTGTGGATTTCATAGAGCACCATGATTTACCAATTAGAGATGAATCAACACCAGAGATATCTAGAGCATTGCTGCAAGAAGACAAAGTGCATGGCTGAATAGGCACAGAGATCTCAATTTCCTTACAGGTATGATTCAAGATGCTAGTTATTATCTTTAAAGCGCTATATGACACAGATCCAGGTTATCTGCAGGAGCACCTCTCCCTAGGGACAATTGCCTGTACTACCAGATTGGATGGGGTAGACATGTTCCTAGACACCCCCCTTCCAAATGTTGCCATCCTTTAGGACCTAAGCAGCATGTCTATTCCTTAGCAGCTCCTATCTTATGAAATACCCTTCCTGTTGAGGTTTGGGAGGTCTCCCGCCTTTCAACTTTCCAAAGACCACTTAAAATCTGGTCCCCAACCCAAACTGTTGGGATAGATGATATGAACTTGTTGTGGGCTGCATGTAAAAGTTAGGCAAGGTTTGGTTTGGTTTGATTTGGATCTTTGCGGTTTTAATATTTCTATTGTGCATAAATGTTTTGGTTGTGAGCCACCCTGAATTTGGAACAAGATGGGTGGTTATATGTGTGCTTTAAACAGATTTCAAATCATTTTCTGGGAGATGTGATCATTTCAGTTTTCAGACAGTATATATTGTTATATAAATATTTGCCCTTGGGAGTAAGTATGAAACAAGCTGTTTTTTGTTTTGGAGTTAGGAACAAAAAAGACTCACCTGAAATTTTCTATCAATTTGTTTCAGTTGACTCATAAATCATAGACTCATGAGGCTAGACTGGGTATCAGCCAACTTGGGCATCACTAATTCAAATGTATTCCCTCAGGTGAAACATTGCCTTAAGACTCTCATTTTCTGAAGTTAGGGCCTGCATCTATGGAAAACAAGACGTCAGAAGAGGAAAACTAGAGAAACTGCAGATGGTGTCTTGCAGGCAACTAGGATTGGGGGCAGAAAGCAGGGGAAGAATGAAGGTTCGAGCTGTATTGGAGAGAAAGATAAGAGATAAAAGAAGCATGAAAAAAGTGTATCAATTGTTTCATTCCAAACCTGGGTTATAGATCTTTGGTTAAAATTGATTTTTTACACCAGCAGTGTCAAACTCAATTTCATCAGGGATGTGTTTGACCTTGGGGAGCTGGGGTGGGCATGGCCAGCCTGATATCACTCATGTCGGGGGCATCTGTGATGGCCCAAGTGCTCTGCCAGTGAAAACGGGCTCCTGAGCTCCGTTTTCGACTGGGGCGGCCTTCTGCCAGCAAAAAGAGAGCTCAGTTTTCTCTGGCAGAGTTTCCATGGGCCGGTCCTTCCAGGGTGGCCCCACAGGCCAGATCTAAGCACCCGATGGGCCAATTCCAGTCCCTGGGCATTGAGTTTGACTTCCCTGATTTACACACACACACCACACAAACACACACCTCACTTACAAATTCTGTGTGGCTTAAAACTAAAGCAAGGTATAAAAATGGTGAATGTAATGACTTAAACTTGTTTCTTAATTTTTTAAAATTAAGAAACAGCTACCTTACATTTTCAGATAAGCTATAGAGCTGTTGAACAACCATCTGTAGTTTTCCCCCCCTCCCTTTTGTGAATAAGGTGGATATTTACATTTCCTCCAGGAAGGAAGACTCCGTATTGTAACATCTCTCTCATTTCGAGAGGTAGTTTCTATAAGAAAGACTCATACATTATTATCCAAGCTTTGGCTGGAATTCATCCCAGCCACTTCCCCCCATTTTTTTACAACTGGGAAAAAGTGCTTTTAATGAACCCGAATTGGCAAAGAAGCTTCAAACACACTTTCTACCTTTGTGTCTTCGGTGGTTTCATACTGAGAATCAGTGTGACAGAACTGCGAAATGAAAGAAATCTATATTCAAACACCCACTGGCCATAAAAATATCTAGATGACTTTGACTGCTCCCCCCAGCACACACTTGGTTGCCTTTCTTTTTTGAAATCTCAGAAGGCTGCTACAGAAAAAAGAATCTATCTGGTCACTAGAATACACATCTATCAATATATAATTTCAGGAGTTTTAACAAAATAAGCCAGATGTGTAAGGCTGTGGCAATGATACTTCAAATGTATGCATCCTTCACAAAAAGAGTTTTTTTCCAAGAATAAAGGCATGCACCACTTTTCATCTTGTTCCTTCTCCTCCTCCTAAATTAGATGTGACCTTTCCCATGCTGAAGGCTTCCCCACGTAAATTGAGTAGCAATTTGTATTTTTGAATGAACCTGCTTTTCCAAGAGTACCCTGGGGGAGATTTCTATCACTATTTGCTTTGTACTACTGTGATTGATTGGCGCAACATAGACCTTTGCCCATATGTCAACAAATACCCCAGTGGACCGAAGCCTTCTTATTTGTTTCATTAGAAAGTCTACTGTGAGAGCAAATAGCTCATTTTCCAGTGTAACATTCCGATGCAAATGGTAGGCCTGATTTGTGGGCAAGGAGAGAATAAAGCAAAAAATTGGCAGCAACTGACTTCTTCTGCAGAAGTGTCATTGTACATGTTCACTTGTAGAGTTCTGTCTGTAAGCTGCTTTGGAGCAATCAGATTGTTTAGACTATCAGGTAAATCAACAATGAAATTGATGGTTCTCATTTTACAAATGGAGAGTAAAGAGGAAAGCAAAAAAAAAAAAAAAAGTTTATTTCCCCATAAAGAAAAAGATAGATCTCCATTTTACAGCCTGTAAAAAAAATCTGGATAACTTTTAGAGGGCAGCAAAGAAATATGGAAAACTCTCTGCCACTTCAATCCTTTTTTTTAATTGTCATAAATGTGAAAATGGTCATAAGTCACTCTTTTCTGTGCCATCGTAATTTTGAATGATCATTAAAGAAGCTATCTGTAAATGAAGGACTACTTCTAATAATGTATATGCAAGAAACATACACACAGAAAAAAATTAAGTCCTTGATCTTTAAAATAATACATCCTAGCCACAGTCACAGAAACACAAACTGGTTAATTATATAAAATGATAATTCACCAATGGATATCTTACACAGGCTTTATTTGCAAAAGGAATGTAGTTTGTATGTTTAGCCTGGATTTCATAAATTGTAAAATTTCCATGTGCATGAACATACAGATTGCAGAATCATTCTATCATATAGATTAACAGAGTTGGAAGGGACCTTGCAGGGCATCTAGTCCAACCCCCCCCCCACCCACCTAAGCATCATTTTTGACAGATGGCAGTACAGTCTCTTCTTGAAAGCTTCCAATGATAAAGCTCCCACAACTTCTAAAGGCAAGCTGTTCCATTGGTTGATCGTTTTCACTGTAAGTAAATTTCTCCTTATTTCCAGGTTGAATTTCTCCTTGTTCAGTTTCCATCCATTATTCCTTGTCTAGCCTACTGGCCTTTGGAAAATAGCTTGACCCCTTCCTTTCTGTGGCAGCCCCTCAAATATTGGAAGATTGCTATCATGTCTCCCTTGGTCCTTCTCTTCACTAGACTAGCCAAGCCCAGTTCCTGCAACTGTTCGTTGTATGTTTCACCCTCCAGTCCCCTAATCATCTTGGTTCAGAGGTGGTATTCAGCTGGTTCTGACCAGTTCTGGAGAACCGGTAGTGGAAATTTTGAGCAGTTCGGAGAACCGGCCAAAACCACCTCTGACTGGAGATTTTAATAGTATTCTTCCCCTGCCATGCCCACCAAGCCACGCCCACAGAAACGGGAGCAATAAAAATTGAATCCCACCACTGTCTTGGTTGCTCTTCTTTGTACTTTCTAGAGTCTCAACATATTTTTTGTGGTGTGATGTCCAAAACTAGATGCAGTACTCTAAGTGGTTTTACTAAGGCTTTATAGAATGGTATTAGTACCATCCTTGATCTCAATTGTATTCCTCTTTTAATGCAACTTAGGATTGCATTGCCTTTTTTGGCTGCTGCAGAATCATGTCATTACTCGTATAGGAGAAACAATCGCTTATGCATTCCTACAGTAATATGGGATATTTATATTCACCACCAGAAAAGGAATACTGCATTCCTCAGTCAACTGTATTAGAATTATTGACATATATCTTGAAATAATGTTTTGTTGAAACCAACTGGTGACTTTCTTGATTGTTTACTGAATATGCAGCCAGCAAATTCTGAGCAACTCTGTCCCTATAAATAACATTATTTAATGGTTTGCCTCCCCCCCCCCCCATCAGTATGGAGTTCTCCTTACCAGTAATAGTTTGCTGCCCCCCAGGGGCTAAGAATAACATGAAACAGTGATTATATGGTAATCTGTATAACATAGAAGTCCCCATCGTTGTCCAAATGTTCTGGATTTTTACTCTTAGGATCAATTATCTTCAAAACTGCATTGTTGAGAAAGCTAATGCTGGATGGTTTCTGCTGTTATAGTTCCATATGGTGATATTACTATACTTTTATCAATCCATCTGCCTTGATTAATATGGGAATATAATGAAGTAGGTGTAAAAATGTACTTGTTTATGGAAGCAGAACTAGTTGCACCAAGAGCCATGCTGAGAACTGTCAATGAGCAAAGACTATACTTGCTTAAGCAAAATGGGTAGCAGTTGTCCTCTTTATATTTTTGTCACGCTGTTGAACAATGTAGCTTTGGGGGAAGGGGAAACATTAAAATACATGAAGCTAATCTACATTACAACTGGCTGTGTGATTCTTCTGAATAAACAAATGTTCAACAAACACATGATCTGCCTTGTTAGCACTCATTCTCCAAAGGACATCTGAAAGTTAGACTCAAGATTTTGAAAGCTTGAGATGGAAATTCCCCATTTGCTTTTCACACTTTGTAATGATTTTTTTATTTAATTATTTGACACACACACATATACACATACACACCCTTCTAGACAGCATAGGCAGTTTATTTCAATTTATCCTCACAATAACCTTGTAAGGAGAAAGTGAGAACTGCAACTTGTCAAATGTAACTCAGGGAATTGAAACTACCTACCGTAATCTCCTCAGGTCTATTACTTATCTTGGTGTTTGCCTTTCGCCTGATTTGTCTATTACGGCTTCGTATTCCCACTAGTTCGCTTTCTGTCTCCTCTCATTAACCACATTCTCCCCAGTATTCCTCTACAGAATTTGCACAATAACATCAATTCAAAGCAAATATTTTGCACCACTGCCATATTCACCGTCTAGGACATACAGAAAGTTGCACAAAGTCATAAGGTAAAGATTACCCTCGCATATATGTGCTAGTTGTTTCCAGCTCTAGGGAGCAGTGCTCACCTCTGTTCAAAGCCGAAGAGCTAGTGCTGTCCGAAGATGTCTCCTTGGTCATGTGGCCAGCATGATTAATTCCAAAGGCACATGGAACACTGTTACCTTCCCACCAAAGTGGTCCCTATTTTTCTACTTGCATTTTTACATGCTTTTGAACTGCTAGGTTGGCAGAAGCTGGGACAAGTCATGGGAGTTTATTCCGTTATGCAACGCTAGGGATTCGAATAATCAAACTGCTGACCTTTCTGATTGACAAGCTCAATGTCTTTGCCACTGAGTCACCGCATCCCCGCACAAAGTAATACATACATACAAATGTCTTTAATAACTGATGGATCTATGTTTTGCTACTTATGTTTATCCCACCTTTATTTCTTTTTTTATAACTAACTCAAGATGGTGAATATATCTAATAATTCTTCCTCCTCCGATTCTCCCCACAACAACAGCCCTGTGAGGGGAGTGAGTTGAGAGAGGGTGATTGGCCCAAAGTCACCTAGCTGACTTTCATGGCTAAGATGGGACTAAAAATCATGGTTTTCTGCTATTATTAAAATATATTAATGCAGATACATTACTTTTTCTGATTTCATTTGTAAATATTCTACATAAAAATACCCATTGAGTCATCAAAAGGAAGATTCAATGGTTTCTTCTATAAAAGATAACATTTCTTTAAATAGATATATAAAGATGTGGCACAGTAGATCCACAAACAGTGCAATTTTCTGGCAATTAAATCAGCTCTAATAATTGGATCACTTCAGTAATAACTGTACCTGCTCCGATTTCCATGGAAAATTATGCATACAGTAGTAATTTTTCCTAGAGACATTATAGCCTTTGCATACAATAACTGCATTCTTTGCTGGTCAAGCTGAATGATATAGACTTATTAGATCAGGGTTCCTTCCAAATGTGTTGGGATTACAATTATCAGAACTCTTATCAAGCATGATCATTGTAGCTTTACATACTAGGGGGAGATGTTAATCAAAATGAAGAAAACTGCATTGCTTCAAATATATTTTAGGATCAATTCTTCTGCTACACTATGTCCTCTAAAGTTGCAATGGTGTTGGGTATTTTCCAGCCACGTAGGGAGAAAGTCACTTTCCTTGCATAACCATAAGAAATCCAGAACTGAGCCTCCCCTCCCGAACTCCATAGAGCTTTATCTATCTCTTCCCCAAAGAAGGTAGCAGTCAGGGTGTGTGTGTGTGGAAATCCTGTAAAATAGGCAGATTATAATAAAGTAGTTAGCTTGAATTATCCATATGTAGATTCAGTTGCTTGGGCCTGATAAATAGTCTGTATAAACCATGAATAGGCCCGAGGATCTCTGGTTATATGGAAATTTACTTAAGACTGCTCATGGATTGAAAAAGAAATACTTGCGCTTGTGGGAGACACTGTAAAACTCCATCTTATTACTGTAATTCACTGGTCATGTCCATATATATAAGTATGTCCTTCATATGCTGTACTGCAATCCTATTTAGCCCCAAAACTAGAAGTCAGATTCAACTGGTTCACATCAGTTCAGGTGAACTGGTTATTAAATTACTACACACACAAACACACACCCCAGCTACACAATGGAGTGGCCAGCACAAGGGAAGGAGAAGGCTGCTTTTCCTCTTTCTTCTCCTTGCTCCTCCTCTTCCTCTCATGCCAGCAACTCCATTGTCTATTTCTCCATTGCAGTGCAGCACCTAGAATCCACTTTGATAGTGGGTGGGTGTGTGATTTAACAGCTGGTTTGCCCAGGGTCAGGTTGGCCATTGTGGAAGGCTCGGTCCCACATGTGCGATGGAGCTGGAGAATGGGAATGGGCCACGCATCCAACGTCAGCCAACCTGACCCTGGGAGAACCAGCTGTTAAATTATTTGAATCCCACCATTGCCGAAAACTATTCATATTTGAATACATACATTGGTATTTCTTGCAATAGCTGATAGTATGCTGCAATCAGTCGGGTAATCCACATTAGCAGGGAACCAGCAGTGGAGTTAGGGTTAGGTACTGCAGCTCTTGAGAGACTTACAAAATAAAACTCAATAGTGTTACACCTTAGTTACAATAGTCAAAAATTTTACAATCAGAGTTACAATAGTCTAAAATATTACTATGTGTACTTTATGTGAGTTGAACTTTGATCAGATCAACTCCATCCAAAAATGGAAGGAAATCTGTGGACTAGTGCTATCCAAATCAGTCGTCTGAATCTGTCTCCATTTTTCTACCTCCTTCATTGTTTTGTGAGCTCTTCTTTCCAATACAATTGATTTGGACAAAATGTATAACAAGCTACCCATAGACTGGGACTGCAAAATCAGTTTACACCATGTTTGTAGTTCAAGTATGGGTGCTAATCCATAATTTGCACTTATCAAATTATGATTAGCAAAACTCCTTGCTTCCTATTTTAAATCTATCTGACAACAATGCTTTCTGCTTACATCAAGAATGGAGAAAAACCGCTGTGTGTGTATAGAGAAGGTTGTAGCCGAGTGTCAGTCTTATGCCAAATATAATTATCTTTTCTGCATGTCTTCTCATGTCTTCTCTCAATTTGATCCCAAAGACCAATAGGCAAGCTATTGGCCTATCGAGCAGGGATCAAGATGTAGCTTTGATCACAGTAATAGAAGAGATAAAGGATAAGTTTGGGAGGAGTTCCCGGGAACTATAATTGGCACTTCCGGGAACTATAATTGGCACTTCCATAAACTATGCTTGAGGACTGATGAGAAGAATACATTCAATACTTCGAAATTCTTTGATAATGAAGAACAATAAACAATTTAGTTTTCCTCCTACGTAAGATTCCCAGTGAAGCCTTTTTATTACATTTTAATGCTCATACTCATACAAATTATCTGAAGCAAGATTTCATTAAAAGTTACCTCCTTTGAAATAAAATGATTCTAGAGGTGTCCAATGCTCTCACTGATATAATAGGCTTGTTTTGCATGGTGCACCAATGACTTTAATCCAAATGTAATTTTCTAAAATGTGCTGCACAATGAAATTGTAAAATAAAGCTTTAAAATGTCCATCGATTTCCATTTGCATTTTAAAAATTAAATTATGGGCATGAACTCAAAACAGAACATGTTGCAGATAGAAAGTACATGTGATATAGGGATGTTCTTCTTGCGTTAATTTTCATTTTTAGTGAAATGAAGTTCAAAATTAATTTGGATTGCAAATTACAGCTTTATATAGGCCTCCTATTACTGCCTAAGAAAAGCTGAGGTCCCCAAAGATGAAGCTAGTTTGTATCTGTAATAGGGCTCCAAATTCCATATGTTGCTCTGGAAGAAAAATAAGTTGGCTAGGCCTTTATTATTCCCCTTAATAAAGAACCAGGATTATATTAGACTAGAAAATCAACAGCCATGACAAGAAAACTTGTCAGGCAATAGACTCAAATCAATCACAAGGATGCAGATGTTTTGTGTTTTTCTATTTATAAGAATCTCATTTGACAAATAGGTGTCAACATGCACAGTGAAGGTTTATCAATTGTTTTTTTTTTTCCTAAAAAATAAAGTACTCATTACTTGACCTTCCAAATAGTGCTATTAATCTGTTTGGAGAAATGATTGTGTAAACTGGTGCAATGCATTGACATTCATTCTGGGGCTGTTCTTTCCCTCAAATATCACTTTGCCAATCAATTAGATTCTTTCAGCTGATAAATATTTTACTGTTCAATTTAATTTGAAAACGACATGCACAGGTTTCCCAATGGCTTGCTTTGTCCATAATATGACATTGCCTTCACTTTTCATATTTGTTCCAAGAGTTGGACAACTAATCCGATTTAAATAGTAATGATGACCTTTCTGAGGATACACTGTTTTAGAACCAGTTACACCAATTCCCTTTAAATAAATGTGTGAAAAGCTCAATGTAAATGATTTTTGCAGCATAATTAAGACCATAATTAAATTCATTTTTGGACAAATCACCATTTGGGTTTACTTATGGCAGAATATCATAAAGCAGAAGTTTCAACCTGGTCGAGTTTTGACACAGAGATCAGAACCAAGTAAGGATGTTGTTTTGGTTGTTTTTTTTGTTTGGTTTGGTTGGTTTTTACAATAGCCAGAAAAATGGGAAGCTTCAGTTTTGAATAGAGCACCAGCATGTTTTTCAGCAAAAGCATGGGTCCTCTCTAAATGTAACGCAGCAGGATCTCTACACAACTGTTCCGCAAATATCAGAAGCCACAAATTCAACTAGTATGCCTGGAGTTGTTTATACAGAATAAGTGCTGCATAATTTTTTGTTTTGTTACTCTTCTTGAAGCTGTGTATGTTTAAATGTGAGCTGTTACCAATATTTGGTCATGTCTTCTTTGGGTTAGTCACCAATGTTGTTCTAAGGGTATTTTCAGTTATTTCACTTTTCTTAGTTCCTTAATAGAACAAGGAGGATACATGGGATCAGCAAAGCAAAGATCTACCAGGCAAAGACTGAATTGCATGTAAAAATGTTAGGGAATTTCTCATCTATCCTTTGGAATTTCTCCAGACCTGGAAAGACCAATCTAATTTCATTATGGTCATTCGAAGTTTCTGTGATTTATAGTTTGATCATAGCACAAGGCAGATATTAATATCCTCTATCTTCAGATTACAGATCATCTAATGTCCAGATTATGCCTGTGTCCACATATGTGTTGGGGTTGCATGTTCTTGTGTAAAGTCCATCATCAACCACAGATACCAGTTCTGTCTTTATTGTAAGGTTACATTAACAGAATCTTGCAAGACTGAATGTATTTCTACCCTCCTTTCCTCTCACTCTTTAGAAAACTAAGGAGGGCCCCTTCGAAAACATTTCCCATGTTACTTTTACATGTTTCTCGTCAAATGTCCATCTCTTCCTCCTGGCTCCCAAGATCATTCTCATATACCATTACAGAAGCCAGGATTAACATGCTTAGAAGTTGAGGACTGCACCTTTATGCAAGTTCCTCTTCTTCAGCCACACCCTACCAGAGCACTCCCCTCATCAGTATCTTTCCCTGTCATAGAAGCCCTGTATCCTCACAATATAACTTCTGTAATTCAACTCTGGCTTCAACCCTCTAGACTTTCCAACATGCTCCAACTCAGTATCCATTAGACGAGCATTAGCCACAAAGAACTTCTACAAGCCTAGACTGGCTGTAATCATTCTCAATACATTCATCCAGTGGTGGTATTCAAATATTTTTACTACTGGTTCTGTGGGTGTGGTTTGAAGGGCATGGCAGAGGAAGGATACTGTAAATTCTCCAGTCAAAGGTGGTATTTGCTGGTTCTCCAAACTACTCAAAATTTCCACTACCAGTTCTCCAAAACTGGTCAGAACCTGCTGAATACCACCTCTGCGTTCATCGATTACTTCCTCACTAAGTAGCTTAGCCAAACTACATCCTTATGAGGACAGATCTGCAGTGACTCAGCTCCTGCTAGAAACTTTATATTCACAGAATTATTTTTTGAAATCAGTTTATAAGTAGGATTGTTTGCTTGTTTGCTTGATTGATTTATATGGGCACCCTTTCACTCTCAATGAGGATGGATGGACCTCCACCTTTCTGGACCTCCAAAATGATGGTTAACAGACCTGAGTGAATTCTAAACCTCATTGAAAGAACTGCATGTGAAGAAGAAAATGTGAAGATACAAATATTCATTAACTGAACTTCACAGGATAATATGTTGTATAAATTCAACTGAGTAACAATTTCCCCACTAAGGAATGTAGCAGAAATCCTCTGCTATCATTGCTGTTTTATATGAAAACTGGTTCTGTATTCACATCCATAAATGATTTTTATTGAAGACACAGTGTAAATCAAATACCGATGGACTGCTGCACCTAGGAAAAGGTAAAGGCAATGGTTGCCCCCGCACATACGTGCTAGTCATTTCTGGCTTAGGGAGTGGTGCTCATCTTCGTTACAAAGCCAAAGAGCCAGCGCTATCTGAAGATGTCTCTGTGGTCATGTGGCTGGAAGGTGCATGGAACACTATTACCTTCCCACCAAAGTGGTCCCTATTTTTCTACTTGCATTTTTGCATGCTTCCAAACTGCTAGGTTGGCAGAAGCTGGGACAAGTAATGGGTGCTCACTCTGTTACATGGTGCTCGGGATTCGAACCGCCAAAGTGCCGACTTTCTGATCGACAAGCTCAGTGTCTTAGCCACTGAGCCACCTCATCCCTCTTGCACCTAGGTAAACTAGGTAAAAAAGAAATCAGTCTTTCTTTTCCCTTCTGTTACTTTGCTTCAAGAACTACAGTAGATAGAGTGTAAATATAAAATACAAAATCTACACAAGCAATGAAACAAAGGGGAATTTTGCTTTCTTTGTGGTTTTCCCCTTTTTTTTAATGGAGAAGAAATGCTATCTCCTCCAAAACCTTGATATTGCTCCTGGAAGAAACACTTTCATAAAGTTAAATATCACCTCTCCCCATTAAGTTCACTGTGGCCTTCTATTTTGTCTCAACTCTCATATCTGTAAATGCGGCACCTTGATTTTGCTGTATTCCTATCGTTTCCTAGACCTAAACCATTACTCAGACCCAGAGCTAATTCACTAGCTGTCTTAGCAAATTCATCACTCTTATTGTGTCTGCTTCCAGCTATGTGGATTTGTAACAGATATATTTCATATTTCACTTCCATCTCATATCTCTTTGTCCTTTCCTAATCACTATCCCCCACTACATTTGCCCTAGGTTCATATCTCCAGCACTCTGTTTAATTCAGCATTCAGAATGCCTTTATTTTGCCTGGATGCAATTTTATACCACCAACTTCTACAAGATACATTGCATTAAATAGGCTAAGTCGTATGAAGAATGGTTGTAGGAATTGTGTATATCTAGTCTAGTGAAAAGAAGAATCGCCACAAAGCAGAGGGGGGCAGGTCAACCTGTTTTCCAAAGCACCAGAAAGCAAGATAGGAAACAATAGATGGAAACTAATCAAGAAGAGAAGCAACCCAGAACTAAAAGAGCTTTCCTTACAAGAACAATTAACCAGCAGAACAGTTTACCTTCAGAAGTGGTTGCTTCATCACTGAAGGCTTTTAAGAAGAGATTGTCTGAAATGTTATAGGTCTCCTGCTCGAGCAGGGGGTTGGACTAGAACACAGGTGTCAAACTCAATGTGACATGTCATGATGTGTCATGACATTTTTTGCCTTTGCAGAGCTGGGGTAGGCATGGCCTGTGTGTGACTATCCGGTCGACAGGCCACCAGTTTAACAACCCTGGACTAGAAGATCTCCAAGATCCCTTCCAACTCTGTTATTCTATCAATTAAATCTGTTAAATAAGCAAAACTTTGCATTTTATTCTTTTCTGCTTCTCTTTGTGCCACCAAAAATTTAATTTGGCTGTACTATTGTCCCAATGCCCAGGACCCAAGTAAACATAACAAGAAAGATATAGGTAGAGCGTCATTCTACTTGTCTCTGTAGTATTTGCTTCCTTTTGGGGGGGGGGGGGTCCTCCAAATGTGAGGGAATAACCTCACATTGCTTCTACTAAACATGCTTCGTCACAGAGTTAGTAGAAGCTAATTTGAGTGCGACAACATTCTTTCCAACATTAACACAGGTAATCCTCAATTTATGACCACAATTGACCCAACATTTCTGTGGCTAAGCAAAGCAGTTGTTAAGCAAGTTTTGCCCCATTTTACAGCCTTTCTTGCCATAGTTGTTAAGTGAATTGTTGAGTGATTTGTTAAATTAATAACATGGTTTGTTAAGTGAATGTGGCTTTCCCATTGACTTTGTTTGTCAGCAGGTCACAAAAGATGATCATAAGACCTCAGGATACAGCAACATCACAAATATAAACCAGCTGCCAAGCAGAGGTGGTATTCAGCAGGTTCTGACCAGTTCTGGAGTACCGGTAGTGGAAATTTTGAGTAGTTTGGAGATGGCAAATTCCATCTCTGACTGGCCCCACTCCCATCTATTCTCTGCCTCCCGAGTCCCAGCTGATCGGCTGGGTCTTTTTTTGTTGACCTGCACAGGAGAACGGAGCTGGAAAGCAGGTTAGTGGGGTCGGGAGGGAATGGAATGGGGAGGGATTTTGCAGTATCCTTCCCCCAGGAGTGGGGAGGGAATGGGGATTTGAAACCATCCTTCCCCTACCACACCCATCAAGCCACACCACACCCACCAAGCCACACCTATAGAACCAGTAGTAATTTTTTTTTTGAATTTTACTGTTACCAAGCATCCTAATTTTGACTGTGTGACAACAGGGAATGCTGCAGTAATCTTAAATGTGAAAAATGCTTGTAAGTAACTTTTTTCAGTGCTGTTGTAACTTCAAACAGTACTTCAATTGGAAGCAGTTCTCTAATTACAACTATTCACTTGGTGACTGAACAAAAACAGTCATTTGTCCATTTTTTAATGAAAAATTCTACAAATTCTACAAAAAGTCTACAAAGCATTTCCAATAGCTGTTTTAAGCGGGACAGCATTTCCTATCCATTCCCCACAATGCCCTGTGAAACAGACAAGACAATTGTGCAGGCAAGAATTAAGTGTAATCATCAATGAATGATTAAAGCCTGAAAATAAACCTATCAAACTTAGACTCTAAATTCCTGTTACATGTGTCATTATGAGCCCTAAGAAAACAGATATATTGTGCTGTCTGGCTATGCACCAGGAAACCCCCTTCCTCTCCTTGTCTTCTGTGTGCATAGAACACAACCTTTTCCACACAATATAGGCAGTTCATGAAGACAAGAGACACACAAGCAAAATAAACAATAAGAGTGTCGACATGTGTGCAAATATTACTGATTAGGGAGGGGTTCTCGCAATTAAATCTCTCTGCAGGTTTTCTGTGGCAGAAGCCACGGGAGAGGTGAATTCTATTATCAGAGTAAGGGAGCAGCTGTAAGATTTTATTTATTTATTTTTATTTATTTATTTGATTCATCAATCGCTTACAGGATAATAAGTATAAGTATAAACATGAGTAAGAATAGAGAAAATAGGTCCGAATAAATGGGGACAATAGGACAGGGATAGTATGTATGATGGTGCACTTAAGCATGCCCCTTACAGACCTCTTAGGAATGGGGTCAGGTCAATAGTGGGTAGTTTGAAGTTAAAGGAGTGGGGGTTAGAGGATGTAACAACAGAGTCACTGCAATGTCTTGCTAGATCCATGAAGCTTTTTATTAAAGCCTTGACTGGATTTAGGTAACTGGGACAAAACCCTAAAGAGATGGAACACCTCTCTGCTTCTAGAAGAACAGAAAGAGCTGGCATGTTTTTAAAAGTAGGCCTAGGGCCTAAATATCAGTCTCAAAGCAGTACTACAAACGAGTGCTTCACTTCAAGAAAGATTCAAGAGGCCTCCATTCCTCACATCTTTGTTATGACATGAAGTGACAGACTGTACAGTGCAGGTAGTCCCTGACTCACAACCATTCATTTAGTGATGGTTCAAAATTATAACGGCAGTGAAAAAAATGATTTATGACTGGGTGTTTTTTGTTCACAAGGTCATTGCAGATCCCCAGGGTCACGTGATAAACAAAAAGAAATCAGATACTTGTAAAGGAGTTCATATGTATGAGGGTTGCAGTGTTGCAGGGTCGGGTGGCTTTCTGACAAGCACCGTCAATGGGAAAGCCAGATTCACTTAACAACCATGTTACTAACTTAACAACTGCAGAGATTCACTTAATGGCAGTGACAAGAAAGGTCATAAAATGGGGCAAAACTCACTTAACTTTACAACAAAATTTTCGGGGTCCATATTCCTGATCAGTCGAGGGCTGTTGTATTGCTTTGCTTTGCTTTTCTCTGCTTGGCAAGATGTAAAAGCCAGAAAGGGCTTCTGGGTGAATGTAGTTCCTATGCAGAAGCTTCTTGCAGCCTTTGAGAGCCCTGGAGAACATTCTACACTACAAATTGTTTTGTTCGGAAAACACACGAGGTAGACCGGGTTCCAACAACAAATACTTTATTCTTAACTAGTTAGTAAAATAGGAACACTTGGCTGAAGCTGAGGCCAGCCTTTTATACAGGCTGGCTTGCCTGCTTGCAGCCAATGGCAGTTGTTTAGATTTGCCGCCTTTTAGCAGCTCTTTGGATTGGTTCCTAGTGAACCAATCCAGTGCTCATTTTATTGACCAATCAGGTTTGTAGATTTGGAGTCATCCACTTTACATATAGAACACCCCTCCCCCCTTAGTTCAGTCCTACGTGGTGATGTAGTCTCGCAGGTAGGCGGGGCTTTTCCGGACTCGACTTGACTTGCGCGGTTCATTCTCAGTGCAGACTTCGACCGGTTCGGATGGGGCTACTGTGTCGTCCATCCTTCTCCCTGGAACCGTCTGGAAGGGTGAGTCAGCCATTTTACCGCGGCCTGAGTTTCTTAGGCTGACGGTTTTGCCGCTCCCTTCCGTGTCCTCTGGGCAGGTCGAGCTGGCTGGGCTGGCCCCTTCCGATGGTTCTTCACGCAAGTTTCTCCAAACAGTGAGTCTTTTATTTGATCTTTTTGTTCGTATATTTCATTGGGTTTGGTTTTAAACAATTCTTTATATATTTCTCGCCTTTCCCCCCCCACCTTGGTTTGCAATTCGCCGGTTTTTTTGGTGAATGTTTGTAAGTCTGTGGTTCTTTCTATAATTCGAGATCGAAGCTGGTCTATGTGCCGCTTCCATTCCCT
>BLBF01000007.1:35689957-35704662 GCA_015471245.1 Laticauda colubrina | reverse complement strand
TCAGCATAGGAATCCCAATCCTCTTCGTTGGGATTGAAGGGTGCGGGCGGTGCGTTGTTTCCAGACATCTTGGTTGTAATCTGGACTTCTTATCACCGCGTGCAGGTTTTTCCATTCAGGACGATCCCACCTTCGTCGCCAGTGTTTTGTTCGGAAAATACACGAGGTAGACCGGGTTCCAACAACAAATACTTTATTCTTAACTAGTTAGTAAAATAGGAACACTTGGCTGAAGCTGAGGCCAGCCTTTTATACAGGCTGGCTTGCCTGCTTGCAGCCAATGGCAGTTGTTTAGATTTGCCGCCTTTTAGCAGCTCTTTGGATTGGTTCCTAGTGAACCAATCCAATGTTCATTTTATTGACCAATCAGGTTTGTAGATTTGGAGTCACCCACTTTACATATAGAACACAAATGTTGTCTAACACCTCTTTCCAAAGCCCTCTCTCAATGCTCTGGGGATGTCACTGTGTTCCTGCCCTGCCCATCGTGGCTACTTCTTTTAGAATGTAGCCTCCCACCCCAAATTATTCCCTGTTTCTGTTATCCAGAATAGCAGCCATTTTCGCTAAAATGCTTTTAATCCTGCAAGGGCCCCTACATATAACATCAACACACTGGAAATCTTTGCACTCCAGCAGAGGTGGTATTCAGCAGGTTCTGACCAGTTCTGGGGAGCGGAGCTAGCTGTCTAGGAGGCAAGACATGTGAGCAGATTTCTCTACAAAGCACGATCTTTCAAACTTTATTTTGTGGGACCTTTCAGGGGTCAAAGGAGGCTCGTAGGGTTTCCAAAGGTTAGGGGTGACGAAGAATTTACATGGGTGGCAGTTCGTGTGGGGAAGCTGAGAGAACCTGGATCGAGCAGACAAAGGAAGGATGAAGGAAGGTAGACTGTCCATAGAAGAAGACAGCTGGTCATACTATCAGTGAAACAGTGGAATGAAGGTGCATATTGTTTTGTTCGGAAAACACACGAGGTAGACCGAGTTCCAACAACAAAAAGGCTTCATTCAAACTAGTCAGTAACAGGAATGCTCGGCTGAAACCGAGGCCAGCCTTTTATACAGGCTGGCCTGCCGGCTTGTAGCCAATGGCATTTGTTTAAATTTGCCGCTTTCCAGCAGCTCATTTGATTGGTTCCTAGTGAACCAATCCAATGCTTAGTTTATTTGACCAATCAGGTTTGCATATTTGGAGTCAACCAATTTGCATACAGAACACATATAAAACAGACAGCTTTAACAACTTTAAAGCAGGGGTGGGATTCTACCAGTTCGCACCTATTTGCAAGAACCGTTTGTTAACATTCTAAGCAGTTCAGACAATCGGTTGTTAGAAGAAATTATTGGCCTAATCCTGGAAGGAAAGCAGGAAGGCAGGCAATTTTTGCTTACAGAAATTGCCTCTCTGTTAACCCTTATTACATTCTTGGCAAGACTAGACTTCCTGCCTTGGGAACCTCTCTGGAGTTTTTCCCCCCTCCTTTGCTGGTACTTTGCTTGTGTGGAGTGACCATTCAAAGTTACAATGTCACTGAAAAAAGTGACTTATGACCATTTTTCACACTTATGACAGTTGCAGCATCCCCACAGTCATGAGAGGCCAGGCGAGGAGATATGTGCCTCAATGTGAGTGATGTTGAGTTAGCCACAATAACATGACCAATAACATGGCCATCAAGCCATGTCCACCCAGTCACATGACCACCAAGCCATGCCCACCAGCTAAGCCACACTCACAGAACTGGTTGTTAAAAAATTTGAATCCCACCCTTGCTTTAAAGTGAGTAAAACAAAAAAGGGCGCCAAAAGTGAATGATATAGAGAAAACCTGGCATTAAAAGTTAGCCCTAGTTAATAACAGAAGGAGCGGCAAATTTAATGGCGGGCAAAGATATCAGAAGAAGATAGGGAAGCAAAAAAAAAAAAACATGTAGCAGAAATTTTGAGTAGGTCAGAGACTGGCAAATACCGTCTCTGACTGGAGATTTTACAGTATCCTTCCCCTGTCATGCCCACCAAACCATGCCCACAGAACCAGTAATAAAAAAATTTGAATCCCACAACTGCACTGCAGGTCAATCTATCTATCCCCAAAGTCCTGGGGGAGCTGAAATGAGAGCCATCATCTGTATTGTTGTCTTCTGTCTGTAGATGCCATTTGTATGACTTGATTGACATCATGGGAAAAACTTATTAAGAGCTTACATTACGTACCTACAGGCAGAAGCGCTTTTCAGAAACCTCACCGGTGAACCACTAGGGTTTCAGTCAGACTTTGATGTGGCAGGATTCTTGACAGCCTGTGGGATGTGTATTGGAATTCACAATTTTCTCAGATAAGGTTATCCACATTGTGTGTGTGTGTGTGTGTGTGTCTGTGTGTGTTTTAAAAAAGCAGATAGTGTGATAAAAGCAATGTATTCTCAGCTGTTAAAAGAACACATGTTGAAATAAAAATGGAACCAAGTCACATACAAATGTTCCCTGACAAATAGCAAACTGAGACATATTTATCATAGATATTTGATTCTCTTTTAGATTGGGGGATTCAATTTAACCATTTAGAATAGTGTGCTCAATGTAGCCTGAAATTCTAGAGCAGGTGATGTTCGTCATACATACATAGCTATAACTATATCCCAAAGATTTTATATATACATCTCAAGGTTGAACTGTGAAATCCTTGGTGCTCTCTGAGCTTGGTTGTTTGCTTGCAGACATTTCATTACCCAACTAGATAGCATTATCAATGCAATAGAGAGTGGGCTTTGCTCCTTGTTTTTATACAGGAACTTGACCTCAGTGCGATTACTACTGGTTCTACGGGTGTGGCTTGGTGGGTGCTGCAGGGGGAGGATACTGCAAAATCTCCATATCCTTCCCACTCCTGAGGGAAAGTTACTGCAAAATCCCATTCCCTCCCCACCCCACTAACCTGCTTTCCAGCTCCATTCTCCTGTGCAGGGCAACAAAAGAAGACCCAGCCAATCAGCTGGGACTTGGGAAGTAGAGAATAGATGGATGTGGGACCAGTCAGAGGTGGCATTTCCGCTACTGGTTCTCCAGAATTGGTCAGAACCTGCTGAATACCATCTCTGCTTGTCCTGTGTTAGTGGGTAGAGTTTCCTCCTTGGTAATTCTTTGATTGAACATTTTCTGCTTGATAGTTTGTTGGTGATAATCTCTGCTTATCTGGGTGTTGGCTGTTTGGAGGGGAACCTTTCCGGTTTCCTTCTTAGTTTTGTTTGAACAGTGTGCAATTATGTTTTATTTCTCTGTATCTGTTGATGGCTGATCTGACTGGTCCACCTTACAGGAATTCCTTAGCATTTTTGGATTTGGCTTGGTTCAAAATACTCTTTGTTTTCTGAGTTAAAACTGTGGTTGAGCCTGTCCGTGTATTGTGAAAATAAGGATTATTCATTGTGTCTTCTGAATACTAATTGGTGTCCACAGATGCAGTATACTCGTCTTCTGCCTGCCTATCCCACATCGTCATGTTTTTTTCTTCCTGGGCTACTGGCTCTTCTGATTTACATAAGATGTTTTGGAGGACTTTAGTTGGTTGATACCATGTGGCTATAATAATCCATTACCACAATTGGCAACCACAATCTCATCTGTTATATATGATGTCATGTGAATGCTTTGCTCAATGACCGCAATCCCAACATTCCCGGTTGCATTTGTTAAGTTATCTGGCACGTCATCAAACACATGGACTCCCAGGAAAGGAAGGCTGAATGCCTGGAGTAGGATAGATAAACTCAGCAGCTGAAAATCCTCACGTCTGAAATCAAAGTAGGATTTCCAGCCCCTGAGCAGAGAGACGCTTCAGCAGGATGCAGAAATGGAGCTCAAATCTTCACAATTTGACCACCCGATCACATTACATAACAGAGTGGTGGCATAATATTTTGTGATAGCTTTACAAGACATACTGGGCCATTGTTAAACAAATGGTTGTAAATATCTGTTATTTCTGAGGAGTTTTTTTTTTATATGCATGGCAGTGTTATCCTTTTCATACATTGTGTTGATTGTGCTTTACTGAATTAAATGATCAGGCATGTTGTTTGGTCTGTTTCCTTTTTCTGGTGTTCCAGGTTACTGAATTATGTTTATGCTTATGTGAATAAAGTTCTTCAACAGTTTTTCTTGTGGGAAGTGGGTTTCTTGTCTGAGTTCTTTTTTGACAGACTTGCATTTCTAATTTGCCATCATTTCCTCTGCTGATGAGGATATCCAGGAAGGGCAATGTGTGTTATTTTCTTCTTCCCTTGTGAATTCCTTATATTCCTTCGAAGATGTTATCTTTACATATGTCTTTTCTAATTGTTTCTTTTTTTATTTCGATGATAATGAAGGTGTTATCTCCATACCACATCCATACTTTTGATTGCATGTGTGGGAGTGCTATAATTTCTAGAAAATTACATTCTCCTATTGGTCCTGAGAATGATGATCCTGCAAGTGTTCCTCCAATTTGTTGGTATATCTGTCCATCAAGCTAAAAGGTGGTAGTGAGGCCATGGTTGATAGGATCCATAATTCTGGAGATTTCATTCATTGGTGAGATAGGCATGTTGTGTACAACTGCTGTCATGGATTCTTTGGCTAATTCTGGATCTGTGGTTGTGAAGAATGCTATGGCATTAAATGAAACCATAATTTCATCTTCTCCTATTTTTAGGCATTTGCTGGAGGCCTTATAGTGGGGGGTTGACAGAATATTCATTCCCCTCTATGAGATTTCTAAGCTTTTTTGTAAGTTCTTTGACGATTTTGTAAGTTGGGGTTGCTGCTACAGATACAACTGGACAGACGAGTATGTTGGGCCTGTATATTTTGGATTGTCCATAGAAACGTGGGAAGATAGGTCCATTATTTATCATCTGCCACTGAACTCCTTTCGTGATTTGGAAACTGCTTGTATATGCCATGGAAACTTCTGAGAGGCCTTTTGGTTTGCTTTGTGCCACTCACTAACACTGAGCCAAATTCCTCTCATTTTGTGATTTCCCTCACTGCTCCAAAGTTGTGCTTATTTTCAAGGGGGATAATTCCACCACAACTCCATTCAAAGTCTTCAGAGCAAGGAAACAACCAATTTAGATGAAACAGTTTTATATTCATTACCATTTCTACATTGCCCACAGACAGTGACACAGTCCATTAGATTTCCATTTCCTGTACTGGCAACAAGTGAATAGCCATATTTTCCACAACATCAGTAACTTGATCGTGCACTCCAACAGAAGCTACCGTCGAAAAATCATCTGCTTTACCCCCCTCTGCCCAAATCAATTGGATTTTATGCATAAACTTGTTTTTAAAAATATTTCTCAGGATGACCCAATAAAATCTGTCAAATTATGTCCAGTGACGCGTACTCCTAAGTAAAGGCATGCATAAAGAACAGTTATTTCGATCACAGTGGGTGAAATTTGGAACGGTCTCCCTGATGCTAATGACATTTTTACTCTTGAATGCAACTGCATTCTGGTTTTTTTAAAAAATGTAGCTTCAGATTACACTAACTGTGATGCTGTCTTAAAATGGCAAAAATAAAAACAAACATAGTTTTATCTGAACAGAATCAATGCCATAATGTATGATTGCTCCAATATAACTTCTTAAGCAGCAATATTCAGCACATAACATAGGAGGGGGAAGCTGTTGAATTCCATAGCATTTTCCTTATCTCTGAATCTTCTGTTCTTTCTGTATTTGTCCATGGCAAAATGAATTCATAGCACATAAACATAAGAAACCATGCTTTCATAAATACCTTCAAGCAAGCTGTAAATTTCATACCTTTTGCCCCAGGCCATTGCATGTCATGACTGAACCTTGCCAGAAAGCAAATGTCTTCTATGTACTACATAGAGAAGCATTGATTGGCAACATCAATTTTCCTCTCTGAGTTCAAGTGGAACTAATCGTAACCCGAAGTTGGAGGAAACTAATAGTACCCTCCAATTGGATATTTCCATATATTTTACTTTGAAACAAAGAAAAGGTGAAATGAAAAAGTCAGTATCCGCCAAAGCATACTGATGTGCTTCGAATTGATTCATGACATCAATTTTCTACTCCGAGTTATAGATAAAATGAATGTAAAAATCCCATTGGAGGATAAACCCACATTTCTTTTATTTATTTATTTGATCTGTCAATTGCTCACAAGGTAATAGGTATAAGTATAAACATAGTTATGAATACATGAAATGGATACATATAAGAAAAATAAAAAGAATCAATAGGACTGGGACAGTAGGTATGTTGGTGCGCTTATGCACGCCCCCTACAGACCTCTTAGGAAAGGGGTGAGGTCAATAGTAGACAGTCTAAAGTTAAAGTTTTGGGGGAAGAAACCACAGAGTCAGGTAGAGTATTCCAGACATTGACCACTGTGTTGCTGAAGTCGTATTTCCTGCAATCAAGTTTGGTGCGGTTAACCTTGAGTTTGTATCTATTGTGTGCTCTTGTGTTGTTATGGTTGAAGTTGAAGTATTCATTGACAGGGAGAACATTGCAATGTATGATTTTACATACGATATTTAGATCAGCCCAGAGGCAGCATAGTTCAAGATTTTCTAGGTCTAGAATTTCAAGTCTGGTGGAATAAGGTATTCTGCAACGAGTAGAGGAGTGGAGAACTCTTCTTGTGAAATATTTCTGAACTTTATCAACTGTGTTAACATCAGATATGTAATGTGGGTTCCAGACTGATGAGCTGTATTCGAGTATTGGTCTAGCAAATGTTTTGTATGCTCTAGTTAATAGTGTGATATTACCAGAGAAAAAGCTATTTAGGATTAGATTAACAACTCTTGATGCCTTTTTAGCTGTGTAGTTAAAGTGGGCTCTAGCACTTAGATCATTAGAGATGAGTACTCCAAGGTCCTTGACAGAGTTTGGATCATCAACAAGGTCTTGACTATTCAGTTTGTATTTTATTTTCTGAATATTTTTGTCAATATGTAAGGCAGAGCATTTATTTTTTTAGATTTGAAGTTGCCATTTGTTTGACTATTCTGATCCATAGTCAAGTTCTTTTTGGAGGGTAACAGTATTGTCTGTGGTGTTGAATAGCTTTACATCATCAGCGAAGAGAACACAGTTGCTCTTGATATGATCACAGAGGTCATTTATATAGAGTATGAAGATAGCTGGTCCTAGAACACTGCCTTGGGGGACACCACTGTTGACAGGTACAGAATTTTGGTAGGATGCTCCCAATTTTGACCATTTGTAGTCTGTTTGATGCAGGTGTCCAGAGATACCATAAGATTTTAATTTTAGGAGTAGTTTGTTGTGTACCACTGAATTAAAGGCTTTACAGAAGTCTATGTAGATTGCATCTATCAGTTTGATTGAGTTGTGTAGTCCATATGTTTTTGCAGTGTAAGAGTTGCAGATTACAGGATAGTTTTTTTCTGAAACCAAATTGTTTATTGGACAGTAGGTTGTTTGTCTCTAAGTGGAGGATAATGGATGGGTTAATAATTCTGTAAAATTGATATATATTAGATCATGATAGTTGTCTGTGGTTCGACTAGGAAATACTGGGCATGATCCATTGCTGTTTACAAATACTGAGCCAAACAATGTGTTAAAGAGTTTGGCTTTAATGGTGTTGTCATTGCAGTCTTTACCAGTAGGTCTTTTCAGGGGTGGGATGGACCTTGAGTCTTTTAGTTTGTTGTTTACAAAATTGTAGAACGCGCGGGTGGAATTGGTGCAAAGAAGGTTTTCCTCTTGTTTAACGTGATAATTGGTGCATTCAATCTTTTTAACTGGTGGCATAAATTTTTGTATCGGCTTTTGAAGGTGGAAATGTAACCACATTTGTTTTTCCACCAATGTGATCTCTTTTTGGATTGAAACTTCCTTATTGTTATGGGTAATCTGTTTTTTTCTGGTTTTGGGAGTTGTTATTGGTACATATAGTTTGATGACTCATTTGACTTCAAGTAAAAATATGTTGTAATGGTCTTCAACATTATTGGATCCAGTGAATAGAAATGGCCAATCAAGGGATGAGAGATTATTGTCTATAAGATCATAGTTGCCTTTTTTGAAGTTATAATTGGGGAGCACATCATTGTGATGATTTTTGTGTGGACATATGTTGAGACAAAGGTCAATCATGTTGTGGTCACTGTTGGAAAAGGGTTCTTTAATTTGTATTCCGTAAATTAAATTCAAACTATTGCAGAAGTTGAGATCGAGGCAGTTGTTAAGTCTAGTATTGTTGGTTACTAGTTGCTCCAGTCCCAGATTTGTTACAGCATTGTAGAAGGTTGCATGTATGGGTTCAGTTTTACATTTGTTTGGGATCCAGTTAATGTGAGGTAGATTGAAGTCACCAAGAAAGATAAAAGTGTGTGGGCAGGATGTTGCCCATGTTAGTAGTGAATTTAGCTTGTTTACATGCTTGTTTACAGGGGCTCTGTAACATGGTAAGAATCTAAATGGGATGTTTAAGGACAGTTCACAGACTATGGTCTCTGGAAGAGCAATCTCCTGGGTAACTTGGATGTTTTTTAGATGTAAGGACTTTTTATAGAAGATAGCAACACCATCTCTTCTACAGATTTCATGATCTGATCGGTAAACATGATAGTCTCTTACTGTGGTAATGGAGTCAGGGAGAGATGTGTTGAGCCATGTTTCACAGATAAATATGATGTTGAATTTAGCCATATTTAATAAGAGGAGAAATTCAGGTATTTTATCCACAAGGCTTTTTGCACTGAGTAGCTTGCATTGAAGGCCAGTTGTAGTTGGAATTAAAGTAGTTAGGGGCGTTCATGCCTAGTTTTGAGTGATGGTGAGTTGGATGAGGTCGAGTTGGATGCGGAGTTGTGGGCACTTTTGATACAATCAGCATGGTAGTAAATGTACAGGTCCTTCTCTCCATTATCTAGATGTTTTTTGAGTTATACACATAGGGTTAGGGTTACATCCCCATGAACTACTAGAGGAAAATTGATGTCACTAATGAATCTGCAATTCATAGGTAAGCTTAGGAGGTTGCTGACCTTTTCAGTCTACCTTTTCTACCTTTCTACGTAAAATACATAGGAAAATCCCATTGGAGGATAAACCCATTTAGGATTAGGGTTTCATCACCATGATCTTGTTGTGGAAAATTGTTGTTGTCATTGAATTCGCAATGCATCGGTATGTTTAGGAAGGTGCTGACAATTTCAGTCAAGCTTTTCTAGCGATCGGAAAAATACATGGGTAAGTCCCATCAGTGGGGAAACCACCCCATGAACTCATAAATGAACATCAATGTCGTCTGGAGTTCATAGGTAAACTTAGGAAGGTGAGGACCTTTTCAGTCCACCCTTTCTACCTTTTCAGGTAAAATACATGAGAAAATCCCATTGGAGGATAAACCCACTTAGGGATAGGGTTATGTCCCCTTGAACTCGTAAAGGAAAATTAATGTCGCCATTGAATTTGCAGTTCATAGGTAAGCTTAGGAGGGTGCTGACTTTTTCAGTCCACTTTTTCTATCTTTCCAAGTAAAATATATGAAAAAATTCCATTGGAGGAAAAACCCACTTAGGGATAGGGTTTCGTCTCAATGAACTCGTAAAGGAAAATCAATGTTGCCATGGAATTTGCAGTTCATAGGTAAGCTTAGGAGGGTGCTGACCTCTTCAACCCACCTTTTCTACCTTTCCAGGAAAAACAGATGCAAAAATCCAATTGGAGGGTAAACCCACTTAGGGTTAGGGTTACATCCCCATGAAGTCATAAATGAGAATCAATCTCACCAATGAAATCAGTTGATAGGTAAGCTTAAGAGGGTGATGACTTTTTCAGTCCGCCTTTTCTGCCTTTCCAGGAAAAACAGATGCAAAAATCCAATTGGAAGGTAACTTAGGGTTAGGGTTGCATTCCCGTGATCTCATAGAGGAAAATTGTTGTCGTCATTGAATTCACAATCCATTGGTATGCTTAGGAAGGCATTGACGATTTCAGTCCGGCTTTTCTAGCTTTCCAGGAAAAACACAAGAGAAAATCCTATTGGTGGGGAAACCCACTTATGGTTAGGGTTACGTCCCCATGAACTCATAAACGAACAGTGATGTTACCAATGAAATCGCAGTTGATAGGTAAGCTTAGGAGGGTGCTGACCTTTTCAGTCCACCTTTTCTATCTTTCCAGGAAAAATACATGCAAAAATCCAATTGGAGGATAAACCCACTTAAGGTTAGGGTTACATCGCCATGAACTCGTAGAGAAAAATAGAGGTCATCAATGAATTCATAGTTTCTAAGCTTAGAAGTGTGCTGACCTTTTCTGTTCACCTTTTCTACCTTTCCATGTAAAACAGATGGGATAATCCCATTGGAGGGTAAACCCACATAGGGTTAGGATTACATCCTACAGTGGACATCAACAATTTCAGCAAAGGATTCTGTGCCCAGTTGCTGGGTGGGTGTGGCCATTGTGGGCGTGGCCTAGTTGGACTCCTGCACCACAGCAGCAGGGCAGGTCATTTTTTCCCTTCCCCAGCAGCCTAACCCTGACCCTAACTCTAAGTGGGTTTATTCTCCAATGGGATTTTTCCATGTATTTTTCCTGGAAACCTAGTGAACCATTTCTGAAAAGGTCAGCAACCTCCTAAGCATACCTATGAGCTGCCAATTCATTGGCATCATTGATTTTCCTCTATGAGTTTATTGGGATGTAACCCTAAGTGGGTTTACACTCGAATGGGATTTTTCCATGTATTTTTTACTGGAAGGCTAGAAGAACCTGACTGAAAAGGTCAACTCTCCTTCTCTCCTAAGAATGTCTATGTGCTGTGAATTCATTGGCGACATCAATTTTTCTCTAAGAGTTCATGGGGATGTAACCCTAACCTTAAAGGGGTTTACCCTCCAATGGGATTTTCCGATGCTTGGTGGGCGTGGCCATAGTGGCGGCGGGGAGGTTGTACCTTTGCACTGCCAATTCATTGGTGACATCAATTTTTCTCTACAAGTTTATTGGGACCTAACCCTAACCTTAAGTGGGTTTACACTCGAATGGAATTTTTCCATGTATTTTTCCTGGAAGGCTAGAAAAGTCAACACCCTTCTAAACTTACCTATGTACTTTGAATTCATTGGTGACATCAATTTTCCTCTACAAGTTCATGGGCATATAACCCTAACCCTAAGGGAGGTTACCCTCCAAAGGGATTTTCCAATGTATTTTTCCTGGAAAACTAGTAAACCCTGTCTGAAAAGGTCAGCACCCTCCTAAGCATACCTATGCGCTGTGAATTCATTGGTGATATCTATTTTTCTCTGCAAGTTTATTGGGACCTAACTCTAATCTTAGGTGGGTTTACGCTCTAATGGGATTTGTACCGAAAAATACACAGCACATCAATATGCTAAGGAGGGGGCTGACATTCTCAGTCCTTTTTTGTACATTTCTAAGGTAAAATACATGGGTAAATCCCATTGGTGGAGAAAGCCACTTACGGTTAAGGTTACATCTCCATGAACTTGTAAAATGAAAATCAATGTTGCCAAGGAATACAGAGTTCATAGGTAAGCTTAGGAGGGTGGTGACCTTTTCATCCACCTTTTCTACCTTTCCAGGTAAAATATATGAGAAAATTCCTTTGGAGGATAAACCCACTTGGGGATAGGGTTACATCCCCATGAATTCGTAGAGGAAAATCGATGTCATCAATGAATCCATAGTTTATAAGCTTAGGAGGATGCTGACCTTTTCAGTTCACCTTTTCTACCTTTCCATGTAAAACACATGGGAAAATCCTGTTGATGGGTAAATCGATTTAGGGTTAGGGTTATGTCCCCATGAATTTGTAGAGAAAAACCAATGTCACAAATGAATGTGCAATGCATAGATATGCTTAGGAGGGTGCTGATTTTCTAGTCAGACTTTTGTACCTTTCCAGGAAAAAATACATGGGAAAATCCCATTGGTAGGGAAACCCACTTATGGTTAGTGTTAGAAAAAAGTTGATGTTGCCAATGAATTTGCAGTTCATACATATGCTAAGAAGGGTGCTGACCTTTTCAGTCCACCTTTTCGACAATTCCAGGAAAAATACATGTAAAAATCCCATTGGAGAATTAAACCCACTTAGGGCTAGGGATACACCCCCCTTGAACTCGTAAAGGAAAATCATTGTCATCACTGAATTTGCAGCACATTGGTAGGCTTACGAAGGCGCTGAATTTTTCAGCTTTTCTAGCTTTCCAGGTAACGTACAAGGATGGCCACATTTTTTGATGTATTTTACCTGGAAAGAAAGAAAAGGGAGGGACTGATGACATCAATTTTTCTCTATGAGTTCATAGAGACATTACCCTAACCCTACAGTTGTAATGTCCTGGGGACAGATGATCATCATTTGCAACCTTCTCACAAGCAAAGTCAATGGGGGAGTCAGATTCACTTTAACAACCATGTTACTAACTTCAAAACTGGGGCAAGAAAGATCATAGAATGGGTCAATGGTCACTTAACAACGGTCTTGATTATCAAATTTGGGGCTCAACTATGGCCGTGAGTCAAGGACTACTCCTATGAATAGGAAATTAATATGAATAGCATATGAATAGGATATATGAAAAGGATGTCAATATGTTGAAAGAAGGATGGTTTCCAAAGAAAGTAAAGGATGGAAGAATATAGCAAAACGTATTTACATAAGGTAGTTGTAGTTATATTTCTTCTTCTTTTCCCTTATCTCCAGGGTGCAAAGTGTTTTGCCTACTGTTCTTTTTAATGGGCTGGACATAATGTTGGTTATACATTATACAGGAAAGCAATAATAGAGTGGATGTATATGTAAGTTTGCCTGAATAAAAAAAAATATCACACAATTTGGGCCATCTAACTGGACTCATGAAGAGATCCCAGTTTTATGAGTTCTCAGTGAACTATAATTGTTTTTGACCAAATGCCTGCTTGTATTAAAACTACATATTTATATCCTTTCCAAACCCTTTGGTCGCAGTGTTATCAAAATAGCTAACTTGAGTACTGAGCTTGGTTTAGCTGTATTTATTTCACTTAATTGCCTGCAAGGTTACAAGTCTTATGCTTTGTACGAATTTATTAGCCTGCCTGTGCTGCAATTGAAATATTAATTTTTATTAAACTGGAGTTGACAGTATTTATAACACTTCATATATGATTTATTCATCTATGGATTTTAAATATATTTCTCTAGACATAATTTCATATCTATTTTGTCTATATAATTGTGACTGGCCATGTATGTTTATGTCCTTTACATTTTTTTTTCAAAGCACACATATTATACAAAAAGAATCATACAAACATTTCCAGATGACTGTATTTCTAATGTAGTCCTGATGACCTAGTAGCTTCAGATTTATAGGAACACCATTTTATTGTTTGAGAGTCTACACATTTATTTCAGATACATTGTTTAAAGCAGCCCATTTTAAATAATGGAAGATATATTTAGTCGGTAGCATATTTCCATTGTTTCCTGCTGTCAGCAATTCTATTGTTTCCTTTTTTTCCCTCATTTAATTATTACAGGATTTTTGAAAAGAGGCATGTGAAATTAAGCTTTATTAATACATTGTGTCCTATCTCTCTCTTATTTCCTTTTTTTAATGAAACAGGACATATTTATTATCAGGAATCTAGTCCACACTGAAGAGTACTGATCCTCTACACATTTATGTGTGCATGAGAAATGTTGAGATCATGAAGGAATAACTGAATGAGATTACTTCGAATATTTTTTTTAAAAATATATCCATCATAGTACTCTATAGATAGGCAACTCCATGGAATGCATGATTTGGCATGGCAGTCTGATTGTAACATGGTGCAAAGGACTGCCTCTATCTCATTAATAGGGATTTGATCTATGAGTGAAAGAGTTTTGGTCCCTACTAAAAGGAGAAAGATCCCTGTCTGAAAACGCCAAAGAACAGTTGGTTATCAATATACCTAAATAAAAGCTTCTCCAGATGTAGATTCAGAGAGGGGCAAATAACCCAGGACATGTGAGAATACAATAGATCAGGGATCCCAACCTCTGGGCCATGGACTGGTATTGGTCTGTCACCTATTATGAACCAGGCTGTGCAAGTGGTGGGCGAGTGAGTGAAGCTTCATCTGCGCATGCACAGAATCTAGATTATGTGAGAAACCACCAGCATTCTCCCCAGACAACAGAAGACAATTTTCTTCCAGAACTGATCCCTGGTGCCAAAGTGGTTGGGGAACACTGCAATAGATCAAGTATTTGCTACAGGAAGTGTATGGTTGGATCATGCAACCTTAGGCTTGAATCCAAATTCTATGAATCGATTGTCTGCAAAATCTAATCTTCAAATGGCCTTGAAAACATGGCGATGCCAACTAGACTGGGGCCTTTATGGGGATGTGGCAAGTTGGAGGTGGCTAATGGAGGAGAGAACACCCCATCTTCTCTCTAACATACATTTCTCCCTCCATCCTGCTTGGTTTTATTTTAATTTTCAATACAAGATCTTTATTTACTGTTTTAATGCTTTATTCTGCATTTTATTCAATGCCTGCAAGCTGCCTGGAGTAACCTTCTGAAAGATGGGCAGCATACAAGTTTGATAGGATGGATGGATGGATGGATGGATGGATAGATAGATAGATAGATAGATAGATAGATAGATAGATAGATAGAT
>BLBF01000007.1:35650228-35689947 GCA_015471245.1 Laticauda colubrina | reverse complement strand
GATAGATAGATAGATAGATAGATAGATAGATAGATAGATAGATAGATAGATAGATAGATAGATAGGCAGGCGGGCAGGCAAGTAGGTAGGAAGACAGGCAGACAGACTGACTGACCTACCTAGGAACTATGGGATGATAGGCAAACAGACAGACATACCTAGGAACTATCAGAGATGGGGGGGAACACACCCATGTGAACAATTCACACTTGATCTGCTATCATTGTGAAGAGCAAGCTAAAATTATTCACTCCCATCTCACCAACCCTTCCATTCAATTCAGTGGTGAGATTCAAATCTTTTTTTACTACCGGTTCTATGGGCATGGCTTGGTAGGCATGGCATGGCTTAGTGGGTGTGGCTTGGTGGGCATGGCAAGGGAAGGATACTGCAAAATCCCCATTTCCTTCCCACTCCTGGGGGAAGGTTACTGCAAAATCCCATTCCCTCCCCACCCTACTAACCTGCTTTCCAGCTCCATTCTCCTGTGCAACAAAAGAAGACCCAGACAATCAGCAGGGACTCAGGAGGCAGAGAATAAATGGGGAGTGGCCAGTCAGAGGTGCTATTTGCTGGTACTCTGAACTACTCAAAATTTCTGCTACCGGTTCTCTAGAATGAATACCACCTCTGCTTTCATTCCAGGTTTGTAGACATTCCTCCTCTGTTTAGCTTCTCTATAGATCTGGCCAGTGTCACCACTGGCAGTACCAAGTAGGCACTTGCAATTAAAGTGTTTTTAAAATCCATGGTGGTATTATTATAAAATATACAGGAATAGATGGGCAAGGAAAGCCCTTGCTATAAAAATAACAGAAGCTGAGCAGGCTCTCTAACAAGCTAGAGATATATGAAGCCACAAGTTTAGTCTTCATAATCTTCCCTGAATCCTGACCTTACTTTCCCATACACGAGGGGTGGGATGTGGACTTCACCCTCATCTGATGGAGGCAGGGATCTGTTGACCGCAGCTGCTACTTCAGTTAATGGGTTTCCATTAGTAGATATTCTGGGGAGTTTATGGAGCAGGCAAACTAATGAATTTGTGTAAAGCGTAAGGCTTCGTAACCTTACAGGCAATTAATTCCAGCAAATAGATATTTAGCTAAGCCAACCACAGCACACATTTAGTAAATTTGGTGACATGTAGGGCTTGAAAAGGATGCAAAACATGCAGTTTGGAATAAGATAAGCAAACATTTAATCAAGGCCCAGTTATATTTCACATTTAAATTGATTTGATATCACATAATTAGGATTTCTTCATGAATACTATTTAATGACCTGAACTCCAAACATAAAAATATCTGAAATCCTACTTGGCACATGGAGGGCATCAGGTTGACAGAGTTTCCTTAGCAGTTTGCTGTATGAAGTAGATGTTAAGAACGTAGAGCTGTTAAGAGATACATACACGTGACAAGTGAAGAGCAGATCAACGGTTCTATTGCCTTATTTAGAAAATGGGGGGTTTCTAATGGTTTCAGTGCCTTGTTTTATATTGAGGACATAGGTTTCTAGAGCTGGCTGCAGGTGGTATTCAGCAGGTTGTGACCAGTTCTGGAGAACCAGTTGCGGAAATTTTGAGTAGCTCAAATACCACCTCTGACTGTCCCTGTCCCCATCTATTCTCTGCCTCCCGAGTCCCAACTGATTGGCTGGGTCTTCTTTTGTTGTCCTGCACAGGAGAATGGAACTGGAAAGAAGGTTAATGGGGTGGTGAGGGAATGGGATTTTGCAGCAACCTTCCCCTGTCATGCCCACCAAGCCACACCCACAGAACCAACAGTAAAAACAAATTGAATCCTACCACTGCTGCAGTCATGAAAAAATGATGCCATATGCATGGTGACAAGATAACACCTGTTCTTTTGTACTGGAATCTTGATTTTGGATGGAAATAAGTAAGTCGTCGGATTCATTTCAGGTCATCATGATTTGGTCATAACTCAGTTCATAATTTTGTCACTTGCCTCCCATGCCCTCTTATACAGCATCCCCCAACCTTCAGGGCACAAGGACTGGTTCCGTGGAGAGAAGTTTTTCCATGTACCAGAGGGGGTGTGGTTTCAAATGCTGCCTGCATCCTATGGATGGAGCTTCACTTGTTTGTGTGACCCAGTTTCTGGCATCCTGCGGCTTGGCACTGGTCCACGGACCAGGGGTTAGGGACCCCTGCTATTTTGGGATTCAAAGCCTTGGGGGTGGCATTCTGAAAATGCATTCCAAACAATAGGCAGAGCTGGGACAAAAGAAAAGAGAGGGCTAGAAAGGAACTGAATTGGTTTATACTGAAATGCCAAAATGAAATGAAGTGATTGAATACTACTTTCCATAAATACCATTCAATGTTCAGTTTTGGACAAATTCTCATGATTATAACTTGAGTTATAATACACTTGTGACTCTGTGGCCAGAAGTTGTGCAGCCCTTTTTACTATGCTTTTCTTAAAATATTGTATGTCTTCCAGGATCTGTTCGGGCTGGGTGGCAATTCCTTGTATTAACAAAATACAATATTAAAAGCCCTGTTGCCATTACCATTGCTCAGGATGATAATATGAAACGCTGTCATCCCAGTTAAAATAACACATGTCTTTTGCTGGAAGCACCACATGAGATGAGGTGGCTGTCTCAAAAGCCAGTTTAGTGTTCGGAGGCTTCAAAAAGCAGATTTTGGCAGTCTGAGAGGAAGGTAGAACAGTGACAGCAAATCTGCCATTCTTTTTTTCCTGCTTCAAGATGAGACTCAATACTTTGTGACTTAAAGGCCTCCTCTTTAATAATGAAGCATGAACAACACAGCCATTCAGACAGATTCACCTCAGTATTTTCAGTTCAGTTGATAAGGCCTCATTAGGCAAGAATTTGTAAAATTATTAACCTTCGTGGCATTTAGAAGATAACTGAAGACAGTTTTGTTTTACTAAGCCTTCAACTCCAAATATACCTCAGTGATGTCTACATTTGGGAAAGGCGGCAGATGAAGAAAATATTTTGATTTATTGAGGTTGTAGTTTTTAGAAATTTTTCATGTGTCCTTTGACTGGAGTCAGCTATAAAAGCTGTGAAATAATAAAGAAAAAAGTAAACCAGTCATTAAAATAATTAATTATTAAAGGCTCGATGAAAGAGATGTGTTTTTACCATCCTGTTAAATATTAAAAGTTCCCATCATCTCTTAGAAACTTTATTCCCAAGACTGGGTCATCTTTTTCCTGATTACATCCTTCCCTGAAAATCCGATAGTTGAGCTTCTAGCAGCACAGAGATCTTTAGATCTACTCTTTTAAGTAACCTGGTAGATTCATGACAGGAGAAGTTGCACCACAGATAATTAGATCCTAAGCTCTTTAGGGTTTTAAATTGTGTCCAGTAGAACAGGAATAGTCAGTGAAAATCTCTGAATACATTGCATCATATGATTCTTGTATCTTGCACCAGCCAGCAGACTATTCGTCATATTTTGTTCCCATTCCAATTGCTGGTCATTTTCAAGAGTATCTCCAGATAAAGTGCACTGTAGTTGTTGAGATGGAATGTAACCAAGATGATGACCAAAATAAGGAGAGTCAGAGTTGATATACTAGCCATGATGGGTCTCATCATAACAGATCCTTGCAAATCAAGTGGGAATTGGAAGCCAAGAACCACAGTGAACCTGCTGATCTCATCCAATACAAACTTCAACTCATTCCCAGAGTTTTGTCTTTTCATCATAATAGCACCTCCATCTTCTCATTTTGTTTGTTTGTTTGATTGTTCTCCTTCATCCAGACCATTTGAGCAATGTTTTCAAGGGTACTGATAACTTTCCAGGTGATGCAGGGCCAGAAGTGGTAGTGCTAGGTGTTATCAGCATACTGATGGCATTGCTGTCCACAGCTCCACCTAATTGCTGGAGGAAGGATAGGAGACAGAATAGAAACCTGTGAAATACCACAGTTCAACAGCTTAGATGGTGAACACTCTTCCCTCAATAGCACCTTCTGGACACGTCCTGGCAGGAAGGATTAGAACAATTGCAACACAATGTCCTTCAGATTACTGCCAATGGATACAGTGATTCTCAATGATGTTAAAAGCCAATAAAATATTCAGGAGAACTGGCACAGCCACCAGTTTCATCTCCCAAGGTGGCCAAAATAAACCCAACTGAAAAGACTTTTTTAAAAATCATTTCTGTCTTGATCATGACTATTCCTGCACTTTCCAAATGGAGCTGAAGCCCTTTGTAAAGCAAAACAGGACAAAATTCCATCTTGTGAACTAATTTTAGCTGTGAATTTGGTGCCTTGGTATCAAATTCAGTACAATACTGCTCACTTGAGCTCAATTCAGGGTAATGCAAATGAAAGCAATGGCACCAGCAGGGGAAACTAGGAGAGATACAGAATTAGTTTATTATAATTAAAATGTGGTGCTTAGTCTAGGATTTCTTCCAATTGTCTAAACTGCAATTGGGTTGGGGAGGAATTTTCTTTTTGTTTTCTTTAAAAAAGCAATCTATTCTGGTTGTAATTTCTCAGGGCTTTGATATTGCAAATACAGTACAAAAAGCAGGACTCCATTGGGAGTGTATGTGTATATGTATGCATGTATTATACACACAAAATCATAACATACTATGATTCAGGCAATGTGATCACTATCTTATTTTAAAGGAGAAACCCATCATCAAGCCATTATTAAGATGGCTTAGCAGGTGAAAGAAAGGTGGACCCCTTTCTTTCCATGGTAAATCTCCCTCTGACTCCACTGCTGAATTTCAGCTTTCGGAGAAGATATTCAAAAGTTCTAAGAGTTCAAAACCAGAGGTCGTAGTCAGCAGGTTCTAACCAGTTGTGGAAATTTTGAGTAGTTTGGAGAACCGGCAAATACCACCTCTGATTGGCCCCATTCTCTGCTTCCTGAGTCCCAGCTGATCGTTTGGGTCTTCTTTTGTTGACCTGCACAGGAGAACGGAGCTGGAAAGCAGGTTAGTGGACTGGGGAGAAAATAGAGATTTTACAGTATCCTTCCCCTGCCATGCCCATCAAGCCACACCCACAGAACTGGTAGTAAATTTATTTTGAATCCCACCACTGTTCAAAAAGGGTTTAACAAGGATCAACAACAAAAAAAAAAAAAACCTGAGCCTGTCAGGATCAAACTCCAGGATGTGGGCAGACTCTGCCTGCAGTACTGCATTTTAATCACTTCTCCCCCAGGGCACTGTAATAAGCTGCCTAGAGTCCATTGGGTGGACAGTTTTCTTAAATCAGATAAATCATCATCATCATGAACAATAACATCAATTTCAGCCTAGAATAAATTGACATATAAGAAAAAGCCATAACGTAATCCTGTTTTGTCATATGGAAGCATGCATTTTTTATGAGAAAGAATAACACATCTGATTATTGCTCTATGGTTATCCAAAACTCAAACAGCAAGCCACGTAGTTAGGGAATAGTTATGCCAGAGTGAAGAATCACATAATTCAAAAAACCAAGATCTGTCACAGGGCTTACTGTTTTATTTATTGCCAGCTTTTCTCCAAACGGCACCAATATGCCAACAACTAACCCTAAAATACAGCCCAATCATAAAAATAAATCCCTTAAATACAGTTTAAACCAGTAAATTTCACATTAAAAATTACCCTGTACAGAGACCAACAAAAGCTTTGCATGAAAGAAGCAGCTGCTTTCTTTTTGGAAAAGACTTTCAAAAGACTTTTTGGAAAAAGATCATTCTGAGAAATTTTTAGAAAAAGGCTTACAAACAGTATATCCCACTCTCAGATTCGCTTCTGGATGGAAATATTTTTAATCCTTATTTTGTTATTGTGTTACTTCCAAGGGTCTAGTTTTCTGCTGCTATGTGCAATTTCTGTTAGGTTTTAATTTCAAAGTAAAGTGACAAGAATTATAACTTTTATACTTAGAGAGTGAAATCCAGTTATTTCCCTTTCCTTCTTTCTTCCTGTAGCCTCCCAAACATTTTCCAGCAGGTCTCCTGAGTCTCTGGAACATATTCTAAGAGGGTTTTTTGGGGGGAGGGGGGTCAGAGGTGCCCTGCCCTGTTACTCACATGGGACATGATTCCACCAGCAGAAGAGGCTAACTGAATAATAAAACCCACAATAATTAAAATTTGCCTTCAACAATTATTCAACAAGATTGCGGTGCTAGACACGCTTACGTGAAAGCCAATTCCAGTGAACAAAGTTGGAATTAATCTTGGTACATGCTGCAAAACTGAGTTCCTGTGCATGTCTCCTGGATAATAAATCCATTGATTTTATTTTTGAGAAGACGTGCATTGGATTGCAGCACCCCATGTTGTTTTATTATCAGTTAAAGCATTTTCCTATGGTGGCTGACATGACTCTAAGTCTCACATTCAGCAGGGCTTTTTTCCTTCCATGATAGTGCAGCAGCAAAATATCCTTCTGTGTTTTAAAAAGTCATAATTTTCAATACTCTATGACAGCGGCCCCCAACCTTCTGGGCACGGCAGACCGGTTCTGTGGAGAGCAGTTTTTCTGTGGACTGGGTGGGTTTTTCGTGGATTTTCACGTTTTTTTGCGGATGGGGCTTCACTTGCTTACTGGTTCCAGGGTTGGAAACTCCTGCTCTATGATGTTGGGTGGGTAGGGGAGTTTCTCAGGCCGCTTATTCAAAGGAGAAGAAATTGTGGAGAACATTTTCAACCCACGTGTAACAACCTTTCCATCAGTTACAATATGGTTAAACTAATGTTTTCTTTCTTTTTTTCAACTATCTAAACATTTCTGGGTGTTCTGCAGCCTCTCTGGTTAGTACTGTTTTGGTTCAATACCAAGAAATGATCCTCCTGAAGGAATTTCATCCCTAATTTTTTTCTTTTTCAGGCTAGGAAGGAAGAATGGTGGAAGAACATGAGATGTGCAAGCAAAACCACAAACCCCAGAAGAAAACCCCCAGTAGCACAAGGTAAACAGAAAAATGTCCCTTTAAAAAAAAATCTAAAATATTAAAGTATCATTAACAGTAGTGTATAAAGCCCCTGTCACACTGCACCAACGGATGCAAAGAGGATGTAAAACGGACAAAAAAGTTTGCCATCCGTTGGAAAACGCGATGTACTCACTGCCTCCGTTTTGCTTCCTCTCTATCCGTCCAGCATCCCTTTATTGACAATTCATCCGCTCAGAAAGTTTTGAGCAGCTCAAAACTTTTTCGCGGAAAATGTATCCAATTCGTCCGTTCTGCTTCCGCTACGCATCTGCTACGCATCCATTCTGCATCCGTTACGCATCCGCTATATCCGCTAGGCATCCGTTCCGCATCCACGCAACTCGCATCCACTCGGACGCAGGGAGGAAGCGGAATGGACGCAGAACGGATGCAGAACGGATGCAGCAAAGAAACAAAGCGTTTAAAACGGAAAAAACGTTCACAGAGGGGACCTATCTCGGATATTAAGGATGTCTGGAGGATGCCTAGAGGATGCCTAGAGGATGCAAAGGGATACCTATACTGCCTATAAAAAGGGGGAGCAACTCGTCTGCATCTCACTTTCAGACCAGCAGCCCATCTGTGCAGACCTCTGCAGCCTTCATCTGACTCTTCCTCTTCCACAGCATCCAGTCATGTCAACCGTGGATCGTAACACAGTGCATTTGGCAGCCACCATCCTTCTGCAACAGTGCGAAGCCATCTACAGGCTCTGTGAACTCTACTACGGGAAGAAAAGGAGGCGGCCAAGAAACGTCTGGGTTCGAAGATGGATCGGGAGAAGAGCAGAGTACGGACTGTACAACAAGCTGATGGTGGAGCTCAGGAACGAAGACACTCGGGCATTCCAGAACTTCATGAGGATGCCTCCAGCCATGTTTGACAAAGTTGTGCAGCGCCTGACACCCAGGTTGACCAAGGCAAACACCAACGTCCGGCCCAGCCTGGAACCTGGGCTCAAGGTGGCACTCACTCTGCGCCACCTGGCCTCAGGGACCACCTACAGGAGCATGCAGGACGGATGGAGGATGCCACACAACACCATTAGCATTGTGGTCAGAGAAGTGGTGCAGGCCATCATCGAAGAATACAAGGAGGAGCTCCTCCAGTGCCCCTCCACTGAAGAAGGATGGAAGAAAGTTGCAGAGCAGTGGTATCAGAGGTGGAACTTCCCACACACCGTTGGAGCCATAGATGGCAAGCACATGGCCTACAAAGCACCACCCAAGTCGGGCTCCACTTATTTCAACTACAAGGGCTTCTTCAGCATCGTCCACGTTGCCATGGTCGATGCTGACTACAAGTTCATGTACATCGATGCTTCAGACAGCGGCTCATGTTCAGATGCCCAGGTATACAACGCCAGTCACCTCAAGGAGGGGATGGAAGGCAACCTCATCATGGGCTTCCCAGGTCCAGACCCCCTGCCCAACGACACGCAAGATGTGCCCTACTTCATCGTGGGGGATGAAGCCTTCTCCCTCAGAACCTACCTCATGAAGCCATACACCTCCAAATGCCTCACCCGTGAAGAGAGGATCTTCAACTACAGGCTGTCCAGGGCAAGGCGGGTGGTGGAGAACGCCTTTGGCATCCTGTCCAACAGGTTCCAGGTACTTCTCACCACCATGCAGCATCGCCCAGAGACTGTGAGGAGGATCGTGGAAGCTTGCTGCATCCTGCACAATCTCATGCGCACCCGCTACCCAGTCTTGCAGAACAGGCTCATGGACCTCCAGCAAGGCAATGGGGACATGGAGCCTGGGGAATGGAGGCAAGGGCAAAACCTGATAGACACTGAGGATGTGCAAGGCTCCAACACAGCCTCACTTGAAGGGAAGAAGCAGCACAACCTCCTGAGACATTGGTGCAACTCCCCAGCTGGAGCAGTGGAGTGGCAAGACAGGATGATAGATGATTAATGGGTGCTTCCTTCAGCCTGTCTCATCAAATGGATGAGATTGGGCCATGTATGTTGGGTGGGCCTACAATGAACACGGTATTTAATAAAGAGTTGTGTTTATGTTCAAATGTGTGGATCAATGCTTACTAATGAAGGGCCAAAGGTGTGGCACCTGGGAGGGTGGACCATAGAGTCCCACTATGCTTGCACTGGAGGTTTATCTATCCCACAGCTATCTTAACCCATCCCAAAGGTATCCCTGCCCACCCCACTGCTATCATCATTGTCATGGGTGGCATCGGTGGCATCAGTGGAACCGGTGGCAACGGTGTTGTCCGATGACTCTGTGCCTGGACTGGGAAGGGCTGCTGCCTGTGCTGCTGGACCTCCTGGTAGCCGTAGCCCTGGTAGGTGAGGGGCTGTGGGAAGCCTTGGAATGGGAGGGACATCACCTGGGGTGGAGGAGCAGACCTGGACTGGGTGGGAGCAGGTTCCTCTGGATCTGGAGGGTTGTGAAGCAGCTCGGTGATCCGGTCCTTCACCACCTGGTACTGGGGTTCCTCCATGTTCTTGAGGGTCTGGTTGACATAGGTGAGGAAGGGCTTGCGGTTGGAGGATGAGGAGTCAGTGTGGACCAGCTGAGAGAGGAGATCTATACTGGTGCGGATGGTGTCCCTGATCTCCAGCAGGACAGTGTGGCTCTGCCCCTCCTGCTGTCTGGCTCTCTGCCTTTCTGCGGAGGCGGAGCTGGGGGGGGGGTGGATGCAGTTACGACTGTGGTGGACTTGAAGTCTCCTTTCTCCCACCACACCAGGGAGTCCTCCACGCGCTCCACCACGGTTACAACACCTGTCCGCGGGTTCTCCCCCATGGCACACTCCACAGAAACCTGCCTGGAGACAGGGACTGACTCTCGGCCAGAAGAGGACTGGCTCTCAGCAGGCTGCCGGAGAGAGAGGGTAGACAGAGGGGCTCCTGATGCTCTTCGGTGGCGGATCTCACCCTCCAGGAAGCTGCACCTGGCCATGACGTAGGTCTCTCTGTCTGTCAGCTTAACTATGGCCTGGCCAGATTTCTTCAGGTGCAGCTTCCTGTACCAGGTGTGCATGTGCTTCCACCAGCCGAGGAGCACCTCTGAAGTGTAACCTATACTCTCTGCCCTCTCTCTCCAAGCAGCCTGCTTCCTTTTGGTGTCCCTGTACAGCCGGTGTCCCTTCCGCCACAGATAGTCATTCTCTCTCAGCCACTCCAGCACCTCATCCTCATGTTCCTCCTCGATGAAGTATTGCCTCCTCTCCCGTCCCTGCATACGCCTCTTCCTCCCTTTGGCAGGACCAGATGGGCCCTCATCAGAGGGGCTCCCAGGTAGTAGGGGCTGCTTCTCTACACCACCACCAGCACCAGCACCAGCACCAGCAGGATCATCATCATCATCATCACCAGCAGGATCATAATCATCATCATCAGCAGCAGCAGCAGGATCATCATCATCAGCAGCAGCAGCAGGATCAGCAGGACCAGGATCATCAGCAGCAGAGTAAGCACCAGGAGCCCCAGCAGCCCCAGTAGCACCAGCACCAGCAGCACCAGCAGCACCAGGAGCATGAGCAGGACCAGGAGCACGAGCAGTACGAGCAGTACGAGCAGTACGAGCAAGTCCAGGGACACGAGCAGGATGAGCAGGACCAGGAGCAGCTTCAGCAGAGTACACAGCAGCAGAAGCACCACCGCCAGGAGCAGCTTCAGCAGAGTACACAGCAGCAGAAGCACCACTGACAGGAGCAGCTTCAGCAGAAGCTCCAGCACCAGAAGAGCAAGCCCGAGCAGCAGAAGCCCCAGCAGAAGCAGAGTCAGGGACAGGGGGTGGGAGGGTGGCCCTGTCCCTCTTACCAGGGATGGCGGCAGGTTGCTGAGACTTTCGCTTCTTCCCCATGGTTGTTGGGTTGCTGGCTGGCAGGAAGGCTGGCACCAAGGCTTGCAGGAAGCCTGGCACCAAGGCTGGCAGGAAGCCAGGCACAAAGGCTGGCAGGAAGCCTGGCAGGAAGGCAGGCACCAAGTCTGGCAGGCACCAAGGCTGGCAGGGAGGCTGGAAGGCAGGCTGGCAGGGAGGCTGGCAGGCAGGCAGAGAGCAAGGCTGGCAGGGAGGCTGGCCAGGAGGCTTGGAGGCAGGCTGGCAGGAAGGCTGGCAGCAAGGCTTGCATGCAAGCATGCAGGCAGGGCAGGCAAGGACTCGATGTATCCTGCAGCAGGTCTTTCCTCCGAATGCTGGCCATGTGCAAGCTGCTTCCCTTTATATCCGCGTGGCTTACGCAATGCATCCCCCCCACATGCACAATTAATGCCAGGCATACATTAGGCTTCCGCTGTGCATCCGCTAGGCTTCCGCTCTGCATCCGTTTCATCCGCTGTGCATCCGCTGTGCATCCGCTCTTTCCGTTCCGCGTCCGCTTTGCTGAGGCCTCCCGGAAGCCTTGCGGATGTGCCATCCACTCCCATCCGCTTGTATCCGCTGGGCTTCCATTCCGCATCCGCTTTCCATCCGCTCTGCGTCCTCCCCTCATCCGTGTTATCCGCTCTGGTTATGCAAATTTTTGCCCCTTTTGAGAGCGGATGACAACGGATGGAACATTTTGCTCGTCCATTGTGTCCGTTTTGCATCCGTTGGGCAGTGTGACAGGGCCTTAAAAAACTGAAATCTCAATTTCATAAAGTAAAAAATTGGGAGGGGTTTTTCCAAACACACATACACACACACACACACACACACAATTTATTTAGGGCTACATTCTGTTTCAGCAGGCAAGGGAAAAAAATATTTGTTGCACAAAATAAAATCCTGCCCAGACACTTGAAAAGTCACACTTTTCAAGAAAGCACAACAGAATAACAAAAATATATATGCACAATTGCTGCTAGTGATAAGAATGTAAAACACTGCCATATTCAAATATGCAGAGACAATTCGATTCAAATTCAGTGAGGACAGATCGACATGTCTTCAGAGCAGCTGAAGGAAGTCTTCCAATTTTCCATTATTTGACTGTAGTATCTAAAAACATGTCAACAACTTGTTAAATATTATGGTGTATTTATGAGTGTTTTTCTAAGTCTGATCTGGCGTACTACTAATGGATACTGGAAGGTCATTCCCACTCCACCTAGCTAATGTATCTGGAATCAATAATTAGCAATACTGTGTTGTTTTCCGCAATAATTTATTAAAGTGTGTCTACCCTGAAGAAAGAAATGGAACAATTAGCTTCACATTTTGATCCATTAATAGCACTCAGGACAGTAGATTTCTGAATAGTTCTGAGGCCCTAGAAATCAATCCGTTTTTAGAAAATCCATTAAGGGACATAATACAAGCAACCACTACTTCGTTCTATTTATTTTTACAAATGTTTATCATTGCTAGATAATTATTACTTTATGATTCAATGGAGATGCTTCATTGGAAATACCCCAAGTACTATGTCGTGAAATAACATGAATGATTTTAAAATTGCTTCGATGAAGAAAAATGGATGCTGTGAATGAACTGAGGTTTCATGAAATAATGCTTTTAGAGCAATCAATGAGTAATAAAACTACAAAATCCACCCTCTGGCTCTGAAGGATAGTTACGAGGCTGGGCTTGCTTTCATTAAAGCAGCCCAATGTTTTACAGGCTGCCATGCATAGCAGGAAAAGATGGTGGTACCATTTCAAAAATCACACGAACTTGAATAAGTGGACTCCTTAAAACAGAAACGGCTCATGGACAGGCTACTGGTGCTATGCTCCCATTTGTCCAAGGTGTTTTTCTTCACTTCCAGGAGAAGTGAGATGTTCTGTCAACTGTCTGCCTAGGGTGATGGCCTATCTATTTCCTAGAAATCACTTAGTTCAGGGGTATCAAACTCAATTTCATTGAGAGCCACATCAGGGTTGTGGGGGGGGAAATGTTGTGGGACGTGGCCAGCTCGATATCACTTGTGTCAGATGAGCCTGCAGGGGCCTCCTGCATTGCTTCCAGCAAAAATGGAGCTCAGGAGGGCCACTTGTAGCCCTCCCAAGCTCCATTTTCAGCTGCAATGACATGCTCCAGTGCTCTGTCAGTGAAAATGGCACTCAGGAGAGCCACACGGTCCTGCTGAGCTCCATTTTCACTGGCAGAGGCACCGTGGACCAGTCCTTCCCTGTTTTCAGGATGGCCCCATGGGATCCAGCCCACAGGCCCTAAGTTTGACACCCTTGTGGAAAGGAAACTTCATGAAGACAGTGGTGTCACCTAAGCAGGAAAAGCCCAAAGGGAACATCAGGCCAGCCATAAAACAAACTTGCATAGGAAAAGAAATTTAATAAAATGTATTGAAACTCGCTAAGTTTGCCTTTTGGTGAAAAAATAAAACTCTGACAGGATTTTAATATCTAAAACTTTAAACATTAAACACTAAACGAACATTTATACACAAAGGGAGGAAAAAGGTGTAAAAACCAGGAACTTACCATTCGAAGTTAGCTAGCTAGCCCCAGGAACACAGCCGCGCTGTCTCTCGCTTTCCTGAAAATAAAAAGATCCAGCTTTCAAGCAGTTGTCCGTCTCCTTGCGCCGGAGATCTCCCAGCAGGAAAATTTGAACCCTTGAAGTAAAGCACTTTGACAGCCTTTCTACACCCTTGTCTTAGAAGGTGTGATGAGTCAAGGCAATGCAACAGAGTTAAATCAAATAAACCATGGTTCATTTTCACACACAAGCTGGAACAAAGTCAGGCTAATTTAACAAGTAGCAAATATGTTCAGCACTTAAAAAGAGCAAAGTCCAAAGCACCGCTCCCTTGTCATTTTTTGAAGCACATACTGTCCTAAATGGTTGGTAGTATAAAGAATTATAGGATACAATATGCTGTACAGTAAAATAGCACTAGCAAAAGCACTTAAGACTTATATACAGCTCTAGAGTGCTTTAAAGCCCTCTCTAAAGCCCATGTCACACTGGCCAATGGATGCAAAAAGGACACAGCGGACGAGCAAAATGTTCCATCCGTTGTTATTCGCTCTTAAAAGGGGCAAAAACTTGCATAACTGGAGCGGATAACACGGACGCGGGGAGGACGCAGGGCGGATGCAAAGCGGATGCGGAACAGAAGCCCAGCGGATGGAAGCGGATGGGAGCAGATGGCGCAACCGCAGGGCTTCCGGGGGGCCTCAGCGAAGCGGACGCGGAACGGATACAGTGGATGCAGAAAGGATGCCGAACGGATGAAGCGGATGCACAGCGGATGCACAGCGGATAAAGCGGATGCACAGCGGAAGCCTAGCGGATGCACAGCGGAAGCGGAACGGATGCCGAGCATTGATTGCGCATGCAGGGGGGAAGCATTGCATAAGCCCCCCAGATATAAAGGGAAGCAGTTCGCACGTGGCCAGCATTCCGAGGAAAGACCTGCTGCTGGACACTTCGAGTTCCTTGCCTGCCCTGCCTGCATGCCTGCCTGCCAGCCTTGCTGCCAGCCTGCCTTCCAGCCAGCCTTGGTGCCTGCCTGCCTGCCTGCCTTCCTGCCAGGCTTCCTGCCAGCCTACCTGCCAGGCTTCCTGCCAGCCTACCTGCCAGGCTTCCTGCCAGCCTTCGTGCCTGGCTTCCTGCCAGCCCTCCTGCCAGCCTCCCTGCCAGCCAGCAACCCCACAACCATGGGGAGGAAGCGAAAGCCTCAGCAACCTGCCGCCATCTCTGGCAAGAGGGACAGGGCCAACCTCCCGCCCCCTGCCCCTGACTCTGCTTCTGCTGGGGCTTCTGCTGAAGCAGCTCCTGGCGGTGGTGCTTCTACTGGTGCTGGGGCTTCTGCTGGGGCTTACTCTGTTGAAGCTGCTCCTGGTCCTGCTGGTCCTCTGGTCCTGCTCGTGCTGCTGGACTTTCTCGTCCTGCTCGTGCTCCTGGTCTTGCTCGTCCTGCTCGTCCTGCTCGTGATCCTGGTCTTGTTCGTCCTGCCGTCCTGCTCGTGATCCTGGTCCTGCTCGCGCTCCTGGACTTGCTGGCCCTGCTGGTGCTTACTCTACTGCTGCTGATCCTGGTCCTGCTGGTCCTGCTGCTGCTGATCCTGCTGCCACTGCTGCTGCTGATCCTGCTGCTGTTGCTGCTGCTGCTGATGCTGATGCTGATGCTGATTATGATCCTGCTGGTGAGGATGATGATGATGATGATGATGATGATGATGATTCTGCTGCTGCTGCTGCTGGTGGTGGTGTGGAGGAGCAGCCCCTACTACCTGGGAGCCCCTCTGATGAGGGCCCATCTGGTCCAGCCAAAGGGAGGAAGAGGCGTATGCAACAACGGGAGAGGAGGCAATACTATATTGAGGAGGAACACGAGGATGAGGTGCTGGAGTGGCTGAGAGAGAATGACTATCTGTGGCGGAAGGGACACCGGCTGTACAGGGACACCAAACGGAAGCAGGCTGCTTGGAGAGAGAGGGCAGAGAATATGGGTTACACTTCGGAGGTGCTCCTCGGCTGGTGGAAACATATGCACACCTGGTACGGGAAGCTGCACCTCAAGAAATCTGGCCAGGCCACTATGAAGCTGACAGACAGAGAGACCTACGTCATGGCCAGGTGCAGCTTCCTGGAGGGTGAGGTCCGCCACCGAGGAGCACCAGCAGCCCCTCTCACAACCCTCTCTCTCTGGCAGCCTGCTGAGAGCCAGTCCTCTTCCGGCCAAGAGTCAGTCCCTGTCTCCAGGCAGGTTTCTGTGGAGCGTGCCACAGCAGAGAACCCGCAGACAGGTGTGGTAAGCGTGGTGGAGTGCGTAGAGGACTCCCTGGTGTGGTGGGAGAAAGGAGACATTGAGTCCACCAAAGTCCTAGCCGCATCCACCCCCCCAGCTCCGCCTCCGCAGAAAGGCAGAGAGCTGGACAGCAGGAGGGGCAGAGCCACACTGTGCTGCTGGAGATCAGGGACACCATCCGCACCAGCATAGATCTCCTCTCTCAGCTGGTCCACACCGACTCCTCATCCTCCAACTGCAAGCCCTTCCTCACCTATGTCAACCAGACCCTCAAGGAAATGGCGGATCCACAGTACCAGGTGGTGAAGGATCGGATCACCGAGCCTTGGTCAACCTGGGTGTCAGGCGCTGCACAACTTCGTCAAACATGGCTGGAGGCATCCTCATGAAGTTCTGGAACGCCTGAGTGTCTTCGTTCCTGAGCTCCACCATCAGCTTGTTGTACAGTCCGTACTCTGCTCTTCTCCCGATCCATTTTCGGACCCAGACGCTTCTTGGCCGCCTCTTTTTCTTCCCGTAGTAGAGTTCACAGAGCCTGTAGATGGCTTCGTACTGTTGCAGAAGGATGGTGGCTGCCAAAAGGACTGTGGTATGATCCACGGTGGACATGACTGGATGCTGTGGAAGAGGAAGAGTCAGATGAAGGCTGCAGAGGTCTGCACAGATGGGCTGCTGGTCTGAAAGTGAGATGCAGACGAGTTGCTCCCCCTTTTTATAGGTAGTATAGGTGTCCCTTTGCATCCTCTAGGCATCCTCTAGACATCCTTAATGTCCGAGATAGGTCCCCTCTGCGAACGTTTTTTCTGCTTTAAACACTTTGTTTCCGTGCTGCATCCATTCTGCATCCGTTCTGCATCTGTTCCGCGTCTGTTCCGCTTCCTCCCTGCGTCCGGGCGGATGCGAGTTGCGCAGATGCACAGCGGACGCCAAGCGGATATAACGGATGCGTAACGGATGCGTAGCGGATGCGTAGCGGATGCAGAATGGACGAACTGGATACATTTTCCACGCAAAAGTTTTGGGCAGCCCAAAACTTTCGGAGCGGATGAAACGTCAATAAACGGATGCTGGGCGGATAGAGAGGAAGCAAAACGGAGGCAGTGAGTACAACCCGTTTTCGAACGGATGGCAAGGTTTTTTGTCCGTTTTACATCCTCTGTGCATCCGTTGGTTCAGTGTGACATGGGCTTAAGCTGTTTACAGAGACAGCATATTGCCCCCAACAATCAGGGTCCTCATTTTACCGACCTCGGAAGGATGGGAAACTGAGTCCACCCTGAGCCTGGTGAGATAAAAGAGTAAAAGAGGTAAAAAAAACTCTTCAGAGCATTTCCGCTGTATGTTAAGAAGTATGAATAATACTATGACATTATTCACATGACTCATGTATGAGTTATAGTTTTTTAACTCATTATATCGATAGTTCTTGTCTAGTATCAAATTTTTTCTAATGGCAGTTATCATTTTGCATATAGTGAAGACTGTGCCTATAATAACAGCAAAAAAATGTATGCCATTTCAAAAGCTACAATGACTTCCTGAACACATCTCCTATTTTTCCTAACATGACAAGTGATGTGCCTCTCCATATGACCAAAGAGCCCTTGGTAATCATTAGGTTAGCCAAGTTAAAATGCAATTGATTCCTGTCAGTCAGACTAATTCTTTTCTAAACTCCCTTTATTCATCAATGATACCTTCTACAATTACAACAATTTCTACTTTGTTCATTTAATCCCATTTGTATTTTTGTTGCTTAGCATGAGCTGGAAAATGCATCATAAATATTATTTCAGAGAGAATTTGCAGAGAGAAAGAGTCATAAAACTGTAATACTTGCATGTGGATTATTGAAAGCCTGATTTTTCCTTTATGAAAAATGGCAATAGGTGATTAAAAGATGTCAGTCTGGGTCCCTGGATTGCAAACAGATAAGCTTGCTGTTTGTCTTACGTTTTTTTAGAAATGCTATTTTCACCAGGAACAAGAACTGATTTTAAAACAGACTCAAGTAAACATTCTTTAGAGTTAGATCACCAAACGTTTGATATAACAAAATTACTACAAGAAGTCCTCGATTTACAATAGTGTGTTTAGTGACCATTCAAAGCAGGGGTGGGCTGCTGGGGGTTCGGGAGAGCCCCTAGCTAAGATTCTGTGCAGTTCAGAGAACCCCCAAATTCCTCTCCTGGTTGGCCCTGCCCACCCTGCCCCTCCCCTCCCAGGAGTCCCTACGCTCCCCATTTTGGATGCAGGTAAGTGCAGGGCGCGCACAGAGGCTCAGGGAGGGTGATAAACAGGCCTCCTGGAAGTTCAGGAAGGATGGAAATGGGCCCATTTCCGGCTTCCAAGAAGCCTCCGGAGCCCAGGGAGGTTGTTTTCACTCTCTTGGAGGCTCGAGGAAAGCCTCTGGAGCACGGGGAAGGCAAAAACGCACACCCCCACCATGGTGCTGACTAGGCCACGCCTACCATGACCATGTTCAACCAGCAACTGGGCACAGAACTCTTTGCTGACATTTTTGAAGCCAAACCTGATTCAACATTACAACGGCACTGAAAAAAAGCAACGTATGAACGTTTTTCACACTCACAACCATTGCAGCTTCCTCATGATCATGTGATCAAAATTTGGATGCTTGGCAACCAGTATGTATTTATGATGGTTGCAGTGTCTTGGGGCCATGTGATCCCCTTTTGTGACCTTCTGACAATGTGGAAGCCATTAACGCTAACTGTGTTGCTAACTTAAAACTGCAGTGATTCACTTAACAACAGTGGCAAGAAAGGCCATAAAGTAGGGCAAAACTTACTTCACAAATGTCTTGGTTAGCAACAGAAATTTTGAGCTCAATTATAGTCATAATTCAGGGATTTCCTGTAGTTAACCTTTTATATTTGCCTGATTTGCTTTGGGCTAGAACTGAAGTGACCAAGTTGGTGGTTCTCCTAATCTTTGGAATTTTGACAGTGTTTATTCTCCATCCCTGCCTTTTTCAATTAACTTCCTCTCTAATCATCAATTATTTACAACAGTTTCCTCCCCCCCCCCCTTTTCTCTGTCTTGTCTGTGCTGCTATGAAAGTGGGACACTCACTGCTTTCAAACTCAGATCAGGTGGTGTCAAACAGAACAGAAAAGCTCATTTCCATGATCTCAGGACTGGGAAGGAAAGTGCCTACAGAGGGGGGAGGGTGCTATGATGGACTATGTTGAAGCATCTGTTTCCCAGGAATTACCTCCAGAAGTTGTGAATGCTCCAACACTGGAAGTTTTAAAGAGACTGGACAACCATTTGTCTGAAATAGTATAGGGTTTCCTGCTAGAGCAGTGGGTTGGACTAGAACAGTGGTCGTCAATTGGTGAGCTGCAGCCCACTGGTGTTCTGTGAGAAAATTTTGGTGGTCCGCAGAGAAATGTCACCCCCAGAGCAACCCCACCAAAGTAATTAATCCAGGCTGCCCGGGAACACAAGACAGCACCTCCCACATGGTCTGCAGGAACTCTTCCTGCCCACTCACTCCTTACCTGACAAACTTGCCTGCTAAATTGCTATTTTTCCTGTTCTGCTGTGCCAGGAGATTTAGATGAGCTAGAAAGCATGAAACCATTGGATTTCTTGCTTTCTAGATAATCTTTAGATCTTTGACTGGAGCCAAACCTTCCTGAGGACAAGCTTCTATTATTCAGTGCAGACTGAGGTAGCTGATGGCAGAAAGACAGATCTCTGAGTGAATCTGTGATTCTGTGAGCAATTCAATCTGCCTGCCTGCTTTGCCTGACTTTGGGTAAAAGTTTCTCTTTTTTTACTAAAAAGTTCAATATTTACATACATGGCGTGTTGTGAGTTAATTTTGTGAGTTTGCATGTTAGTAAATTTTATGAATTTGCTTGCAAGCAAATTTTATGTGACAGACTCAGGTAGCCAATGGCAGAAAGATAGATCTCTGAGTGAATCTGTGATTCTGTGAGCAACTCAATCTGCCTGCCTGCTTTATCTGATTTTGGGTAAAAGTTGTTCTCTTTTTTATAAAAAAAAATAAATATTTACATAAATATTTATAATATTTACATACAACCCATGCCCAGCCAGTCACACATTACCAACAAGCCACACCCACAAATTAGGCCATGCCCACAGAACCAGTTGTTAAGAAATTTGAATCCCATCCCTGCCTCTATGTGTGTGTATGTGTGTGTGTGTGTGTGTGTGTGTGAGAGAGAGAGAGAGAGAGAGAGGTTAGATCAGATCGATCTCTCTGTCTCCCACCAACATCAGCAAGCCACCATACGTCAAAATTCATATTAGTGGTTCCTGGGATTTAAAATTATGAGTTTGGTGGTCCCTGAGGTCCAAAAGGTTGGAGACCCTTGTCTAGGGGGTCCATTAAGGTGAGAGTATTAAGGGTTTAGTATGGCATGATTCTGTCTGTTGTGTGTAAGCAACCAAAGAGCTGAACTCTGGCTGGATTGTTCTATATTGTTCTTGGGATAAGCCTGACAGATACTCTGAGAATATGTGTTTCAGGGACAGCAATCTTGGCTGAAATCATTGCTTTACATCATTCTCAAGGACCTCCCTGTTCCTCACTGTAAATCAAAGTTCCTATAACAGAACTGTTTATAATATGTTTCATGAAGTACTTTTCTCATGCAGTTGATATTAGGCTGACAATTCAAATACAAGAATGGGTAAAAGTATGAGATGGGATGAGGACATTTTGACCTTTGATAAAATAGAGTAGTCACATATTGAAATCAGGATATGATATTCAATAATATATTGAATAGTACAACAAATAATTATTGAATAGTACAACAGTTTGCACACTTTATCTCTTTATAGGTAATCATTTCTGTGTCTTTTCTATTTTAAGACCTTAATCTCTTTAGCACATTTCCTAACTGTTGCAAGAACAAGGAATAGTTATATTTATATTCCTGATTATCTTGGAGTAACGTAGTTACCATTATAAGGTATTCAATTTTGTAAAACTTATTTCATTTTTCTACCTTATCTTAACTCTCCCGCTTTCCTGATAATACTCTACACTGATCAGAAAGAAAGGAGGTGAAAGGAACTCTATTCATCCATCTGTCCATCCATCCTTCCACCTAATTTCTGTCTCTCTTTCTCACACACACACATCAGAGGACTTAAGCATGGGTCTTGGTTACAGTGAAGTGCTATTATTATAATCTCAGAAAAAAATAAGTGGGAAAAACATAATGGTGATATATTCATAATTTTCTCATTATTTTATTTTCAACAGGTTTTTTTTTGTTCTTTATCCTTTCAGGGTGTTTTTTTTTAAATATGACAGTACTGCATATTCTAGAGAGAATATATTTATGGCTTACAAAGATGTTATGTCACAAATAACAGATTCTGTAGCTTTGTGACATTTTATGAAGAAACAGTTGCACATTTTAATTAAAGGCACTGTCCTTTACTGAACAGTAATTGGTAGAATAACTGTCTAATTGGGCATTTAGAATGAGAAGATTCTACTTTGGAAATATTGTGTTACAACTAAAGACTCCTTAATAAATCTAAATATTCTGATGCTCTCTCTCCTACTTTGAATCTCAATTTCCAGCTGTCCCAGCCTACATACCAATGAAAAATATCCGTACATATATCTATGTGTATTTTTCTAGCAGTAATCTAGATCATGGTCACCAACCTTGGCAACATTAAGCCTGGAGGAGTTCAACTCCCAGAATTCCTCAGCCAACTTTGCTCTCTGGGAGTTGAAGTCCACCAGGCGTAAACCAAGGTTGGAGACCCCTGATCTAGATAATCTGGAAAACTTCTGCTGTTTATCCCCTTCATCTCATTTTTCAATGCTACCTTCTCATATTAAATTCTTTGTCCAAATGTCTAAGCAAGTTGAAGCAGTTGAAATGAAAATTAATTAAAAGAAGGTTTTAATATCCTGACCCTGTTTCATAAAAGATTTAAAATTCTCAACAACCTATTGTGACATTTCAAGAGTGAAAATCTTCTGCCTCTATTCTTATCTTGAATCCATTACTTAATGTTAAGAATGTAAAGAACTCGTCTTCTTTTGGACATAATTGGTTGTTGATACTCGTGGATATTGCTGTGACCACTTGTATGTAGGGCACTTGTGGATATAAAGGGCAATTGCATTTTATTTCTCACTAGGTTCCTAATGTCACAACTTTCATGAATTACACTCTACGCCTTCCCCTCTTTCAACAGAGAGATGCATTTAAAAACACATTGAGTTTTTCCTCAATACTTAAGATGATGGGAATTCAAGATTAGTGTCCTAGTTTTAATTGAAATGGGAAGCTAAGGCAATGAAGCTCTGAAAAGTCATGAAGCAAATGAATTATTTAGATTAATTTCAATCTGGTTTCTGTTCAGAAATCAAAGTTGTTTTAGATGACCCAATTGATGAGACTTTACTCAGTTCATACATCATAGGTTTCTAAATAACGGTTTGTTATGTTAACTGCAAGGATTTGGGTTCACAGTTCTTCCTGGTTTAGACATCTTGGATGATAAAATACAGCGGAATGCCTCGCATGATAATAGGCAAAACTAACCCCTTTATGGCTGAAGGTTATTGTTCTGTATGGAGTGGTATACTCCAAATAACGTAATCTGATTGGCCAGAAAGGCCAGTGTTGGATTGGTTCATTAAGAACCAATCCAAAAGAGCCGCTGAAAGGCGGCAAAGTCAAATAGCTGCCATTGGCTACAAGCTGGCAGGCAAGCCTGTATAAAAAGGCTGCCGTGGCTTCAGCCAGACTGTTCCATTACTGTTGCTTGTGTTAATAAATACTCTGTTTGTTGGAACCCGGTCTACCTCGCGTTTTTCTGGACGGAACACTGGCAATGAAGATGGGATCGTCCTAAACGCGAGACCGAGCACGTGGCAGAAAGAATTCCAGGCTAAAAGTGATGGCTGGGAATAACACGCTGCCTGCACCCTTCAATCCCAATGAAGAGGATTGGGAATCATACGTAGACCGTTTCCTGATGTTTTTAGAGAGCAACGAGATGGAGGAGATCTCAGACCAGCGGAAGAGGGCTGTCTTCCTAACGCATTGTGGACCAACCATGTTCAAGATGGTCAAAACATTGGCGAAGCCCAGAGAAGTGAAACAAATTACCTGGTTGTGGGAATAAAACTTTGACTTCAGTATTGGGTAATGATTAGTCTAAGACCTTATACATACATGTCTGCCTAAGGGTCACTGAGATAAGCAAGGAAATTAAAAACAAACACCAGAAACAATTAAGCACCTCAGACAATTGTAAACAGTTTTGTGTGCTATATCTAATTATTGTAATCCACAATGTGTATGCTTACTATGTACGAATTTCTCAATAAAAGGGGGCACTAGAATTTGCTCTAGACTCCCATCCCGAGTACACCAGCCTCTGTGTCTCATTCTTTCCATGGGAGTCCACCACAAGTGGTGACCCCAACGTGATCCACTGCAGGTGGTACGTGTCCGGACCTCCGTGTTTCCTCGCCTGGAATAGGTAAAGTACGTACTTAACTATTGCTGGACAATAGGATTATTCAGGGAGCATGGGGGGAAAACTCTCTCAACCACAGGAACGGCATGTTAGTGAGTTGCAGAAGTTAGCAAGGACAAACAACTTTATCTTTAAACCCTCCAGGGGGGAACAAATAGTTCTTTCAAAAGATAATGTGAGAGAGCTGCTGCAAGAGATCTGGCGGCAATGTCCCTGGTATCCAGAGAAAGGCTCTTTAAAGTTAGACACATGGAGGAGAATTGGAAATATTCTTCATGAAGAGCCACGGGCAACAGCTGAAATTTTGATATTTTGGAAAATTGTTATGACTGCTTTAGAGACCCAGCAACAACCTCTTTTAAAAACTTTAGTAGAACCTCTTCCTAATAAAGGAATTGTATTGCACCCTCCTTCTCCTAAACTAGAGTGTGCTTTATCATTTCCAACAGCACCTATTCCTGTGAATGATAAAATCCAATCAAAAATGGGAAAGGTTCAAGCCATGATGCATCAGGCTTTCAATGAGGGGAAGTTAGAGTCTGATGAGATTACCCAGATGAATTTGTTTCCAGTCAATAGGCAAGTGGATGTTCAAGGCAATCTGCAGACTGAATGGGTTCCGATTCCTTTAGCAATTCTTAGGGAAATTAAAAAAGCAGTAAAAGATTATGGTATTCAAAGTCCTTTTACAAAGGGGCTTCTGACAAGTTTGGCTACCTCACGCATGATTCCTAGTGACTGGAAAGATTTAATGAGAATGATATTGAGCTCTACTCAGTATGTGGTCTTTGACTCAGAATACCAAAGGGAGGCTGTCACTAGGGGAAGGAATTCGGGGGGGGGGGCTGTATCACCAGATCAAATCTATGGGGCAGGCTTGTTTGAATCCACTGCAGATCAAGCTGCTAAACCCCAGCACGGTCTTTTTCTCAAATTAAGCAAACAGCATCTGAGTCTTATAATGATTTTGTGGAAAGGCTACAATTGGCTATTACCAGACAAATCTCTAATGAGGAAGCTGCAAAAGAATTTTTGCTGAAATTGGCAGTTGAAAATGCAAACGCTGACTGCAAGCGTATCTTGCAGCCCTTGGTGGCTAGAGGTGAGGTTACTCTGGCTGATCTGTTAAAAGCATGTGCAGTGGTGGGTTCTCAGGCTTACAACATGGAGACTTTGGCTATGACATTGCAAAAAGGGATGAAACCTACAGGGAATTGTTTTAATTGTGGAAAGCCTGGCCATTTTAAAGCCCAGTGCCATGCCCCTGGGGGGGGAATGGCATTTAACAAAAACAAAATTAAGGACGTCCATCCAAAATCAGTCTGTCCAAAATGCAAAAAAGGGTTTCATTGGGCAAATCAATGTCGCTCTAATCAGAACCAAAATCCGGGAAACTAAATTTGGGGCGTGCAGCTAGCCCCGCTCCCAAGGCTGTCACAAAAGCATCGCCTGCAATTACTGGGAGTGCAGGTTTGGGTTTAAAAATGTTGAACTCAATTAATGTGACCTTTCCTAATCAAGTGTATATTGAGGACACTCATTTGCATGGGCCACTGCCAGAAAAAACAGTGGGATTAGTACTTCCCATGTCTTCTGCATCAGAAAAAGGGTTTTTTGTTATTCCAGGAGTTATTGATCAAGATTATAAAGGAGTTATTAAGATACAATTGTACACTGATATTCCTGCATCATTAATGGCCGGTGACTCTATTGCCCAGTTATTATTGCTTCCATACATCTCTATAAATCCTTTAATTGGGATCCCATAAACTGGTGGTTTTGGGTCCACTGAAATGGCAAGTTCTCCAGTTGCTGCAGAATTGCTAGTGCTGACAAAAAATTTGACTACAGATCAACCAAAAATGACAATTGAAATTCAGGGAAAATCATTTTCTGGCCTTATAGATTCCGGAGCAGATGTCTCTGTGATACGCCAAAAGGAATGGCCAAATGAATGGGTGCTTGAGGACTCTCCGGCTGTTCATGGAGTGGGTGGTATGCAGTTTGCAAGAAGTAGTGTACATTGGTTGAAGGCATTGCATAGAGAAACTGGTGAGACTGCAAGGATTCAACCTCTTGTGTTGCCCCTACATATAAACTTGTGGGGTAGAGATTTGCTGTCACAATTTCGCACAAAAATTGTTATTGGATAATGGAAAAATTACAATTGTTAACCTCTCAGCCAGTCTGGATTGACCAATGGCCACTTCCAAAAGAAAAGCTTACAGCTTTACATCAATTGGTAGCTGAGCAGCTACAATTAGGACACATTGAGCCTACTTCTAGTCCATATAACACTCCTGTATTTGTTATTAAAAAGAAAAATGGAAAATGGAGATTTTTGCATGATCTGAGGACCATTAACTCCATCCTTCAACCAATGGGAGCGTTACAATGTGGTTTGCCTAACCCTAACCTGATCCCACGTAATTGGGATCTAGTTGTAGTAGATTTACGGGATTGCTTCTTTTCTATCCCTTTGCATGCAGATGACAAGAAATTATTTGCCTTTACCGTACCTGAGTTGAATAACAATGCACCTACCTTTCGTTACCAATGGAAGGTTTTGCCACAGGGAATGCTAAACAGTCCAACGATGTGCCAGTCATATGTTCGAATGGCTCTGGCTCCATTCAGAACCTCTCATCCTGGGTGGAAGGTTTACCACTACATGGATGATATTTTAATAGCAGCTCCCGGCCCACCGGGAACAGTTAAGGCAGAGTTACCTTGCCTTAAAGAGGTATTATTACAATTTGGACTTCATATTGCCCCAGAAAAAATTCAAAGTGAAACGCCATATGCCTACTTAGGGCATAAGGTCCTTGCAACCTATGCTCAATCGGTCATTCCGGAAATCAAAATTGAGGAAAAGATTTCTCTAGTAAAATTACAACAAATACTAGGAACAATTAACTGGGTTAGACTCTACCTGGGGTTAACCACAGCAGTACTCCAGCCCTTGTTCTTGGCGCTAAAGGGCTCTGCGAGACCGGATTCTGCTATAACCTTATCAGCAGAACAAAGGAAGGTACTGACACATGTTAATGCGTCTTTAATGCAGCGTTGGGTTGATCAATGCATTCCTGATACTCCGTTTGCTTTGGCAATTTTACAAACTCCAGCCTTGCCTACTGCAGCTTTATTTCAATTACATGAAGCTCAGGTTTATATCATTGAATGGTTGCATTTGCAGAATACTCCCAGAAAAACAGTTTCTACTATGGCTATGCTTTATAGTGAGTTAATCATCAAAGGCCGAAATCGCAGTATGCATTTATATGGCATAGATCTAGTTCAGTTATTTTTACCTATCTCCCTCACTCTGTGGGAAACTTGGTATAGTCAATCCATTGAATTGCAAATTGCTCTTGAAAATTGGCCAGGGAAGATTTCTTGCCACACCCCCAGTGACCCTCGTTTCCAGTTGCTTCGAAACGTATCTGTAAATTTTAATTCAGTTATTGCTAAGCAGCCAGTTGGAGGAGTGACCGTTTATGCGGACGGTGGTAAGACCTACGGCGCTTGTGCATGGAGACAGGAAAGGGTTTGGAAAACAAAAATTACCCCTCCTCAGCAATCAGCACAAAGGGCTGAATTAGCTGCTGCTATTTTGGCCTTACAGGAATTTGCACAAGAACCACTAAATCTTATTGTGGACTCTCTTTATGTTTATCAATTGATACTTAACATTGAATTTGCTTATCTTTCTCCATCTGTTGATGCTAATCTTATGAGTTTGTTTCTAGCTCTGCAAAACTGTCTTCATTCTCGCACACATTCTCTACATATTGCACACATTCGCAGCCACCAGCCACTTCCCGGGGAGCTGCAGGAAGGGAATGACGTGGCTGATGCAGCGGCCTCAGCCATGTCCTGTCTCTCGCTTTCTCCTGTTACTCCATGGGACTCACATAGCTATTTTCATCAGAATGCCAAAGCTCTTTGTAAACAATTTGGTCTCACTGCTGCAGAAGCTGCAGCTATTATTCAACAATGTCCTAGTTGCAGTGCTCAATCCACTGCTCTTCCTCAAGGAGTAAATCCTCGGGGGACATCTGCTTGTCAACTATGGCAGATGGATGTCACACAACACCCTCCCTTCAAACCATGGCACCATCTGCATGTCACCGTTGATACTTATTCAGGATTTATTATGGCAACACCTCAACGAGGAGAGGCTACAAAACATGTAATCAACCATTGCCTCCGTACCTTCACACATGTGGGGCCACCAATGGAGATAAAAACCGATAATGGCCCTGCTTACATTAGCACCGCCTTTGCGGAATTTTGTCATCGATGGTCAATTATACATAAATTTGGCATTCCCTACAATTCCACTGGTCAGGCCATTGTGGAATGAGCTCATCAGATGCTAAAACAAGCACTCCTTCACACAAAAACAAAAACGGGGGAAATGGATGATTATGGCTTGCCTTACATACAAAACATTAATATTACCTTATACACTTTAAATTTTTTAAACATGACAGGATCTCCCGCTGCTACAGCAGCCAGTAGGCATTTTGCTTCCTCTCCTTCTGCAGGTACGCCAAGACCAAAAGTTCGGTATAAGAGACTACCAGATCCAACGTGGAAAGGACCTGTCCCTCTGATAACTTGGGGCCGAGGATACGCTGCTGTTGAAGATGAGGGGACAGTTGTTTGGGTTCCTGCTCACTGTGTGCGTCCTTATCATCAGCCAAAGGGGCAAGGGGATGGATTTGGGGGAATGGAAAAGAAACACATTGATCCAGGACATGGGGAAGCTAGCAAACCTTCATAATAAAACTGATTGTTGGGTATGTATGCACATGCCAACTCACAAAACATCAGGGCTTCCAATGGTTGCAGTACCTTTAGCCGAAGGTGACTGGTATAAGGGACAATGCTATGGTTGTTCAGGGATGTGGTCTAACAGTTGGACTAAAAGTAACATAAATACATTGCATCTTGGAAGCCGAATCCAAGAGGTGGCGGGTATCTGCTGGACTCACAATGAGACAGTAGAGAATATGACTTACTTGGGAACATATCCATTTTGTAACAAAACAATTGTTATTAGCAATGGAAGTCGGGTTTATCCGGATGACATGAAAACTAAAAATCTCACTTACTTTGTACATAATATTTCTAAATTTGATATCATATCTTTGATCAATGAAAATGGGTGTCCAATTATCCCTGCCACATGTTGTCCCATCATGATAGAAAACCAGCTGCCCAAATGTGCAAATGGGAAATATGCACCACCGCCCACTTATTTGGCTATGTTAATGGAATCTTTTGTACGATTAATCTATGCTGAACCAAATACGGTTGGTCATCTCCTGGGAGCAAATCTATGGTTGCTGTGTGGACGGATGGCCTATGATCGCATGCCAGCACGATGGAAAGGAGTCTGCACCTTTGGGAAAGTGATCCCATCTCATGTCATTTTAAAATCTTTGGGGACTGCTCATATCCGCAATGCGCGTTCCGCAATGGAAGTAAACTCTGTTTTGAATCATGACTACTGGACACAGATATCAAGGGGAGTTATTCCTCCTTTAGGAGTCATGATGAACTATAGAGATTTGCATCGTTTAAACAATTGGACAGTTACTATGTTTAAAGACACCATTAAAACGCTAAAGCTGCTTGAAGAAGAACAAGGAAAAATCCTTGACTTTGTCCTGCAAACCAGATATACGGTGGACACTATTTTGGCTGCGCAATGGGGAGTTTGCGCTGTGATTCATACACATTGTTGCATGTATATTTCTGATTATTCTCCAAACATTACAGCTACTATACAGCATATGGAACAAACCCTGAGTGAGAATCCATTACAATCGGAGGACGAGGGACTGGACGTGTGGTCTGCACTTTGGTCCTGGTTGCCAGATGGTTCATGGATTCGTCACCTAATTGTTGGAGTGATATTGCTTTTTATACTTTCTCTTTGTGTATGCTGTTGTATCCAATGTCTCCCTGGACTTTTAGGAATGTGTCGGGTGAAGCCTACGGAAGGAGAACTGTTGTTGCAGATGGCGAAAAGCTACCGAGGCATCCACGATCATCAAAAAACTAAAACAGGGGAGATGTGGGAATAAAACTTTGACTTCAGTATTGGGTAATGATTAGTCTAAGACCTTATACATACATGTCTGCCTAAGGGTCACTGAGATAAGCAAGGAAATTAAAAACAAACATCAGAAACAATTAAGCAGCTCAGACAATTGTAAACAGTTTTGTGTGCTATATCTAATTATTGTAATCCACAATGTGTATGCTTACTATGTACGAATTTCTCAATAAAAGGGGGCACTAGAATTTGCTCTAGACTCCCATCCCGAGTACACCAGCCTCTGTGTCTCATTCTTTCCATGGGAGTCCAGCACACCTGGTCTGAGCTTCACTGAATGTTAAAGGCCCACTATGCACCGGTAGTGTCAAATCTCATCAAACGGCATGAATTCTACAAAAGGGATCAAAAGGAAGGCGAGACCATCGCTGACTTCATGGCGGCTCTCTGACAACTGGGAGGAGCTTGCGAGTTCCTGAACTTGGATGAAGCCATGCAAGATCGAGTTGTCCTAGGACTGAGAGACTCTAACTTACAAAGTAAACTACTAAATAAACCCAATATAACAGTGGCTGAAGTGATCGCAGAAGCCACAGCTGCAGAAGCCATGAAAAAGTCAGTGGCCACTATGAAGCAAATGAACTCAAATAATGACGCGATGACCCTATCCAGAGGAAAAAAGCAAGTTCCCACCACAACACATCACGAAGACTTCGACGGTTCATCTCACCTTTCCGGACCAGACAGACTGAGCTGTCGATACAAAAAGGGTGTTTATTGTGGGGTGATAGGGTGGTAATTCCTTCCAGATTACAAACTAGAGTGTTGGGTATGCTTCATGAAGGCCACCCAGGCATCGTGAAAATGAAAAGCCTGGATAGGAGCTATGTCTGGTGGCCTGGCTTAGACAGAGATATTGAATACTGGGTTGCTACATGCAATAAATGCCAGAAAACCATGCCATCACCACCACAAGCACCTATAAGGGACTGGGAGACCCCATGAGGCCCCTGGTCTCGGATCCATATTGACTTTGCGGGTCCTACTAGGGGACATACGTTTTTGATTGTTGTAGATGCATATTCAAATTGGTTGGAAGTCGCAGTAATGTCATCTGCAACAACTGACGCTGTTATCAAACAACTCAACAAACTATTCGCAACCCATGGGTTGCCGGACCTCCTAGTGTCTGACAATGGGCCACAACTAACTGCTATACAATTTGAACAGTACCTAGCCTCTTTAGGTATATGCCATGCACTAACAGCGCCAGCCCACCCGGCAGCAAATGGTAGGGCTGAGAAAATGGTCAGTTTTACCAAGGAGGGTTTGGAAAAAATGGACCCAGGGGATGTCCAGGATAAATTAAACCATTTACTCACCCTCCAACATATCACCCCCAGAACTGTAACTAACAAGAGCCTGGCAGAATTGTTAATGGGGAGGAAACTTAGATCACATTTGGATAGGTTACATCCAAACTACATCTTTGAGAAACCCCCGACTTCTGCAGCCATTTCCGCACGTTTGAAATCGGTGACCTAGTCTATGCAAAAAATTTTACCGGGGGCCCTCTATGGCTTCCAGCCACAATCACACAAATAACAGGCCCCCGGTCCTACCGTCTAACTGTAGACGATGGCAGGGAATGGAAGCGGCACATAGACCAGCTTCGTTCCCAAAATGTCGAGCAAAATACGACCTTGCAACCTCAAACAATAAAAATCAATGAAAACAAAATCAAAGGGGGGGGGGGGAATACAAGAAAATAATACTGAAGGGAATAAAGAACTGTTAAAAATAAACCCAGAACATCTAATCAATAAAAAAGAACAAAAAGAACACTTACGGTTAGATGAAACTGGTGGAAATAATCCACATGAAGAGGAACCCGTCCTGGAAGGGGCCAGCAAAGCCAGCTCGACCTGCCTGGGAAAGCCAGGAGGGAGCGACAAAACCACCGGCCTGAGCAACTCAAGTGGTAGCAATCTTACTGACTCACCCTACCAGATGGTTCCATAGAGAAGAGCCGGAGAGACAGTGATCCCATCCGAACCACTCGAAGTCTCCAGCGAGAATGAACCGCACAAGTCAAATAGAATCAGAAGAAGCCCCACCTACCTGCGCGACTATGTCACCCACATAGGACTAAACTAAGGGGGGAGGGGTGTTCTGTATAGAGTGGTATACTCCAAATAACATAATCTGATTGGCCATAAAGGACAGTGTTGGATTGGTTCATTAAGAACCAATCCAAAAGAGCCACTGAAAGGCGTCAAAGTCAAATAGCTGTCATTGGCTACAAGCCGGCAGGCAAGCCTGTATAAAAAGGCTGCCGCGGCTTCAGCCAGACTGTTCCGTTACTGTTGCTTGTGTTAATAAAGACTCTGTTTGTTGGAACCTGGTCTACCTCGTGTTTTTCCGGATGGAACAGTTATTATGGCTGAAGAATGTGTGAATTCAACAAGACTGTGACAGTATTTATTCAGTTAAACCTAGTGTAAATTTTTTGGATATCATCAGCATCTTAACATTTCAAGCTCTCTTATAGGACAGAGGGCCTCATTAGAGCATGACCCTACTTCTTCCTCTTTAAGAAATTTAAAAAGTTGATGTAGGAATACAGCTGCTATTCCGATGCTACTGCATTCTATTTTGCTTTTCTTTTTCAAATTCTACATGAAACATCTGTCTAAACATTGGTGCTGTTCTAGATATGAATAAATTAAAATTAAATCCAGGCCAAATGGACTAGATGGTGCTGATAAAACATTGAAATTCATATAGGAAACAAGAGGACAGACTTTTCAAAAACAGAAAAGAACAGAAACTAAATTGGCTCTATTAGCAGATCCCTGCGTGATTTACAGCAAATTGACAAGGATTTTCAATTCCCAATTGTTTCATAAGAAGCCACTAAATTTTGCTAATTAAAATAAACATCTCTGCCATTGTCAGCCTTATGTTAATCACTTATCTCTCAGGCCCACTGATGCTTATCAATAAAAGGCTGGTATTAATTGTTTAGCTTTACAACTTTTTGGTAAAATTCTACAGCCCACTTTTGCACCCCCGTGCCGCAGTGGTGGGATTCAAATGTTTTTATTACCTGTTCTGTGGGTGTGGCTTGGTGGGCATGGCAGGGGAAGAATACTGTAAAATTTCCAGTCACAGGTGGTATTTCCCGGTTCTCTGAACTACTCTAAATTTCCACTACTGGTTCTCCAGAACTGGTCAGAACCTCTGCCATGCTGTAATCCTTGATCTCTATTGATGTCAGTGTAGATGGTGTACTTGCCTGCTTTTACTCAGAGAGTTGAAGGTGCAAGTAGAAAAGGTGGACTCCAATCACTGAAACTATTGTGTAGGCTCACAAACAAATAAATCACCAAGTTCCATTTTTAATTTACTTAAGTAGGGGCTCTTATTAGAAATCAGAGTCAATTCATCAAGACTGAAAACAGTAATACTAGCCACAGCCAGAACGTGCTTATATAGGTAGTTCTCGACTTACAAACTTTTATTTAGTGACCATTCAAATTTACAACAGTGCTGGAAAAGTAGCTTATGACCATTTTTCGCACTTACAACCATTGCAGCCTCCTCCTGGTCATGATATCAAAATGTGGATGTTTAGCAACTGTGACAGTTGCAGTGTCTGATTAAGGTCTTATCAGTTTCAGGTAATAATCAAACCCACTATTAGCTGATTCCAGTCAACTAATTAAGATTGCAGAAAGAAGAGCTTTGTTGTTAGTACTTGAGCTTGTTGATCAGAAAGGTTGGCAGTTTGGCGGTTCAAATCCCTAGTGCCACATAACAGAGGGAGTTTCTGTTACTTGTCCCAACTTCTGCCAATCTAGCAGTTTGAAAGCATGTAAAAATGCAAGTGGAAAAATAGGGACTGCTTTGGTGGGAAGGTAACAGCGTTCCGTGAGCCTTCGGTGTTTAGTGATGCCAGTCACATAACCACAGAGACGTATTTGGACAGTGCTGGCTCTTCAGCTTTGTAATGGAGATAGGTACTACCCCTTAGAGCCGGAAATCACTAGCGCGTCTATGCGAGCGGAACCTTTTCCTTTACCTTAGGAAAGTGCTGCAACTTGGAGAAAAAAAGATGGGCAATGTTTGATTTTTAGGGCTGTGCCTACTGGACCAAGGACATGAGGACAAAAAGGAGGACAAGTCCTCTTTTTATGGAGATCTGGTAATCTGCGGCTAGATAGCCCTAAATCTCAAAGATTCAACATTTCTGCAGTGGACATTTACATTTCTAGAGGAAACCCTAAGGGCCTCTGATTAGATTATAAAAACAATGTATTTCTTGATCAATTCCAAAACCCATAACATTAATCCAAAAACAAGTTAATTGTATTCATTCACAACTAACACAATTTATATATTCACATTACTTAAAAAAAAAAAAAGGATTGGTATATTTTCAAATGTAGTTGCTGAGTGGTAAGATTCTTACCAGAGGCTATATGATTCCAGATGGCCTGTATAATTTACTTCCTAATTGATTTGACCCAAGTTGTATAGTTATTGATCCATTTTTGAGGCTTTTTGTCCAAAATGTGACAGCATCTGTCCATATGCTTGAGGAGTCCAAACAGCTTAAGACACTATTAGCAAACCTAATTAAAATCACCTTTGTGCAAAGCTGGAAGATAATTTAGATCCAACCCTTCATTTCATGAAACACCACTAAATAAAAGCTTTACCAAATGGGTGATTTCCAATATGTAACATGTAATTTTAATAGGTAGTTTCCAGAATGTACATTTGGACAGTCCAAAAAAACAAAACAAAAAAACCAGATAAACAAAGTCCAGTGATAGATTTACTTATGGGACAAAAAACTATCATGGGACTAGACCTGTTATTGCTTACCTGAGGCTGTGGGGGACTTAGATAAACCTAGCAAACAATTGTAAATCAGTGCTTTTTGAAAAGAGGCAAAAATCTGGTTTAGAGTCTTTGCATTGTAACCAACAACTTTAAGTTCTATGTCGCGCATCTATAGCAGGGATGTCAAAGTCATGTCATTATGGCATTGTCATGTGATGTATCGGGATTTCCCCCTCCCTTCGCTAAATCGGGTGTGGGCTTGGCCAGTGCATGACAAATCTGGCCCATGGATTGTGAGTTTGGCAGCCCTGATCTATAGATTCAGATGAGCTGGTCTTGCTTGACACCCCAGTCTTTGCTGTCAGTCAGCGTGCATCATAAAAGAGGGATCCCCAGCTCTGACTTTAATGAAGCCTGCTAGTTATCAGCTCCATTAAGTAAAACAGATCAGGAGTTCAACTCCATAGGAAGACTAGAACTACTTTTTCTTGAGATTGGCTATTAAAACAGAATCTTGCAAGTCTGATCATGCTGTATTTCCCACCACCAAAATACTCAGCAAATCAAAGAAGCATCTGCCTGAACCATTTCCAAATGCTATCCCCCCATACCCAGGGCTTAAAATTCTATCCAATTGCCTAAGTAATAGTTCTGATATATTTCCATTCAAGTCATTTTTCCCTACTTTCTATGCTAGATCAATCCACCAAGGCCAAAGGTGCAAACCAACAACACCTGACATGACATTCAAAAGCAAAGTGTCCCTGGCAAATGTGTCCAGTCCCAACATAAGTGGCCAAATAATCTGACCATTTTTGTGACCTACAACCTTTCTAATTTAATGGCTACAGGTTGCAGCCTTTCTCAATAGCAAACCTCCAATATGATCCTGTTGTACTAAAATTCACCCTCTCGATGACCATTAGCTAGGTTGAATGGAACTGATGTTGGATGTTGTAATCTAACAATTTCTGGAGGTTGCCAGGTTTCAAAAGGCTGCCTCAGTTGTTAGAACACAGATCCCATTGTTTGACTACCCATGAACAATGGGAGTTGTAGGATGATTGTGGAATTACTATAAGCTCTGTGTACTAACTTATCTAGGTCTTCCAATTAAGGGATTTCAGATAGGAAAAAACTTTGGGAAGTGTTGTGGTTTGCCAACCACACACCTGTGTAGACGGTAGTGGAATTGGACAGTGGGGAAGAATGGGGACCACTCAGGGAGTCTTGAGAGGACTTGGACGAGGGTCCTGCGTCCAATGCAAAGATGGGGCCAGGACCATCTGGGAGTGAGGTACTGGGATGGGGCCAGGACCATCTGGGAGTGATTCCGGAGCTTCCGGAGTCTGGCAGCAACAAGGCCAAGGAACAAGGGGAGCCTGTTCCCAGTGCGCATGTACGCAGAGCTGCTAGAAGGCAAGAGCAGGTGAGACAAAATGGGTGACTCAGGAGTTAAGGCTTGGAGGTGATTGCCCCTCCCATAAGGTATAAAGGACAGACAAAAGTGATGAAACCTTTGCAGGAAGCAAAGTCATTCGTTCTGTTCAGATTAATCCTTGAAGCTCTGTGTGGACTTTGTACTTTGGTTGGTTTTTTTATAATTCATTTGACACTTTATTTGTTGGCAGCAATTCAAAGGAAAGAAAGGTGGGTGCTCATCTCGAAGGGACTGTTTGGGACACATTACCAGCTGGGAATGAAAATAATTCCCAGCATTGAAATAAAACAAGAGTTGTTTTAACTAAGTGTATGCTTAATTATGTCTCGGGAAGCCTTGGTCAGAACAGGAAGAAATTTTGCCAGACTATTTGAAGTCTGTTAATGTCAGAATAAATCAGCTTTCCTCAACCTACTCGAGTGGGGATTGTAGCCTAAAATGGGGGGAGGGAGGAGCACCTGGAATAAATAACACTGGAATTGGACATAGCATCATGATCCACCTTCTGAAGTCTTTGGTGCCTCCTCTTGGTGTAGTTCATAGGTATTCAATCTCAGCACCTTTCAGATATGTGGACTTCAACTCCCATAATTCCCCAGTCAGCCATGTTTTCAAGGGAATCCTGAGAGTTGAAGTACACAAGTCTTAAAAATCCACAAGTCTTAAAGTTACCGAGGTTGGACACCTCTGGGTTGTCTTTTCATTCTGTGAAGTCTGTGTTGCTTCCTTCAGAAGTCTTTGGCCTGAGCCCCCAGATAATGCTAAGAAATTTGACTGATTACAACAACCAAAGTATTCCCATGTGGTGCTACAACATTTTCATTGAGGTGGAAGAAGAAACCTTGACTTCTGCTTTCCAGCTGCGCAACCGCGGAGTAATTGGGGATAACTCACCAGGCAGTAAGACTGGGGGGGCGGGGAAGAGCCAGAGTCAGCAGCCTTGAATGAATCCATCAGGGAGCCAGCTTGAGTCAGCAGTGTGAAGCTTTTATTAGAAACATAAATGAACAAACAAAAAGCCAAGTGGCACCTTGGAAAATATTAAGAAAAATGTTACATCCAAGGTTGGGTCGGTGGAGGGGGGAGAAGTGCAGCCTTGGTTTGCTTTACTTTGTCAGTTTTAGTGGGAACTTGGGGCTATTTTCAGTCACCACCTTTTTAAATGTGTGCGCAAGCATTTTCAAAACTCAGGGGAGGCATTAAAAAGTGGGAGTGGGCTTCATTATCTGGGCTTTTAGAGCAGGGAGAAAACAAAATCAGGACTCACAACAGGGCCTACAGTCAGAGTGGACTAGTGACTGAATTTGTGTACTACCACAATCCCCCAGAAAGGCTGGGTTCACACCTCACTCAAAGAAGCTGAAAGAAAAGTCCAAGCAACCAGACTGCGTTATAGTTGAATGAGATGGCTTGGTTCACACAACAGGAAAGCAGTGATGCTGGTATCTTTGGGTATCTTCCTCCTCCCTATAGGATTTTTCTTTTCTTCTAAAACTTGGGCTATGGCTTTGGTAGCCAAGAAGGCCCATCTTTCTTTTTTTCATTTCTTCCCAATTAGATGTAGGGGTGGGATTCTACCGGTTTGGATCGGTTGGGGTTAACCCCTTGCTCCAAAGATCAGCTGGCACTGAACCGGTTTGCTACGATAAGCATGTGGGCCCACCTACCCACCCCTGCACTGTACTTACCTGTATCCTCTCAGCTGATTTGCCTGGCAAAACAGATTGTCGCTCCTCAGCTGTTTTAGTCACAGGGACTGCAGAAAAAGGTAAGTATAAACTTTTTGAAATGTAGAGCACGCGATCACTGAACAGGTTGTTATATCAGTGGAATCCCACCCCTTATTAGATGTCTCAAGATTAGAAAACAACAAGGAAAGCAAACACTAGATGCTGGATTGAGCCTTCAGTCAGCAGATATATCTCCTGACCGTGTGAAAGAGCCAAATGGGTACCACCTTTGATCTCTGTTCTGCTTCATGTCAAAAGTAGACTTTGCCACAAGAGGTCAGCTTGAGTGGCCCCATCCCTTTGCGCCAGAGCAGCCCCATTTGCAGCAGGCTAAGCTCAGTGTGTAATTCACTGTTTGCAGAGGAACAAACCCCCCCCCTTCAGCTAAACCAATGTGTATCATGCCCTCTAATTGGTGTATTAAAAGAAATGGCACAGTGATTAAGTTCATTGTTAGGAAAGTCAAGGTTGCTGTTTTGAAAGCTGTCAGAAATATTTCTCCTGTTTAAATTACTGCATGTCTGGGATAGGTATTCCCCCCCTACACCTTTTCTTTAGGAAAATAATAATAATAAAAACGCCAACGTTTTACTCTTTTACAAGCTGTGGTGGCCCAGTGGTTAGAATGTAGTACTGCAGGCTAATTCTACTGACTTCCAGCAATACAACCTTGATTGGCTCAAGGTTGACTCAACTTTCCATCCTTCTGATGTAAAATGAGGACCCAGATTGTTAGGGGCAATATGCTAACTCTGTAAACCACTTAGAGGGGGCTGTAAAGTACTGTAAAGCAATATATAAGTCTAAGTGCTATTGCTATTACCATTTTCCAATACTTCAGGTATTAAGTTTTCAGCCCTATCTCTGGCATGGGTTTTGTTTGAACTATTGGGGAGATGGGGATGAAAAACTTCTACTTCAACAAAAAAATGAAAATGTGATAAAACTCTTGATACTGTATATTTTCCCCTCACTTTTCTTTCAGTGGACGGGAGAAAATCACCAACTCCAGAATGATTGCAATAACATTTTTTAAAATGTTGCTGGACTTCAAACAGCAATGTTCTTTTTGCTAAGCAATGTTACTAACCACTATGCCATTTATTTGAAGCTGGTAAGGTGGATATAGAAAGAGAATCTAGTTGACTGTATGCCAGAAAGTTTTTTGCTTTTGTCCTGCACATACTTTTGTCCTGTGTTCTGTATGTAAAGTGGATGACTCCAAATCTACAAACCTGATTGGCTAATAAAATGAACACTGGATTGGTTCACTAGGAACCAATCCAAAGAGCTGCCAAAAAGGCGGCAAATCTAAACAACTGCCATTGGCTGCAAGCAGGCAAGCCAGCCTGTATAAAAGGCTGGCCCCGGCTTCAGCCAAGTGTTCCGTTTTACTGACTGTTTAAAACAAAAGTATTTGTTGTTGGAACCCGGTCTACCTCGTGTGTTTTCCGAACAAAACACTGGCGACGAGGATGGGATCGTCCTGAACAGAGAAACCTGCACGCGGTGATAAGAAGTCCAGATTACAACCAAGATGTCTGGAAACAACGCACCGCCCGCACCCTTCAATCCCAACGAAGAGGATTGGGATTCCTATGCTGATCGCTTCCAAATGTACTTGGAGAGCAATGAAATGGAAGGCATTTCCGAGCAACGCAAGAGAGCCGTGTTCCTGACGCACTGCGGGCCAACAGTGTTTAAAATGGCAAAAGCCCTCGCGAAGCCCCGGGACGTTAAACAATTAACGTGGACAGAATTGCAGAGACTCCTCAAAGCACACTACGCTCTGATGGTGTCTAACTTAATTAAGCGACACGAATTTTACCGCAGAGACCAGAGAGAGGGAGAAACCGTCGCCGATTTCATCGCTGCCCTCAAACAAATAGGGGGTGAGTGTGAATTCTTAAACATCGACGAGGCAATGAGAGATCGCGTGGTGTTAGGCCTGAGAGACTCGACCGCACAGAGTAAAATGCTCAACAAGCCAAACATCACCGTTACCGAAGCCATCGCGGAAGCTACAGCCGCTGAAGCCGCGAAAAAATCTGCAGTAGCCCTTAAAAAGATGAACACACACAGCGGAGAAGCAACAGCCAAAGATAGAAAGCATCCTGCCACCACAACCCACTACGAAGAGTCGGGCGCAACAAATGACTCGAGCGAAGAGGACGACGAGGTCCACCGTTTGCTCACGAACAAAAAAGAGCGCGAAAGGAGAAATTGGCGGGAATGCGCTGGCTGCGGAGGAAACCATCCACGAGCCGAATGCAGATTTCTCGATGCCATCTGCCGACATTGCAAAAAACGAGGGCACATCGAGAAGGTCTGCAGAAACAAAAAATTCTACAGCCCGACGAGACGCAGAAATTCCCCAACACGAGCCGAGCCTAAACGAGCCGAAAGAAAATGGCAACAAGAGAAGCGAGCCAATACACACCAAACTGTCATTAT
>BLBF01000007.1:35614375-35650218 GCA_015471245.1 Laticauda colubrina | reverse complement strand
AAAGTATTTGTTGTTGGAACCCGGTCTACCTCATGTGTTTTCCGAACAAAACATCCTGCATGACACTTTTACATGCTAAATATAACAACTTTGGATGTATATGCATGTGTATTTACATGCATGTGTGCACACACATTTATTATTATTATTACCAGGCTGAATCAATTCACTGCAAGATGAAGACCTGTTCATTAAAGGTAATGGAGTATAACCTACCAAGCTGGTCAAACTGTGAAGATTGGTAGATAGTTGTTTTTTTTATTTCTAGAGTAGAGGAGGGAAGGGAGGGAGGGAGAGAGGGAGGGAGGGAAATTTTCTCACATTTAGCTTACATAAAAGAGAAGCATGTGAGTGGCCAAGATTAGAGTCAGAGAAATGCAACCTACAGAAGTTGGAACAGAATGGTGGAAATCAACTTTTCTGTACCTATAAACCTATTGACCAGTAGCCTAGCAGGGGTTCTTTGCACTTACATCTCCTTCCATTGTATAACATACTCATTTTGCATGTCTCTGCAAAACATGCCTGCTCTTGGGGGAGACAGATCTCAGGATTTTTATCATCATCTTTTTCTCTACATTCAATCCTCTTTCTCTTCCGATAGCGGTGCAATTGTGGTTATTGTACAACTTTTTCTTTCTCTGTAATGGAAGGCAGCGTCCATAGGTTCTTCACTATAGATAAGCCACTTAGGCTTTCCTATCACCGTGATCTTTCCTAAGTAAAAGTGGTCTTTTCCAGGGGTGGGATACGACAGGGTTAACTACCAGGGGATTTACGAGCTTCCCTGCAGGCTGCAAGCCATGCCTGTAAATTGTCAGCAGCAGCTGCCTGCAGAGAAGCAGCCTTTGAAACAGCCCTTTTTTCTTGCTTTTCTAACTGCAGCTGTACCTCGTTCGACAGCTAAAGTTGAAAAATCAGGAAATAAAGATCAGGTAAGAGCTCGGGTGGCTCGGCGGGCAAAAACATCAGCAGACATAGAACCAGTTCTATGTCTGCTGCTCTTCAGAGCTACCGGTTCTGCAGAGGTGGACAGAACCAGTAGAAACCCACCCCTGGTCTTTTCCCACACACATTAACCTGGAGGACACTTTCTTTAAAAAAAATATCCTTCCAACTCCTACTCCTAACTTCAGTGTTTTGCTCCCTACGCCCACTTTCTGTTGCACAGAGCAATCTGCTATCCACCAGTTGGTCCATATGCCAAGAGTGGGCGAGTCAAATTCACTGACAATCCAAGCAACTTCGCTTCCTGGAGAACACTGAGATGTTATGTAATGGAATAGCATGGGGTTTGCAAGCTTGGAAAGAGACTGAATATTTTGGAAGGCCTACAAAAGAATTCCTTGGGCTGTGAAATAGAATCAGAACATAGAATAATAGGGTTGGAAGGGGCCTTGGAAGTCTTTTAGTCCAACCCCCTAATAGATAACTACTTAGACCATGGTCCCAAAACTTTCTAGCTTCATGGACTGGCAGCAGTGGCGGTGGGGGTGAGGAGAGGGGACTTGCAACCTAATCCCACATTTGTGCAACTGCAACTTTGTGCATTTGCCCATTTGTGTAGCCCAGTTCCCACACACGGTTCTCTGTACTGGTCCATGACCTGTTGGGAACCAGGCCACACAAACACATGTGGCTCGGTTCCCAACAGACCAGACCATAATGGTCCTTGGCTAGAAGGACTACAGAATCAAGGATATGGGATTGTTCTGGTTTAAATGTGTACACAAAAACTTTTAAAAGTAGCCAACATTTGAGGGGGGTTTTCCCCTGATTACAACATCTGATTAGTTCAGACAACAGGTACCAAACCCATTTCCCATACTATTTATACCACAATTGTAGAAATGCAGAAAACATTAGCTATCTACTGATTATCCAGATTTTTATAGCCAAGGTTTGATAAACATGATAACCATAAGTTGAGTTCCTATTGATTCTAATGAATTTTCTTTGCAGAATGAAAAAATTATGTGCCAGTAGAAAAATTTATGTGCCAGTAGAAAAATTTATGTGCCAGTAGAAAAACACAATATTATTTGTGTTTGAAACTGCATACACCTGGTTTGCTGAAGATGGTAACAGCACCGTTTCCTGTTCGTGCATACAGTCGTCATCATCATTCTCCAGCTGATGCATTTGATTTATGACTCTTAATATCTTTGAAGTAATGTTCATGGTAATTGCAGTGGCACTATTGATTTTTGACAAAGCCATTTTGTTCTGTACAAAACCTTGGTTTTCAAATCAGTGCCATGCATTGCTAGTTTATCTGTAATAATGTTAGTATTCTGATAATGCCGAGGTTCAGACTTTTGTCAACAACTCTGGTTTGTCATACACAACACTGGAAGCCCGGAGAAGCAGCTAAATACGGATAACATTGAATGTTCATCTGTTCATGAGCCTGTGTCCCACTAGCCTTGTACAGAGGAAAATAGGCTTCATTAACCAGATTTTCCTGTGGAAAGGGGGGGGGGGGAGATTTGTTTCTAAGGGAGTTTAGCATGGATGAATATTAAACATCTTGGAAAAAAAACATGCCCACTTCTTTTATAAGATAAGAAAGTGCCAAAGGGAAAAAGTTAATTACAGTAACACAGGAAAATAGCTGACAAAGTTTTAAAATGAAACTTTTTCTAATTTGTACTGAAATGAAAAACAATGCTTACATTAAATTATACAAATTATTGCACTTGATGATTATATATAATACAATGTTATATAAATTATTATACTTATATTAAATTTAAACAATTTTAATCCATGCTTATTTGATTCATAAAAATATTGATTCTTTTGCTGAAATTAATGTGCTTGGCAACTTTTTAAACAGAAAAAAAAATCAGAACATCTTTCTCCAGTATGATATCATCCAGATGTGTTAAGAGTGCAACCTCTGTAATCTCAATCACCATAGCCTGCAAGCAAATTAGGTTTAGGTTAGGAAATTCTTGGAGCTGGGATTTAATGTGTCTGGAGGGACATTAGACTGAGGAACATTGGCCTGGAATAAGGAACCCAAGAAAACCAGGAAGAATCTTCTAGAACAGGAGTGCCAAACTAGATTTCATTGAGGGCAGCATCAGGGTTGTGTTTGACCTGGAGCAGGCAGGAGGGAGCATGGCCAGAGTGGATGGTGTCCAGCTCAACATCACTCATGTCAGGGGTGCCTGTGGTGGCCCGAGCTTTTTGCCAGTGAAAATGAGATCTGTTTTCAGGGTCTCCTGCAACCCTCTGCCAGCCAAAACAGAGCTCAGGAGGGCCGCGGGTGGATCCTTCGCTGTTTCCAGGGCCAGGCCAGATCTAAGCACCCCCTGGATTGAATCTGGCTCCTGGGCCTTGAGTTTGACACCCCTGTACTAGAAGAATAGGGAGGGACTTACAAGGAAATTCCAGAATAGAAAAAAGAAACAACTGGAAACAAATAAAGATTAATAATAAAAAATATGTGCGCCTGTTTTACAATATACAGATCTTTCAAAGGAGCAAACTATAAGCATATCATAGATTCATGGGCTAATTCAAGGTGTGACTTGTAATTACTGTGCATGAAGAATTGACTGTGCATAACACAGAAGCTTCCCCCCCTCCCAAATACTCATATTATTTTATTTACTTTTATTGTCAGAATACAACTTGTGTACAATGAAATTGGCTGAGCTTCCCTTAGTGCATCCCCAAAAAAACACAACTCACAGTGAGGACAGAAGTCCCTAACCCAGTCCCAATCTTATTACACTATGTGACCTTGTTGCACAACATGCCAGCCCCGCAAGTCTACCATACTATATTTTCCATTCAGGAGTCTGACAGCCCACGGGTAGAAACTGTTCTTCAACCTGATGGTGCAGTTGGCTATGTTTCTATATCTCCTACCCAATATTTTGTCTTCAAACCTCCTCTTCCTACAGTGTTTTGCTTTGCAGAGAAGCAAAACCACAGTTATCCAGAAAACATCTTCCCAGTCATTCCATCTAGGACCAGGGGTGTCAAACTGGCAGCCCGTGGGCTGGATCTGTCATGTGTCAACACCCAGCCCAGCTCCGTGAAAGGGGAATACCATCATGAAATGTCACATGATGGCAATGTTACTCCACGAGTTTGACAACCGTGATATAGGCCATGCACGTAAAAGGTGTTGTCTGTTCACTTCAGGACAGACAAATCCAAATTATATAGAATGGGGAGACGGAGAGCAGAAATTAATTTAGAGAACAACAATACTGACAGGAAAGAACACTTTCTTTACTTGGCATTTTCCCTTCACATACAATTTTTTAGCATTCATTCAATAGGTTTGTAGATCAAGGTTTTATTATTATCATTATTAGACATTGAATATACTTTCTGATGATACTGGATTCTTTATTAAATCTCTGTCACTGCTCATGTCACAATGTTTAGCAACACTGGTTGGAGGTGAGCTGAATCAATCAAGTTTCCCAAGCAATGTCAAAAATTAGGAAGCCTGTTCAGTACCCATTAGAAAGAACAGACCATTCTAGCAGAAACAATTTTGTGTCAGCAGACTTTTTATTGTAGTTGTGAGTAGGGTATAATAAAGGCACATTCAGATTTATTTAGAAATCAATTCATAGCAGAATAACAAGGTTTAATTTTTATGAGCAAGGTTTTATTTGTTTAAATTAGGATATTAACTTTCCTACAGTTCACTGCAATGTAGAATCCATATAAAAACCAATCATTTAAAATAAAAATCAACATTTATTTTTCAGTCATTTAAGCTCCATTCACTTACATTATTTGTTGCAATTAGATCTTAGTTCTTTCTTTTTGCAAAATAATTGTTGTTGTTGTTATACTCATTAAGTAAGAACGAAATTTCTAATAACCTGTGACACATTCATGCTATTACATCATAACAATTGGAGGGAGAAGTTTAAATAGGAGGATATCTGTCCCAACTAAGATGATAATTGTACCATTTCAGATGAATGACTGACCAATCTCTTAAAAACTCCAGTGATGGGAGTACCCACAACTTCTGAATGGAAGCCATTCCACTGATTCATTGTTCTCATTGACAGGAAAGTTCTCCCTAATTCTAGGTTGGATCTCTCTTTGTTAAACTTCCATCAGTTACTTCTAGTCTTGCCCTGGAGTGCTTTTGAGTATAGGTCAACCTCTTTTTCTCTGTGGCAGCCCCTCAAATATTAGAAGACTGCTATCATGTTATCCCCAGTTCTTCTCTTTGTGAGACTAGACATCCCCAGTTCCTGCAACGGGTCATTGTACATTTAGCCTCCAGTTTTCTCTCTTTCTCGAGTCTCAACATCTTTTTTGTATCATGGCAACCAAAACTGAATGCGATATTCCAGGTGCAGTCTTACCAGTGCAGTATAAAGCAGTATATAGAGTATAAATACTCCCTAAACTAAAATGCTCACGTTGATCCACAGTGGATAAGTTGATAGTTTTGCTGGGGGGGGGGGGGAATGCATAGTTCAAACAAGATAAAAATAACTCTTCACCTTTCCAGAGACTTCTTTTACAGATGCTAAGTGTTACTAAACTGAAAACATAAGTTCAGCAACTTTATAAAGGAAAAACAATGTGGGTTCTGCTAGTTGCTTTGCAAAAACTGGAATCCTTCTGCAAATAAGCTCACTCCTTCTCACTAGATGGTGCTCTAGGCCTTATCACAAGGCTGATGGGAAAACCTTAGGAAAACATGCCTAAGAATTCATTTAGAAAATGGCGCAATGATTACATTGCCATTGTGACACACAGATTTAGCCTTCCTTCTTCATCCAGATAGCAGCTTATCCCAATATCCCTTTAACCTAGTGAGAAAGTAGTGATTAATGATTACATGGTCACTAGCTGTAAGAAACACAGACATGGGCTTTTAGATGATGAAAGCCCTGCTGAAACATGAATGCATGCATTTATTCAAGAAATAACAATTAATCTTCTGAATAAAAATAAATGTGTTATTCCTGCTGCTTAAAATATTTATGGTCTCCGTGGTTGACTTTACAAGCTTAAAAGCCCAGTGGGGATCTTGTTTATTTCTTAGGAGGTTTATTGACTCTGCCATCTGATTAAACTCACAGTGTGAGAATCAGGTTCAAAATCATAATTAATTGTACAATTGTACAATTGTATGTCCTAGCATTATGCAATAGCACCATTCTTTCCTAGGAACGGATATTAAAAATTAAAGTTTGATGTACCTAACAGATTGAGGTTGACTTGCTATATCATATCAGAGATTACAGCCCACTGAACAAACGGAGATTCATTTCTGCATGTATGATTGCAATGATAAATTGGTTATTTATTTATTAATTAGATGTGTATCCTGCTTTTTCTTCAGGAGCTCATGGAGGTGTGACTAGCGCTCTCTTCTCTAGGGTTTTCCTCCCTCCCCCACAACAGGTGAGTTGGGCTGAGAGGAAGGAAATAACCTAAAACCACTGCCCCAGTGAGCTTTTATAATTGAGGATGGATTAGAACAGGGCCAGTGTCACGTGACGTATCAGGGGATTACCCCCTTTGCTAAACTGGGCATGGCCATGGCCAGCGCATGACACATCTGGCCGGCGGCCTGGGAGTTTGACAGCCTTGGATTAAAAGCTGAGTCTCCCTTATACCAGCTCCCTAGTACCTTGACCATTATACCTGTAGGGAGTACAAAAGATGACCTTGATGAAAATAGGCAGAAACTAGTCCCTAGGCAAAAAACAGTTTCTAAGTCCAGAACAATTAAATAATATTTGAAAGCAACTCCTGCAGATGCCTCCCTAATTCACTGGCATATAAAAAAATAATGGGAGGAGGTACAGTATAAGCAGACTTGCCAGATTCAAGTCTGCTGCCATCTATCAGTTGTCCAGATTCTTGCAACTCAAATATGGAGCTCTCTGATTAATGCAGTCACAGATCACCATGGAATTGCTTATGAGGGCTTAGAGCAGAGGTGTCAAACTTGTGTCATCAAGGTGGCGTCATGTGACATATCAGGACTTTTTCCTCCTTCGCTAAACCGGTCATGGGCATGGCCAATGCATGACACATCCGGTCTATGGACCAGGAGTTTGATTTCCCTGGCTTAGAGAATAAAAATGATGGTAGTGTAGTTAGTGCTATTATTTTACTCAAGAGAGTTGCCAGCCCTGATATACCTTTTTCTTTTTTTAAAAAAAGTGATTCCTTAAGGACTATGCATGACTTGTGGTTGTTTAATCAGTGCTTATTGAAAAGTCACATTATCTAGATTTCCTAAGCCATGCTAAATTTTAAACTGTGATTTATAAACCACAGTGGAATAACACACGCTTTAAGCCAACCAATTTAACCACTTTATGGTTTTTCAGTTAGCTATCAGATTTGGCTTCAAAGTGGTCCAAGCCTCATTAGACAAATTGTTTGCCCTTCTCCCATTTAGGAATGCCATAAAACTAATAATATGAATTATTCCTGTTTCGAATACCAATACAAAGGGCTGTGCACTTTTGAAAATGATTCAGAAATGCTTTCTGAATTAAATTGAGCCATCATTTTTCTGGCTTCCGTGTGAACCCCAAGAGAGAAAGAATGATTTTCCCTAAGGCAGGGGTGTCAAACTTGATTTCATTGAGGATCGCATCAATGTTGTGTTTGACCTTGGGGAGGAGCAGGGGTGTGGGCATGGCAATGTCATTTGTGTCAGGGGCACCTGTGGTGGCCCGGGAGGGGCTTGGGTCCAGCAAAAGTATTTCTTGATGCCTCCTTGCCTTGTGATCAAATACAACTTTTGCTAGTAATTTGTTTTGCTAGTCCTCTGACAGCAAAAACGGAGCTTGGGAGAGGAGTGTGGCCCTCCCAGGCTCTGTTTTTAGCCACGACATCCTCCTGCAGCCCTCCAACAGCGAAAATGGAGCATGCGGCCCTCCCATGTTCCATTTTCACTGTCAAAGGCACCATGGTCCTTTATTGTTTCCAGAGCACCCCGCAGTTCAGATCTAAGCACCCCACGGGCCAGATCCAGACTGCAAGCCTTGAGTTTGAAACCCCTGCTCTAAGCTTAACTTAAATGAGCAGAGCCCTATGGGATACATCACGCCTACCTAAAAATGCACTTTGCCTCCTCTGAATCTCTTATTTTTTTTTTAGTGAGGCCACTGTAGGCTATTGGTCCCCAAGTTTAACATTACTAACACTATCCCATAGGTCTCCAGCTTTTTAGACCTCTCTCTCTCTTTACTTCTCTGGAGTTTACCGTAAACTGTCTTTAACACTTGATCTTAATTTTGTCTGTTTTAATTACTACCTTTTATTGTGACCAAGTCTAGGATTTCTAAATGTGGAATAAATAACGCCACATATATAGTAACCAGTGTCTTATATTTGTGACTTTTGAACAGTGACTGGTACCTGAGCTAAAGGAGATCGATCCATTATTCCTAACTGTCTGTTAAGTTTAAATGTGCACACTTGTGTCAATTTGTGCTACTTGCACTATGCAAACAAAATAAATTGATGCCAGTGGGAGATTTATGGGACCTAAAGACTTTCCTACAAATAAAGTTGATTTCAGGGTCTGACACTTTGACCCTGCCTAATGCCAGCTTCCAATAATTTTTTTAAATTATAAATTATACCTTATTATTATACTATATATTTTTAAAAAAATATACTAAAAGTATGGGAAAAAATGAGACAGAAAGCATTTGTAACATCAAGGGAGATGCTTGCAGCACCATGTTGCTTATCTCTATCACAGAAAATGATTAAAGAATAAAAAAAGCAATTAAGATGTAATGCATTAAAGGAACAATCATATTAAATAATAAAAGCAAAATAGATGGCAAATTAAATCTTAAAAATGTATTCAACGGTAATAATATCTCATCTTATTTATGTCATTTAATTTAACATTAGACAAATTGCACTGACAACTTCTAAAGAGATTTCAAGATAAAAGTTAGGCCAAGTTAAACATTACTGCAAAATAATTCAAAGTTAAAGAAAAGTTGAAAGAAGTAAAAATAGATAAAATATTTAAAATCAAATCATATCTCTTAAGCAAACTATTAAATTCCAGTATAGCTATGAAAGGAAAGATATCAACAATAAAGGTTATGTAAAGCTAAATGGATTTAACTAAAACACTATGAGAGTCTCTCCCCCAAACTTTTTTTCTTAATCGTTTTATTCTAACAAGTTGTGTACTGTTCCATAGCTAGATATGAAATCTTTGAAATACATTCTTATTTTTAATTATTCATATAATAGGAAAGGTTCAGCGACAGCCACTGCAAATCACAGTGATGCCCAAATGACAAAATACATATAAATGCCACCAACATATATAATTGTGTTCTGATATCTGATGCAAGTTGATTTCTCATTGCATTTGTGAGATCGCTTTGTCAATTGTATGTTTTTCTGGTGGGACCAGTCTTTCAGGACAACCTGGTCTCCCTAAATATGGGGCGGAGCATACTGTTTCCGCTTTCACCTTTCAGCACCAATTGCAGGAACCTTCACAGGCAGTCATTTCCCTGACAAACTATTTTTTCGCTGAATTTATGTTTTACCAACAAAGAAATAAAGGGAGACTAGTATAGCTTTGCAAATTGCCTTCTGCATTTGCTCTCCCTCACTACAAGTGTTACTTCAATTAAAAAATAATAATACAAGTTTCTACAGCCTCATCTAATTGCAAAGGCACATCTGACTTTATCAGTCTGATGCCTTTGTCTTTTAATACAGGATACAAGATTTTGGATACAATATGTTTGTTAGGATACTTCCCTACATTTTCAAGCTGGACTAAGCTTTTTTCTTCACATCTTTGAGCTGAGAAAGAGGATGGTTCTACTTTGGGTCAGACTTTAGAAGGTTTTTTTTTCTTGGTTCATAGCATCACAGCTTCCCCCAAATACCAAGCTTCATCCAACATGTTAAACCAATAGTTCCCAAACTTTTTCAGTCCACTGCCCCCTTGGTGTTACAAACTCATCCTCAATGCCCCCCACCCAGGGGCGGGATTCAAATTTCTGGAGGCGTGGCCTAATTTGAGGGTGCGGTTTGCTGGTCACATGACTGGGTGGGCGTGGCTTGCTGGTGACATGACTGGGTGAGCGTGGTTTGGTGACTGGCAAACCAAATACAAATGGTCCTCACTTAATGGCCGGTTGCTTAGCAAGTGTTATCAAAATGTATTGGTAAATTACAAGGAGAACACACACAAACACACACACTCCCTTCTAACCCTGCTGGAGCAGGTGATTAGATTAGAATAGATATCTCATTATCTTTCTGCTCCCTCCCTCCCTCCTTCTTTATTTCTTTTTTTTCTGTCCCTTCCTTCCATCCCCTTCTTTCTTTGTCCCTTTTTCTTTTTTCCCTTTTTCTCTTCTTCCTTCTCTCTTTCTCTCTCTCTTTCTTTCCTCTCTCTTTCCCTCTCTCAGGCTCACCCCATTGACTTCGTGTACCACTCCGTTCGGACTTGCTTGGGCAGGTGCCTCTGGTGCAAGGGGCTCAATGGGGTGGAATGCGGATGTTTGAAAAGGAGCTATTCCCAAAGCTGCATTTGAGGCAGAGCTCCTTGCACCAGAGCATGCAAGTAAGTGGGATGATCCTGTGGGGCCTTGCCTCGAACACGGCGGCAGCAGGATTTTTTCTCACCCCTGAATTGTGCCCTGCCACTCACCTCCAGCGCCCTCCCGCTGCCTCTTAGTGCCCCCCTGCCGGCCCCCTTGCCTCTCAGCGCCCCCCCTAAGGCATCCCACCGCCCCCAGGAGGCAGTACCGCCCACTTTGGGAACCACTGTGTTAAGCCATAATGTGGCTCATCTGGTTTTACTATGGTGGACTGGATGAACAGAATCAACAGATGCTTCTGAAGCAAACCATGATTTAGCACATGATCAGGGGTGGGATTCTATTGGTTCAGACGGGTTAATTGGATGTTAAGTTTTCATCTGGTTCGCCAAACTGGTATTTCAACCGACTGGCTGGTCCCACTCACCCCTCCCCTCCCCACCCCTCCCCGGAGTCTCCACGCAGCTCATTTTCGATGCAGGTAAGTGCAGGGTCCACACGGAGGCTCTGGGAGGGGGGAAAACGGGTCTTCCAGAAGTCTGGAAATGAGCCTGTTTCCAGCTCCTGGTGGGCCTCCAGATCCCAGGGGAGGCAGTTTTTGCCCTCCCAGAGGCCTGGGGGAGGCCTCCAGACCCTTGGGAAGGTGAAAAATGGCCCTCCCTGAAGTTCTGGTAGGCTACACTCACCATGGCCACACCCACCCAGCAACCGGGCAGCAAATTGGTTGCTGGGATTTTTGAATCTCACCCCTGCACATGAGTGTCCAATCTTCTGGCATGCATGGACCACACTGAGCAAAGAGGAATTGTCTTGGGCCACACATAAAATATTTAATATAGTTCATGTAGAAAAATCACATGTTAAAAGTTTATGGTCTTATGGAGCCACATTACTTGCCGTCCCATGCTCCATGTGGCCCATGGTTTGCCAGTTGGACGTGCCTAATTTAGCGTATGTGAACATGGGTTAAAATGTTCAGACTAATAAAAAACCCTGCACTTGGATGAGGGAGACTTTAAATCTTTCCCATCACTCAGCCATTTGTTTTACAACATCCCTATAAACACATTGTTTTAATAGTGATAATATTAATGATACTAATAATGCCCTGATGAAATAACTTCTGAATAATGTCACAGGATTCAGTAAATATATGCAGATGGTTTGCTAGCTGTGCTAGTAGCTCCTTTGGAGCAGAGCTTGTTTTTGCTGGCAGAGGCACTGCGGGCCAGTCCTTCACTATTTCCAGGGTGGCCCCACTTGTCTTGTGTGCCAGCCAGTCATCAGAACCTTTCTTTTTCCATCTTCAGCTAACCCCTCACCCTCCAACCTTCCTAGCTCCTTGAAGGGTGCAATGACAGTACCTAAGGTAAGGTAGTAAATGAAAAGTGCTGGGAAATCAGACAGTGGCCAGATTGGTTGGATGTACCATCTGTGTAGCCAAGGACATTGCTGGTAGTTCACGTGGCTTCAAGTACAATATGTCCAACCAGCTTACTTCCCCAATCAGCTCTGCATCTTCCTTTCGATGCCTCTTTGTAGCTATTACAGCTGTGTGTCATTGCCAAGGTTCTTGCCAGTATATCCCAAACCATTGTTCTGTGCATAGAATTTATGCCCAGGATGTTTGCACACCGCTACTCTCCATCTAGTTTACAAAGGAGAATTTAATGTATTAAAAATAGAGAAAATGAAATGGCCCCTCCCACTGCAAAAGTAACACATGCAGAGGATTGCAAAACATTGATGGGTAGTGTTTTCTATCAGCTACAGTTATGCCAAAATAATAGTAATGAGGTCGGTCTTTATAGCACCACTACAATGATTGGATAATCCAGAAAATATGATAAATTGCTATTGAGGATACTGCTAGAATCTCTTTTGCCAGCAGCAATTGTTGTCCACTCCTCTAGTTGGAAAATGCCAGCTATTAGCACATGGTTGAACTAGCATAACAGAGAAATGGAAATCCTGTTATAGATCCACACAGAAGAATACTGTTCAGAATCAAATTGATTTCCAAACTCCATGGCCAAAGTGCTCTACTACTAATGCAGTTATTCAACCTCCCATAAGAGGAGCTATGTAAGAACATTATTCAGACAAGCACATATGTGCTGGAGCAATCCAGAATGCCCCCAAAAGCAAACAGATCACCTGTACAATAACTTTCAACAAAATGAATACCCATGTGACTTTATCAAAAAATACCTGACCGCTCAATGCACTACAGCACAACCAACACAAGCTTGGAAAAGAATAATATTATTGTACGTCAAAAACATATTTGAAACAACCAACAGACCATTACAAACACATGGTATCACCATAGCTAACAAACCAACTAAAGTCCTCTAAAGCATCTTACATAAACCAAAAGACTCTGAAGCCGAAGAAGAAAAACAGACATTATTTACAGGGAAAATAGGAAGAGGAAGGATATGTTTGCCACCTTGAGTTATTTGTGAAAATAATAAATGTGGGATATAAATAAATGAGTGAATGAATAAATACAGTGTAAGGACTGAACAAGCCACTATGTAGGACAGACATGAAGAAGACTAGCAGAGTGCACCATAAACACCAACAAATAGAAGACATCGTGGAAACTCCTTAATCTCACAATGTAGAGAAAAACTCAACCATAATTTCAACTAGAAAACTATGAGCATCCCAGGCCAAGCTAAATCCAAAAACACTAGGGAGTTCCTTTGAAGCTTGACATTTGGCAAGAGAGGGATGTTATTAAAAACCAAAGGGTGCCCTTTTTTCTTCTTTTTTTCTTTAAAAAAAGTGTCTGGAGCTGAGAAAAGCAATCAGAAAACACCACTCCATATATTGAGGGACATTTAAGAATATTGAAGAAAAGACCAAAAACTATGTGTTTATTATAAGTATATTGATTGCTTTGCACTTTACAATAATGGATTATTGCAGACAATACACCTTTAATCCTTCGCTTAAAGAGTCATCTTTGCTCCAAATCCTGCCTTTGTTTTTCTTTTAATTTTAAGAAATAGAAAGGTTTATCCAATTGTCCCAACAGAGTCCTTTCTTAATTGGAAATAAGAGTCACAATGCTAGAGGCTACTTCAGTCTATTTGGGAAGAGATGACCAAACAACCTGCCATTATCACAGAAACAATGAATGGGATACAATGAGTAGAGCAAACAGTGTAATCTTACATAAGTTTATTCAGCAGTAAGCTTCATGGAATGCAAGGGGAGGGCTGCCTCCTTTACAAATAATTGCAAGAGTGATTTCAGGCAAAGCAAACCATTCTAAAACTGGTGATTTGTAGAAATATATTGGGATGAATTTGCCGAAAATGATAATTTTTTGCACAATGCACAAATTATCTGCATGGGCCATAGCTGCACCATTGTTTGGGTTGGAAGCCTCTCAAAATGTGTGAGAGGCAAGATAGGAAGAGGACAAAAAAAGAAGTGGGTGTGATCAACTCCACACAGTCTCCAAAATTAAAATTGTCTTCAATCCTGCCCCTTTGTTCTGCCTCCTGCCCTCTGCCTCCCATCTTATCAGTTTTAAAAACTATTGATTTTAATTTACATCACAAAAATCAATAGCTGCTGGGCAAGTGAGTGGGAGCACACAGAAACCTTTTGCGCATAATTTAAGAATTTGTTGAATTGTAATCCCTATGAAGTCAATGGGAGATAGAGATGGAAGGAGAGAGACAGAGCCATAAATGGAGACAGAGATGATAAAGACAGCGTTAAAGAGGAGAGCCAAGAAAATATATTTTATTAATTTATTCAATCAATCCCACCTGAAAGATTAATAACATGCCTCCCCAATCCAGCATTCCAATCAATGTATGGTTTCAATAGAAGAGAGTAGCTGTAGCTCAGGGCTCAACCATGGAGTCCTTGGTACTCTGAACTTGGTTGTTAGCTTGCAGAAGTTTTGTTACCAGACTGGACATCTTTAGTTCTCGATAACTGAAGATGTTATCTAGTTGGATAATGAATTGGCTGAAGCCAACAATCAAGCTCAGAGAGAACCAAGGACTCCACAAGCATTGTAAACTGTAGCCCAAAAGAGCTTCCATGTCAGATAACTTCATCTTGTTGTCCCTTTGCTATTCCTACTGTTCTTTAGTAAAGCAAAAGATAGGGGGAAAAAAGAAAAACAGCAAATCCATGTTGTTTTCTTGGTAACAACATACATGTCATTTTATTGTCTTCTTTTCAGCTTTATCTTTACAATCATCTTACTGCTCTGTTGTTTCCTGATGTCCTAGCCTGGTCCAATTCTCCTCCTGACCACAGTCCACCCAGTGTCAACTCATAAAATATTTCTCTGGTCTCTTAGAGTTGCCATCAGAAAGGGAGAGGGGAGTAGTGTAGCAGCTTGCAAAACTGAAACTGCATTCCATAAATGTTTTCATAGATAGTTTCCAGGTGACTAAAGCTAGGGATGTGTCCCATTGCAGAATGTGAATTATGATACACCCAGGGGATGGGGGGAAAACCAGGGTCAAGGGTGACAATGAATGATGTGTCTCAGAGTCGGTTACACCCATCCACCGGCATGGCTACTCCTAATAAATTTTCTTTAAGCTTTGAAAATCCGGCTAGAGACACATGATTTAAATGAGGGTAACTACCAGATCCCTGACACCCAGGTTACCATGGGTGATCACTTTCTCTGATGGTTTAGATACATTTATAATATAATATACATAAAGTTTAGGTTTTACTAATAAGATAGAGTGCATGTTTTTTTGGCCTTTTTTTTAATTACAGGTAGTCCTTGATTTACAGCAGTTCATTTCGTGTCCTTTCAAAGTTATACTGGCACTGGAAAAAGTTATGACCTTTGCAGCATCCCCGTGATCATGTGATCACAATTCAGATGCTTGGCAATTGGTTCATAGCACTGTGTCATGTGACACCTTTTGTGACCTTCCGACAAGCAGTGCCAATGGGGAAGCCAGATTCAACTTAACAACTGAGGCAAGGCAGGTCGTGAAATGGGGCAAAGCCTACTTAACAAAAACATCTCACTGGATGACCAAAAAAGTTTTGGGCTCATTTGCGGTCTACCTATACCAATGCATCTTACACATTTCAAAAGAAATACTTCAAAGCTGCTTTCTCTGCTAAGGGCACAGTCAGCAGAAGTAGTGAACAGAAATAGGAGAAATGCTGTATATGGTCTCATCCTATACCCCTCCCCCCTCCCCCACCCAGAAATGGCAACACTGAAGGCCTTTAGGGAGGACACTTGAGCTTCCGGTTGGCCAAAGGAACAGCAAAGCTTCCCCAATTCAGCAGGCATAATTTACTGCATTGTGAAGTAATCAAAGCAATCCTCCAAAGAGCCATGTTCCTGCTTTCCACTTCATAAAAATTGTTGAGATGGAAATGTATTTAAATATCCAGTGCTCCCATCCATAGCCCGGATGCATAGGAAAGCGTGACTTTCTGTCGCTACCAGCATCCTCCCCCCACTCCATTTACTCCTTATAGGAAGCAAACCCAGTTGCAGCATGAAAATCTCTGGTCCACAGGCTCTGGGTTCTACCTCACTCCTCTTTCCATCTCTCCCCTTCAAAATGCTTTCATCTAGGACACTAAACCTCTGGTGGGCACACAGCTGAACAGGCTCAAATACATAGTTCAGCTGGTTCAATTTGGAGTAGCCAGACAGTGTTTGTGTCAGATCAATCAATTTGAATCAGTTTGGTTCAAATATTTTCAGATTGAAATAGCAATAGCACTTAAGACTTATATACCACTTCACAGCCCTCTCTAAGCAATTTACAGAGTCAGCCTATTGCCCCCAACAATCTGGGTCCTCATTTTACCTACCTCAGAAGGAGGGGAGGCTGAGTCAACCTTGAGCCATTCGGAATCGAACTGCTGGAGTGAGCAGTGTTAGCTCTGAAGTACTGCATTCTAACCATTGGGCCACCAGGGCTCATATGTAAATGAAGATAAGCCCAAAAGAAGATCAAAGCCCAGATAGGACTCCCCAAGGTCCCATCCTCTGTAACTGGTAAAATAGGTTTTGCCAAAAGACAGCCTATTGTATAGTATTTGTGTGCATGTGTTTGTGTGCATGTATATATAATGCACATGTGTGAGCGCACTTCCTTCCAAATTGCAACCCTGGATGCAAAGGCCTAGATGTATAAACAGAGAAAGAGGTTTTTGCCCACCCTTATAGAAGAAGAAACTTATTTTTCTATTCTTTCCATTCACATACAGGTAGTACTTGGCCTATGGTCATAATGGAGCCTGCCCAAGCGGTGATGGTCATGAAGCAAGAAGGCCTAGCCTGGTCCGACTCTCCTCCTTAATAATCTTAACCATTCTCAGCCCCTGCTCTTTCTGATGTGGTCATTAAATAGACGTGCAGGTTCTTAAGTAGAGCACAGCATGCCTCAGCGATACAGCCCACTTGCCTTGGACCCTCCCAAGCCCCCCATCTTTGAGGCACCTTGTGCTCTGCTCTCTGCCCCCTGGGGTTCTCATAGGCCTTGGCCACCTCTCAACCCAGCCACTCAGCCACCCAAGGGTACTTAAAACTGGGCAGCAGAGGCTCCTGGCACATGGAGGGTGGTTACAGCTTGCAGGCCTTTGTGGAACCTCCTTAAAAAACCCATGAGAATACTGCCTGCTTGCAAAATAGCACAAGGTTGCCCTGAGGCAGCTTCTGTAAGAAAGCTACGCCTCACTTGCACTGTGTTGCATTGTGTGTGCCTGGATTCTTCTGCAAAAATCAGAAAGGTGAGTTGGATGTTGCTTTGCCTCACAGTTAACCGAGGAACAGACAGTTCCTGGATGGGAAGTAGGCCAAGGCCTCCAAGTAGTGACTGCCCTTCAATGTGCCAGTAGCATCTGCTGCCTGCCTTTAGGCTCCCTTGGGTAGGCAGAATTGGGAGTGGGCCAAAACCACTAAGTCATAAAAGTGGAGATTCAGAGGGGCACTCCAATGGTCACAACTTTGAAACCAAGTCATAAGTAGCTTCTGGAGGATCTGTCATATTTTCTGTTCCATCCGGAAAGAAGCGCATGAGACCAGGTTCCAACAATAAATTATTTTATTAAACTTGCTAGGCAATAGTAACGGAACAACTGCCCAAGCCGCGGCAGCCCTTTTTATAGTGGCTTGCCCACAGCTTATGGCCAATGACACCACTTTAACTGTTCCTGCCGTTTGGCAGGTTAACTGGATTGGTTCTCTAACAGCCAATCTGCAAATGGCCTTTTCGGCCAATCAGAATAGGGAATTGGAGCCTTCCAAGTTCCATACAGAACACCCCTCCCCCCTTGGTTTAGTCCAACGTTGTCACGTAGTCACACAGGTAGGTGGGCCTTTTTCTAGTCCTGGTTGACCTGCGCAGCTCAGTCTCAGCATGGTCTTCGAGGGGTTCGGACAGGATCGCTGTCTCCCTGGTCCTTCTCCATGGAACCTCCTGGAAGGGTGAGTCAGCCTTGCCGCTCCCGCCTGAGTCTCTCGGGCCAGTTGAGATGGCTCCGCCGCTCCCTCCTGGCTTGCCCGGGTTGGTTGAGCTGGCCTGGCTGTTTCCTTCCAGGAAGGCCTCGCTTCGTTCTCCTGCTCCCAGACTTCTCATTTGGGGTTCATCTAACCGTGAGTGCTCTTTTTGATTTGTTAAATAGTCTTTTTGTTGTCTTGTTTTGAGAGGTTCGTCTCTCCCTTTTTTATTATTTTGTATTCCCCCCCACCCCTCGGTTGTTTTTTGGTTGATATTTATTTTTATTGGTTCTGTGGTGTTTTTTCGTTTGATATTGCGAGAACGAAGCTGGTCTATGTGCCGCTTCCATTCTCTACCGTCGTTGAGGAGTAGTCGGTAAGACTGGGGACCTGTAATTTGGGTGATTGTGGCTGGAAGCCACAACGGTTCCCTGATGAGGTTTCTCGCATAGACCAGGTTGCCAATTTCAAAAGTTCAGTATCTGCTGGAGGAGTCAGGGGGTTTGTCCCAGGTGTAAGTGGGGTGCAGTCTGTCTAGGTAGGAACGTAATTTCCTACCCATTAGGAGTTCTGCTGGGCTTTTGTTGGTTGTGCTACTAGGGGTAATATGATGTAGAGCAGTGGTCCCCAACCTTTTTTGTACCAGGGACCAATTTCATGCAGAAACACTTTTTCAAGGATCGGCAAAATCAATTCTTCCCCAATAGTAAAGAGCTTCTTAGCTTTAGCTAATATATATATTTTGATCATGATTATTCATTCTCTGCGGCCCAGTACAAAATGATCCACGGACTGGTACCAGTCCAGGGCCCAGTGGTTGGGAACCCCTGCTGTAGAATTCGTAGTCAGTTTAGTTTGTCTTGTACGTCCCCCTTGTCCATTCTATCTAGGCCCTCCTTAGTGTACCGAACCATGCATTCAGCCTTGCCGTTCGCAGCTGGATGGGCCGGCGCAGTTAAGGCATGTCAGATACCCTGGGCAGCCAGATATTGTTCAAATTGTAATGCTGTAAATTGGGGCCCATTATCCGAAACCAGTACATCAGGTAGCCCATGTGTCACAAATAGTTTGTCTAGCTGTTTCATGACAGCTTCGGTGGTTGTGGAAGCCATGAAGATGACTTCCAACCAGTTCGAGTATGCATCCACAATTATTAAAAATGTGTTTCCTTTCGTTGGCCCAGCAAAGTCAATATGTACTCTAGACCATGGACTCTGGGGAGTTTCCCAGTCTCTTACTGGTGCCTGTGGGGGGGTAGGCCTTGATTTTTGACAGTCATGGCATGTTGCAATCCAGCATTCAATGTCTTTGTCCAACCCTGGCCACCAGATGTAACTCCTGGCCAGAGCTTTCATTTTGACTATGCCCAGGTGTCCCTCGTGCAACATGCACAGAACATCTTTCTGGAGATTGTTTGGTATAACCACCCTGTCACCCATAAAATGCAACCTTTTTCTATAGACAGTTCGGTCTGTCGGGTGCGAAATGGCTTAAAAGTCTCAGTTTTATTCTCCTCCAGCCAGGTCTTACCGACCCAATTCAATATGCGCGCTGTCAAAGGGTCTTTAGCGGTGGCTCTCGCGACATCCGCTGCGGTTAGCAGCAGGTCTGGGCAGGTCTCTAGTTGGAGTGTGGAGATGGTTGGAGCTGGGTCCTCTTCTGTGAAGGGCAGCGGAGAACGGCTCAGGGCATTGGCATGTGTGATGGCTTTGCTGAGGCGATGAATCAGCGTGTAGGGGTAGGCAGCGAGGAATTCAGACCACTTCGTAATTCTAGGTGACAGAATGTTCGGAGTTGGCTTGTTGCCTGCTAGGATTCCTAAAAGGGGCTTGTGATCAGTGATGATTGAAAAAGTTCTACCTTAAAGGTATTCATGGAATCTTTTGACTCCGGCGATGATTGCAAGGGCTTCTTTGTTGAGTTGGCTGTAATTGCATTCTGACTTGGAAAGTGTCTTTTAATAAAAAGCGACCAATCTCTGCCGTCTGGTAGCTTGTGGCTCAGGATGGCACCGATCCCAAAAGGTGATGCATCACAGGTGACCATCAAGGGCAGGGTATTGCTATACTGGATTAAAACGGTGTTAGACATCAATAGGTCTTTGATACCCTGAAATTCTGCCTGTTCCTGGTGGCCTCATGTCCAAGTAGATTTTTTATCTAGCAGCCGATGTAGGGGTTCTGTTATGGTTGCCTTATGGGGCAGGAACACATTGTAAAAATTTATGAGACCTAGGAATGCTTGAAGGTCAGTTTTGTTCCTAGGTCTAGGAGCGTCTTTGATTGCCTTTTTTTTTTCCCAGTAGGGTGTATGCCTCGTTTATCTATTAAATAGCCCAAAAACTCGACCTGGTTGGTGGCTAGATCACATTTCTCTCATTTGACCTTGAGGCCTGCGTCTCTAAATCTTGTTAAACCTGCTCTTAATCTGTTCTCTAATTGGGTGGCGTTTTTTGCTGAGACCAGAACGTTGTCAAAATAGGGGATGACTCCCTTGATTCCATTTAACAGGCGTTCCATGAGGCTTTGGAACATGCCTGGGGCAACGCTGACGCTGAACTGGAGACAGTTACACTTGAATGCTCCTCTACGTGTCACAATAGTCTGTGCCTCTGCGGTAATGGGGTCAACGGGTAGTTCTTGATACGCCTGTGCGAGATCAAGCTTCACAAAAATTCTTCCTCCCCCTAGTGAGTGCAGTAAATGTTGCACTACCGGTACTGGGTATGTGCTTTGTTGGAGCACATGGTTCAGGGTTGCCTTATAGTCTCCGCAGATGCGCACTGATCCATCTGGTTTCACAGGAGTAATGATGGGTATTTCCCACCTGGCATGGTCGATTGGCTCTAAAAACCCCTTGAGCTATTAATTTGTTCAGTTGTTCATCAATTTTAGGTTTTAAAGCAAACAGGATGCGTCTGGCCTTTAAATGGATGGGGGCTATTTTCGGGTATAGGCTAAATTAAATTGGGGTCCCCTTGTACTTGCCTAGGGTCCCGTCAAAAACATCTTGGAATTCTTGTAGCAGGCTCTCCTCCCAGTTGGCTGCGGCAATGAGGTTGATCCCGGTCATCCTGATTCCCAGGGGCATGAACCATTCAATCCCTAGCAGGCTAGGGCGATCATGGTCGACGATTGTCAGAGGCAAGATTTCGGCGTGGTTCTTGAATTCGACGAGGAAATGTCCTAGGCCTACTACCGGAATTCGATTTCCCTGGTAGTCTTTTAAAATTAGTCTTTGTTTCTGTAATTCTTTTTGTTTAATGTCCGGTATCAGGCGCCGGATGGTATTCCAGGATACTATAGATAGGAAAGACCCTGAGTTGACTTCCATCTCACAGGGCTTCCCTTTGATGCTCATCTCTATCTAGACCTTCTTTCCATTTTCTGCCCTGGCATTTCCGATGGTGACTATCTGATGCGTTTCCTCTCTGTCACTGGTTCTTTTGCTTCGGTTCCATATGCTTCCAACTTGTCTTTCCTCATGTCGGGGGGGGGGGGGGGTTGCCGCGTATTTTTGGACTATGGCTCTTTGTTACGGCAGAGTCTTTCAATGTGCCCCCATTTGTTACAAGCCCTACAGATTGCGTCAAGGAACCGGCAGTCAGCTCGCGGGTGGTTGCCCCCGCATCCCGCACATTTAAACTCTTGCCTGTTTCTCCTCCTTTCGCGACATTTCTTATCTGATTGGAGTCTATGGACATCTTCATTTTCGTCCTCTGTATTGCTCTGGGATTTGAGATCTTCGTAGTGGGCTGTCACTGTGGGCTGTTTCTTTCCTCCCTCTGCCTTCTTCTCTCTGGCTTGGTTTGGCAGATCAGGGATCGCATTCATCTGGCGCATGGTGGTTGCTGACTTCTTTACTTCTTCGGCGGCAGTTGCCTCTGCAATGGCCTCAGCCACGGTTATGTTTGGTCTATTCAGGAGCTTGCTCTGAAGGGTAGTGTCCTTCAAACCGAGGACCATGCGGTCCCTCATGGCCTCATCCATGTTCTGGAACTTGCAGGCTCCTCCAATGTGTCTCAGGGCTGCTACAAAATCTCTGACAGTTTCATCTTCCTTCTGGTCCCTCTTGTAGAACTTGTGTCTTTTTATCAAGTTGGAGACCACAGGTGCGTAGTGTGCTCGGAACATTCTGTTCAGCTTGGGCCAAGTCATCTGTTTGACATCTCTGGGTTTAGCCAGCGCCTTCGCCATTTTAAAGATGTCTGGTCCGCAGTGTGTAAGGAAGACAGCCCTCTTTCTCTGGTCAGAGATTTCTTACAGTTCGTTGCTTTCCAAAAACATAAGAAAACGATCAATATACGACTCCCAATCCTCCTCAACAGGATTGAATGGTGAGGGCGGTGCGTTGTTACCGGCCATCTCTCTCGCTCGGTTCAGATCACCGCATGCTTCGGTCTCACTCTTCTACGATGATCCCATCCTCGTCACCAGTGTTCCATCCGGAAAGAAGCACATGAGACCGGGTTCCAACAATAAATTCTTTTATTAAACTTGCTAGGCAATAGTAATGGAACAACTGTCGAAGCTGCGGCAGCCCTTTTTATAGCGGCTTGCCTGCAGCTTGTGGCCAATGACACCGCTTTAACTGTTCCCGCCATTTGGTGGGTTAACCGGATTGGTTCTCTAACAGCCAATCCACGAATGGCCTTTTTGGCCAATCAGAATAGGGAACAAACAGAACAATTTCAAACAGTCGCTAGATGATCAGTTGTAAATAGAGAACTACCTGTACAGATTTGAGGAGTTTTAACCTTGCCTATTCATAAAATGATTCACGGCCACAAAGGAACAAAGACCTTGTCCTGCTAATCTGATGTCCCTGGCCCAAGTGGGCATCCAGAAAATCATTACAGGGATGGGTATTGTGACGACTTGGGGCATGGCACAAAGGCAACACAGACAGATAAGCAATAAGAGTCCCTTTATTACCTCCAACTTTGCCCACAATGTCCAGATTACCTTCGGGCTGGAGAAAAACTCTCCCAGGCACAGCCTTTGACTGTAAAAAAATTCAGTTCAAAACAAAACAAACCGTAATTTAAAATCCAAACAAATCAAATTGAAGTAATTTGTTTGGCAGGGCAGGAGCAGGAATTTCAAACTTGAAAGCACAGCAAAAGTCACACATTTGGAAAGATGCCAGGAACACAGATGAACCACGACAATACAAGATAAAATCACATTTGTCCCAACAGCTTGCTGCATGCAGCTTGCCTTTTTTATGCGGTGTTCCCAGCTGCAGCTTATGAAAGGAATCAGGGCCCTTTCCTCCCCCATAAGCCACGCAACCTGCATTGCTCTCTTCTCCATTCCTCCCTACGTGCCCTAGGATGAAGAGAGGGTGGGCCTGGGTCTTCCTCTGAATTCCTTCTCCCTTGTTCTGTCTCTTCCCTGTTCTGCCCAACCGGACTTTAACATAATTTATTTATTTATTTTTGTCAATTGCTTACAAGATAATAGGTATAAGTAAAAACATAGTTATGAATACATGGATACATATAAGAAAAATAAAAATAAAAGAAACAATAGGACAGGGACGGTAGGCACGTTGGTGCACTTAATGCACTTTGTCCTTCCCCAGTTTCTTCCACAGTCAATGGAGTCCCACTCCCACTCCCTGTCAGCTATTCAGCTTCCTCCTCCAAGTCAAGCGTCCCGACAGGGGGGCATGATAGGTATCTTATAGACTGCAGGTTGGCTTTGACCGAACAAACCTCTCAAAAGCAGCCTTGTGCCGTTTTATCCACACAGAGCCAAAACAAGGGACATCTTGGCACAGATTTTCCTTCTGCCCTTCCTACCCTCCATCTGCTTTTAGAGAAGCAATGTGATAAGCAGAAATATTACATTCAGCACCTGGTCCGAGATAAGAATGAAGGCAGAATGCTACAAAGGGACGATGTCTTTCAACTTTACTCTGCCTGTCATTAGGAGTGGATTCTAAAGGACTGATGCTTGAAGGAAAGGCTAAAAACAGTTGAGAAAGACACTTTCACTTGGTGCAGTGAAAATATCAGCACCATCAAAGCCTATTTTAATAGTTCACAGACCGTGGGGGAAAAGGTAAAGAAAAGGCAATTTAGTCCTTGGCTAGGAAAAATAAGGCAGCAAAAAAATCTTTTCAAATAGGTATTCCTAGAGCTAATGTGGACAGCTAAAGGGAATTCTCCTGGAGTTCTGGAGGCACTTCTTGAGATTAGACTTCTCATCTTCTTTTGAGTCTGCCCAAATGCTTTTCTGATCCATTTGGACCAGATGCATTGAATGGAATTCTTACCCTGTGGCCACCAAAGCTATGCAATCAAAATTATTTAACTATAAATTGCTTGAAAATACCATCTGGATATTCTCTGTATTGCAGCCCAAAGAACTGGGAAGTTGGGAATTGATAGACTTATGCACAGATCGATTGTGTAACTTGCCAATGCTAATCTTTCCTGACATTCAAAGGACACAAAAGGAGACCTTGTTTTTTAACCTAAGCAAAACACTAGCTTTTCTGCTAAATCGTTCCTGTGAAAATATGTTAACAGAGGCAAGCAAGGTGGGTTTTTTTTCCTTGTCTCAACTTTGCTGGAGGTGATCTTGGCATGAATTACCTCAAGGTGAAGGTAAACTTCTTTTAGAGACAAATGTACTGTTTTTGTTTATTATTATTATTTATTTTGATCCCACCTATAATATTTTTTATAAATAATTCAAGGCAGTAAACATACCTAATATTCTTTTCTCCTCCTGATTTCTCCACAAGAGGAAAGGACAAGTTGCATGTTTTCCACAATGGAAAAAGTTCCAGATATTGGGAAAAATGATGAATATAGTCTCCCCAACTCTGATCTCTCTCTCTCTCCCCCTCCCTCCTCCTCCTCACTCTCTTCCTCCTGAATGTTTTCTGGTTTCAACGTGGCTTTGGATTCAGCCTAAGCAATAGAAAATATAAGCAACTGTCTCCAACATCTAGGTGCATCTAAGCACATAGCAAGGCAGAAATAAAGAATTCCATTTGTGTTTAGTCGTTCCATTTTATAGCTCATGCTCTCCATCAGAGGTGGTATTCAGTAGGTACTGACCAGTTCTAGAGAACTGGTTGCGGAAATTTTGAGTAGTTTGGAGAACCAGCAAATATCACCTCTGACTGGCCCCGCCCCATTTATTCTCTGCCACCCGAGTCCCAGCTGATTGGCTGGGTCTTCTTTTGTTTCCCTGCACAGGAGAACAGAGCTGGAAAGTGGGTTAGTAGAGAAGGGAGGGAATGGGGATTTTTGCAGTTTCCTTCCCCTGAAATGGGGTGGGAATGGAGATTTTACAGTTTTCTTCCCCTGCCAAGCCCACCAAGCCACACCACGCCCACCAAGCCATGCCCACAGAACTGGTAGTAAAAAAATTTGAACCCTATCACTGCTCTCCATAGAAGAAATCTTTCTTAAAATTCATAACTTTTTGATACACAATAAACATAATTCAGTAGCAACTCACAATTGTGCAAGCAGAAGGCAATACGTCCAACTGACACCTCCAGTTAGAATGTTGGGGGAAAATGAGAAGCAAGATTTTTATCCAATAAGAATAAAGAGTTCCTATCAATCAGCAATAGGCGATATTAGATTATGTGGAGAAAATGCCCAGGTAGCTTGCTTACATACAGATAGTCCTCAATTTAGGATCACAACTGAGCCCAAAATGTTTGTTGTTAACTGAGACATTTGTTAAGTGAATTTTGCTCCATTTTATGACCATTCTTGCCATAGTTGTTAAGTGAATTGCTGCAGCTGATAAGTTAGTGACCCGGTTGTTAAGTGAATCTGGCTTCCCTATTGACTTTGATTGTCAGAAGGTCGCAAAAGGTGATCAGATGACTCCAGGGACACTGCAGCCGTCATAAGTATCAACCAGTTGCCAAGCATCTGAATTTTGATCACATGATCATGGGGATGCTATAAAGGTCGTAACCATGAAAAATGGTCATAAGTCACATTTTTCAGTGCTGTTGTAACTTTGAACCATCACTAAGCAAACTTGGAAGTCAAGGACTACCTGTGCTATCTAAGCTTACATGCAGTATTGATATGAAAACAATTGACCAAAAAAGATATTATTTATAAACAGTATCGCAACCTGAGACTTCAAAGATCCAGTATTATTATATCCAGATAATAGGATCTTTTTTTAAAGTGTAATATTCATTGGAATTTCTGCTCTCTGGAATGGAAATTTCATTCGAAGAAACCTTATTTTGAATTACTTTTATCCTAAGGGCTTCCAGGATAAAACAGTTATAATTAAAATATTATCTTTCACAGGATGAAAAAAGCCATCTGGACTTATAACTCAAGTGAATTTAAACAGGAGAGAATTAACTAAAATCTATGGTATATAAATATATTTATTTTTTGTTATATTGTCCCATTAGCAGTTTCTTATGTAAGGGATTGTGTAAGATGGCACTAGCATTTGGTCTCGATCCAGTGTGGCTCTTCCTACGTTTTTATAAAACTGATAGCACCGAATTATTTGCCAGGAAATATTCCTCACTTCAGAACTTCCTATTATGCTTCTAAAATAGGTCTGCTCAGTACAGATGATTGCATTTTACGATAGGTTTTGCTACCACTTAACCCTTATTTGGGATAATCTGTTTGAGAGAACTGACCAGAAATGCTAAATTGGTTCCATGTTATACTTTCCTTTTAGGGCAAAGGAAAAAGAGGAGGAGGAGGAGGAGAAGAAAGTGCCATGGGATTTTAGATTTGCTTGGGGCCAGATGATGAATGGCAAGGGGTGTGAAAAGCAGCTAAAGCCCCTGTCCCACTGCACCGGCGGATGCAAACAGGATGTAAAATGTTAAAAAATGTTGGCAAACGCTATGCATCCATTGTGTACTCGTTCCATATGTGTTTCATACGCTCTATCCTTTGAGCATCCGTCCACTGAGATTTCACCCGCTCAAGAAGTTTTGAGCTGCACAAAACTTTGTGAATGGATGAACTTTCCGCTGTGTACGATGTAAATCCGTGACATACGAGCAACAAATGTACTATGTCCGTTTATCATCCGTTAAACGTCCGCTGTATCTTCTCTGCATACTCTGGGCATCCCCTCAACTCATATCCGCTGCAGCTGAAAATGGAAAGAGGGAGGAAACAAAAGGTACATGGAACGTCTACACAGCGTTAGTAGCACGGAAATAGAAAGGATGAGCAGTGAACGGTTTGCATCCTATATACATCCTCTAGGCTTCTTATGAACATCCGTTTAACATCCCCACTACATACTACCCACATCTGGTTTTTTCCTTTCTTTTCCGTTCTGTTTATGCAAATTTTTGCCACTTTTTGGAACGGATGACAACAGATGGAGCACCCCCAAAATTTTGCTCATCTGCTGTGTCCTTTTTGCATACGTTTTGCATCCGTCAGCCAGTGGGACCTAGCCTTAACTTGTTGTGAAGCACTGGCCAAAAGCAAAAGCACAGAGGCAAAGATAAATAAATCCTAAAACAGCTTTCTGTTCAACTGGCACATCTGCTATTTTATAAATTTACAAGGCAAGTCTCATTTATATGCACATACTGTAGGCTCTTTCTTTAACTGAATCAGAGATGATCAGGAGAGACCAATGTTTTTAAAAGAAAAAAAAGGGGGAGGGGAGGGAAATAAAGCATCAAGAATAAGGACACTGGAGGGTTTTTTTGCTCCTGTTTCCCTGAACACCAGAGAGCTCAAGGCTAAAATCCTTTGGCATGTGGCCTTCTGAGCAACATCAGAGAATTGGACATGCAGGTCTTGTCCTTGAGTCAAAGAGCAGGAGGACTTTTGAGAGTTTCAGGAGCTGAAGCAACCTTAATTGGACCTTTTTATTCCCAGTGTGGTGTGATGTGAACATATGTCTAGATTTTGAAGAATAGCTCTTCCTTGGAGCCACTACATAAATTAAAGTTTTGAAAAGGGAATTTAAGAAACAAACCAATGAAAAGGCAAGGAGAATCAGCTAAGAAGGGCTGTGAGATCAGAGAAACAAGGCATATATCCCCTAGTGTTATCAGATTTTGCACAATAGTTTTGTCTTTTTATAGAAGGATATATGTATACCAGTGGTGGTATGCTACCGGTTTGGCCCAGTTCAGCTGAACCGGTAGTAAAAGTAAGTATTGGTTCAGCTGAACTAGTAGTAAAAAGAACTATAAGTATAGCCGAATTGGTTCCTCTGATGATCAGCTGAGAGGACAAAAGAAGCGAGAAGTGCATGGGAAGGTGGGAAGATCGTTCCTAGCTTTTTGTTTCTTCATCCTCTCAGCTGATTGGTGCATTAGGGGTGTGCACACATGTATGTAAGGGGTGTGCACTCATGTATGTAAGGGGTGCATGCATGCACGCACAATCATCCACCGAACTGGTAGCAACCAAGGTCGGAATCCACTACTAATGTATACATCTATGTGTATAGATATTAACAAAGCAGTGATGGGGAAAGAATACTACATTCACTAGTGAGGGGGCTATCTTGTGTAGTTGTACAGTGAAATTCCACAAATAAGCTAGGAGGATGATGTTGTAAAGGCTGTTCACTTTGAAACAACCATAGAAAATAATAATAGTTTTATGCAACTTGCATTAATTCAGATTGGCTTACATTGATGACTTATGTCAACTTTTACTGGCGATATAGACGGACCTTATGTACAATGATCTATACCTGGCCTGGCCTTTCAGGTCTTCCAATGGTACACCCGTCACAGCTGTAATCAAGTCCATCCATCTTGCTGGTTGTCTTTCCTTCCAACTTTCCCAGCATTAGAGACCGTACAAAAGAATTAGGTCTTTGCATAATGTGTCCAAAGGGTGGGCCTTTGAACATGGTCATTTGTGTCTCAAGTGAGAAATGCAACACAATTATGGACCATTTGTTTCCATGTTATTCCCAGGAGCCTTCTCCAAAACCAAAGTTCGAAAGAATCAATGCTCATCCTACCCTGCTTCTTCATCCTTTCTTCAACTTTCACTTCCGTGGAATGTCACAAAGAAAACTATTTTTAAGTGTATGCATGTCACAGCATCTGAATCTTTTCACAGCAGGTCTTCATTGTGCCATAACCAGTGCTACTCTGCAATTTATTTCTTGACTACTAGTATGTTTCCCTGTTGATAATCAAAGTTAAAAAGCAGGAGGTATTCACCACTTCAATATATTGTTACTTCTAAAGCTGCTTGCTGTACCTTTTCTCATTAGTTTGGTATTTTTTTTTATAGCGAATTGTTTTTATTGATGTGCTCCCTGACTTTTATTCCTAGAACTTACAGAATATTTGCATTTTCAGCACAGCACTGATTATTGGTGTTTCTTCTTTTTAAACTATACTCACCTTCTTCCAATCTACTCTCCATAATTCTACATTCTGCATGTAGGCTGAATAAATAAAGGCCCGGTCCCACTGGCCGATGGACGCAAAACGTATGCATAAAGGACACAGTGGACGAGCAAAATTTCGGGGGTGGCTCCATCCGTTATCATCCGCTCCAAAAAGTGGTGAAAATTTACATAAACTGAATGGAATAGAACGGAAAAGAACGGAAAAGAACGGACGTGGGTAACATGTAGCGGGGATGTTAAATGGATGTTCATAGGAAGCCTAGCGGATGACAGCGGATGGAAGCAGATGACACATCCGAAGGGGTTCCATGAGAGAATTTCGAAGCGGAAGCATAGCGGAAGGGGCGTATGCATAGCAGATGAAGTAGATGCATCACAGATACCTATAGAAAACAAAGGGGATGCTGTGCAGATGTATATCGGATGCAAAGCGTTCACTGTGCATGTGGTGAGTATGAATTGCGTCGGCTCCGTGGATATAAAAGGATGCAGCACACATGCAGGCAGCATACAGGGAAAAGACGTGCTGCCACATACACCTAGCAGGAACACCATGGTTCATCAATCAGGCAAGAAGAGGAAGCCTGTGCCTACTCATTCCAGCCCTGGTGAGATGGCCAGGACCAGCATCCCACCCCCTGGCACTGACTCTGAAGCTGCTGCTGCTGCTGTGGTGGACCAAGGCCCTCAAAGCCCTGCTGCTGAAGGCCCTGTTGCTCAAGCCCCTGAAGGCCCTGCTGCTCAAGATCCTGAAGGCCCTGCTGAAGCCCCTGCCAGAGGGAGGAAGAGGCAAGGGAAGCAGAAGGGAGAGAGGAAACAGTACACCGTTTCCGAGGAGCATGAGGATGCGGTGCTGGAATGGCTGAGGGAGAACGAGTACCTCTGGAGAAAGGGCCACAGACTGTATCGGGACACCAAGAAGAAGCAGGCAGCTTGGAGAGACAAGGCAGAGAGCCTGGGGTACACTGCAGAAGTACTCCTAGGATGGTGGAAGCACATGCACACCTGGTATGGCAAGCTACACCTCAAGAAATCAGGGCAGGCCACTGTCAAGCTCACTGACCGGGAGATGTACGTCATGGCCAAGTGCAGTTTCCTGGAGGGTGACATCTGCCACCGAGGAGCAGCCCCTCTGAGACCCCTCTCCCTCAGACAGCCCACAGATAGCCAGTCCTCTTCCAGCCAGGAGCCAGCTACCCTGTCCAGGCAGGTGTCTTCAGAGGGCCCCATGGCAGAGACCCCCCGACAACTGCACTCCCCATGCCGGCAGACTTGGAGGATCCCGTGGAGGATGACGCCCTGCTGTCACAAATGGAGGAAGAAGCAGCAGCCACCAGAGGCCAACCCACCCCCACCCCTAGCTCCACAGGATGCAGGCAGAGAGGCAGACTGGAGGGCCAGAACCACAGTGTCCTGTTGAAGATCAGGGACACAATGAAGACCAGCACAGAACTTCTCTCTCAGCTGGTCGACTTGGACAGAGGATCCTCAGGCCGCCACACCTTTATCACCTACGTGAGCCACACCCTCAGGGACCTGCCCAAAGCCCAGTACCAGGTGATGAAGCAGAAGATCACAGCACTTCTGCACAACCCTCAAGGCCCAGCTGAAGCTGCTCCTACCCAGTCCAGGTCTGCTCCTCCACCCCAGGTGACCTCACAGCCCTTCCACAGCTTTCAACAGCCCCTCACCAACCAAGGCTACGACTACCAGGACTTCCCACAACACAAGCAGAACTTCCCAGTCCAGGCCCAGGTTCATTGCACACCACAGACGCCACTCCTCACCCAGCTGCAGACCAGACAGCCCCACTACACTCCTCCTTCCTCCACCCCACAGCCAAGCCCATCAACAGATAATCTGTCATCAGTATTGGGCCTGACATCTCAAGTCCTTGATGAAGGGCTTTTCAACCTCATGGGACTGAGTCAGCTCTCGGATAGCTTCCTGAACACACCATCCCCTGTTGTACCCTCGGGGCCAAGCACCCCAATGGTGCCTCAGACCAGCACTCAAGCCACAATCACCTCCACAGTCCCTGCCTGCTTAACAGCTGAGACCAGGGACATGACTCAGAGTGACTGAGAATAGTGTCAGAGACTGAGTTGTACTTGTTAAGTTTATCTTTGCTTAAGACACTTCACTTGGTTCATTTTGCTTTTTTAATAAAGTCATAAAGTTTACCTAAGAAAGTTAATGAAGGTTATCTTTGCTTAACACACTTAATACAGTTTACTTGGCTTATTTTGCTTATTTAATAAAGTCATAAAGTTTACCTAAGAAAGTTAATAAAGGTTGTCTTTCCTTAAGACACTTAGTTCATTTTTTTTACTTAATAAAGTGTTGGTGAAAACTTTGAAAAAATGGTTAAGCCTTTGCATGCTTGTGGAATAGATAAACCTCCAGTGCAACCATAATAGAACTGTATGGTACACCATTCTAGCTGCCACACATATGGACCTTTTTTATCAATAACAATTTATTCATTGATCAACACATTTTAAAATAAACAAAGCTCTTTATTAATGCCCTATTCATTGTAGGACCACTCAACATACATGGCACAATCTCATCAGTGTTATGCGACAGTCTCAAGGAAGCATCCATTAATCATCTATCATCCTGTCTTGCCACTCCACAGCTCCAGCTGGGGAGTTGCACCAGTGTCTCAGGAGGTTGCGCAGCTTCTTCCCTTCACGTGAAGCTCTGTTGGGGCCTTGTACATCCACAGTGTCTATCAGGTTATGTCCTTACATCCATTCACCGGGCTCCATGTCCCCATTCCCTTGTTGACAGTTGACAAGTCTGTTCTGCAACACTGGGTAGCGGGTGCGCATGAGATTGTGCAGGATGCAGCAAGCTTCCACGATGCTCCTCACAGTCTGTGGGTCATGCTGCATGGTGATGAGAAGTATCTGGAATCTGTTGGCCAGGATGCCAAAAGCGTTCTCCAACACCCGTCTTGCCCTGGACAGCCTGTAGTTGAAGATCCTCTCTTCATGGGTGATGTATCTTGAAGTGTACGGCTTCATGAAGTAGGTTCTGAAGGAAAACACGTCATCACCAACAATGAAGTAGGGCACATCTTGTGTGTCATTGGGTAGGGGGTCTGGATCTAGAAAACCCATGATGAGGTTGCGTTCCAGTCCATCCTTGAGGTCACTTGCTTTGTATACCTGGCCATCTGAAGCTGACCCGTTGCCTGAAGCATTGATGGACATGAACTTGTAGTCAGCATCAACCATGGCAAAGAGGATGATACTGAAGAAGCCCTTATGGACCCTGAGTTAATAATAATAAGTGGACCCTGAGTTGGCTGGAGCTTTGCAGGCCACGTGCTTCCCATCTATGGCTCCAACGGTGTGGGGAAAGTTCCACCTCTGATACCACTCTTCTGCAAGTTTTCTCCAGCCTTGTTCAGTGGTGGGGCACTTGAGGAGCTCCTCCATGTATTCTTCAATGATGGCCTGCACCACTTCTCTGACCACTTTGCTGATGCTGTTGTGTGGCACCCTCCATGCATACTGCATGTTTCTGTATGTGGTTCCTGAGGCCAGGTGCCGCAGAGTCAATGCCACCTTCAGTCCAGGGTCCAGGCTGGGATGGAAGTTGGTGCTAGGCTTGGTCAACCTGGGTCTCAGATGCTCTAAAAGTTCATCAAACATGGCTGGTGGCATCCTCATGAAGTGATGGAATGCACGAGGGTCTTCATTCCTCAGCTCCATCATCAACTGGTCATACACTCCAAACTCCATTCTTCTCACAATCCATCCTCGGACCCACACAGCTCTTGGACGTCTCCTTCTTCTCCTTCTGTATAAAAGGTGAAAAGTCTGAACAGGGTTTGGTTCTGGTGATGAATGAGCGCAGCTACCATACGGACTGTGTCATGATCCATGGTGGAGAACAATTGATGATGTTGAAGACCAAGACCAAGGGTGAAGAGGTCTGTACACCACGGCTACTGGACTCATTCTGAGATCCAGATGATTTTCTCCCCCTTTTTATAGGAAATATAGGTTGTCCGCTAGCTGTCCTTCTACATACTCTAGCATACTCCAGACATCCTAAATATACGAGATACACCCCATATACAAATGTTTTGTCCATTTTTAATCCTTTATATATGAGATCCATACGCTTACATCCTTTCTATTTCTGTGCTACTAACGCTGTGTAGACGTTCCGTGTACCTTTTGTTTCCTCCCTCTTTCCATTTTCAGCTGCAGCAGATGTGAGTTGAGGGGATGGGCAGAGGATGCAGAGAGGATACAGAGGACGTTTAACGGATGATAACGGACATGGAACGTTTGTTGCCCGTATATGTCGCGGATGTATATCGTACGAGTCGGAAAGTTCATCCGTTCACAAAGTTTTGTGCAGCTCAAAAATTCTTGCGTGGATGAAATTGCAGTGGATGGATGCTCGAAGGATAGAGCGTATGAAACACGTATGCAATGAGTACACAATGGATGCATAGCATTTTCCAACAGATGGCAAGCTTTTTTTACGTTTTACATCCTCTTTGCATGCGTAAGTGCAGTGGGACCGGGCCTTTAGAAAGATAGTCTTGCCTCACTTATTTGCTGACCCGGAGCCAATCTGTTTCACCTTGCTCTGTCTCAATGTAGCTTCCTCTCCTATGCACAGATAATCTTCATTTAGCAGCTACAGTTGGGACTGGCATCTCTGTCATTAAGCAAAAATGTTTGCGAAGTTAGAAATCACACAATCATGACTATTCCTTTCCCCCACTTTCCTGCCTTCTGGAATATTCACCTTGATGCTGAGATAGTTAGCAAAAATGGAATTGATGTTTGTATTTGTATTAATTGGAAAGGAAAGGATGACAAGGGAGTAAACAGGTACACAATGGAGAATAGAAATACAATTTGCATGGTGCGCTTGCTGCTCCCAACACCAGGTGCATATAAAAGATATTAGAAAGGTTACCCTGCACATGTGTGCTAGTTGTTTCTGACTCTCAGAGGCTCATTTCCATTTCTAAGCTGAAGAGCCAGCTCTGTCTGAAAATGTCTCCGTGGTCATGTGGCCATCATGACTAAACACCAAATGCGCTATCTTTCCACCAAAGTGGTCCCTATTTTTCTACTTCCGTTTTTTAAGTGCGTTCAAGCTGCTAGGTTGGCAGAACCTGGTACAAGTAATGGGAGCCTGCTCTGTTACACAGTGGTAGGGATTTGAACTGCTGAACTGCCAACCTTCTGATCGACAAACTCAGGGTCTTAAGGCCCTGTCACACTGGCCGACGGATGCAAAACATTTGTAAAAAGGACACAGCGGACGAGAAAAATGTTCCATCCGTTGTTATCCGCTCTCAAAAGGGGCAAAAATTTGCATAACCAGAGTGGATAACATGGAAAGGAACGTACGGGGAGAGGACGCAGGGCGGATGGAAAGTGGATGCGGAATGGAAGCCTAGCAGATGGAAGCGGATGAGAGCGGATGGCACATCCGCAAGGCTTCTGGGGGACCTCAGCAAAGCGGACGCGGAACAGATGAAGCGGATGCAGAGCGGATGCTCAGCAGATGAAGTGGATGCACAGCAGATGCCTTGCGGATGCCTAGCGGAAGCCTAGCGTTCACTGCACATGAGGGGAGGATGCATTGCGTCAGCCCCGCGGATATAAAGGGAAGCAGCTCGCAAGCAGGTCAACTTTCAGAGGAAAGACCTGCTTCCAGACACATTGACTGCCTTGCCAGCCTGCCTGCCTTGCCAGCCTGCCTGCCTGCATGCCTGCCAGCCTTGCTGCCTGCCAGCCTTGCTGCCTGCCTTGCTGCCAGCCTGCCTGCCAGCCTCTCTGCCAGCCTTGCTGTCTGCCTGCCTGCCAGCCTTGCTGCCAGCCTTGGTGCCTGCCTGCCTGCCAGCCTTGCTGCCTGCCTTCCTGCCAGCCTTGCTTCCTGCCTTCCTGCCAGCCTGCCTGCCTGCCAGCCTTGCTGCCTGCCTTGCTGCCTGCCTTCCTGCCAGCCTGCCTGCCTGCCAGCCTGCCTGTCTGCCAGCCAGCAACCCCACAACCATGGGGAAGAAGAGAAAGCCTCAGCCATCTGCTGCCAGCCCTGGCAAGAGGGATAGGGCCACCCTCCCACCCCCTGGCCCTCACTCTGGTTCTGCTGGGGCTTCTGTAGCACGGGCTCACTCTTCCGGGGCTGGGGCTTCTGCTGCTTCTGCTTCTGGAGGAGCTGATGATGCTGCTTCTGGCGATGGTGCTTCTGCTAGTGCTTACTCTGCTGATGCTGCTTCTGGCGGTGGTGCTTCTGCTGGTGCTTACTCTGCTGAAGCTGCTTCTGGCGGTGATGCTTCTGCTGGTGCTTACTCTGCTGAAGCTGCTCCTCGTCCTGCTGGTCCTGCTCATCCTGCTGGTCCTGCTCGTGCTCCTGGTCTTGCTCATCCTGCTGGTCCTGCCCGTGCTCCTGGTCTTGCTC
>BLBF01000007.1:35588809-35610233 GCA_015471245.1 Laticauda colubrina | reverse complement strand
AAGTGTTTTTCTCCGTTTTACATCCTCTTTCCATCCGTTGGTGCAGTGTGACATGGGCTTTAGCCAGTAAGTCATCAGGTCCCTATTTTATAGGGATATTATAGGGATATAAAGATGTAAAAAGGAGCACCGATATTGTGGTGGTGCCAGACTTTTTCGCTGGTAACTAACTCTAACCCTGATAATATATGCAAGCATCCCTGAGATGAAATTTTCCTTTTCATGAAATGTTTCACGAACTTGAAGCAATCCATTGAAAAAAAAAAAAACATCTGCAGGAAGATTCAGAACTGACAGAAGATAATAATTGTTCACACGGCATTGTCATCATTTCTGGTAGGGGCAGGCAATTTGAAGTTTAGAAAGACACTAGAGAGATTCATGGAAGATCCAGTTAATCCATGCATGGTGGATCCATGGGAAGAAATGAAGAAACCAGTATCGTATCAATGTTGGTAAAAGTCCCTTTTGTATATGTGTTGAGATGGCACACTCCCACAGAAAAGGAGCACAGATTGCATTGCAATGGCTTTGAAAACACTGTGCAGTCAATGAATATTTAGTGTAATATTTTCAAGTGCTACCTGCTGAAATCGACATAGATTTTTCCCTCTTTTATCCACAGTCGAATGATGGTACATTTATATGTTTCTCTAACTGCTTCTATTTCCTGAAGGAGCAAAATGGTTTTCTCACACAGAACAATCAATTTTAATAGCTATTTCTCCCCAGTGCTGTTTTCTACAACCATAATTTCGGAAAGCTAAGACTATCAAGCCAAAGAAAAGGAGAGACAGTGGGAATCCTAATGCCACAAAACCAGAGCAAAGCAGAAGCTAAGAGTCCATTCATGGGGCCACCTTCTTATCATCAAGGATAGCTTTAGGAAGGTTTAATTTGGAATGGAATCCGATCCCAGGCTTGTCCACAAGCTTGGTTTGATGAGCAAATAATTGTTTGCCAACTTTTAGGATTCTACCAGAAAAAGCTATTTCAGACTGTGCAAGACCTGTCAGCAGGTTTCCTGCATCACTCACTAAAATTCCCTTCAAGCTTTCATGGCTCTTTTAGCATCTAATCTCATTTACTTTCACAGAATCCCCCTGCTGCTATTTCAGAGCACTTTTGTTCGTCCCCTTGAGGATGATAAATATTTATTTAATAGAGTTATATTTCACCTCTCGTCCATGAGCTCAAACAGGTTACTGATCCCAAAATTCGATGAGGTAGGTTTGGCTCAGAGAGACTGACGTTCCTCAAGTCTCTCCAGAATTTCCATGGCTAAGAACAAATTTGAATCCGGGTCACCCCCAGTCAAGGTGTAATACAGATACAGATTAACAGAGTTGGAAGGGACCTTGGAGGTCATCCCTGCCCAAGCAGACCCTACACCAACCCCTTAATCACTCTACTATCCCATCATCAAATCAAAAGATTTTAAAGAGACAGAAGGAGGCATGAAATTTGCTCACACTTAGGTATATGCAAATTTCGATTTTGGGATTATGGTCTGGTTAAGGCTGATTTATAAAATAAACCACAATTATGTGTCTTCACAAAGCCAGAGCTATCATTTAGAGTAATAACTAAAAGCTTCATTCAACATACTAAATCCCAAAGGAAATTGGGATTCCTTTTGGATTCCCAATTGAAATTGGGATTCCAACTATATTTTAACTGAACTAGAAATATAATGTACACAAGCACACAGAGGAAGGACTGTCCTGTGCCAGACTTTGAATTAAAAGAATGTTGCAGGGGGGTTGTAAAAGAAGACACAAAAGATTCTTTGTGTCTCACAATGTCCACTTGATGTACACAAAAGAGGAAGAGCTCTCATCTTTTGCTATTCTGCACAGCATGGAGGACGAGGTGATTGAAAAGTTCTTTAACAGGGTCTTAATTTATAAAGAAGACAACAAGCAAAGGGAATAATAATGAGTATTTGAGATGGGAATCAGGGGTGGGGTTCAAATTTTTAAACAACCAGTTCTGTGGGCTTGGCTTAGTTGGTGGGTGTGGCTTAGGGATCATGTGACTGGGTGGGTGCGGCCAACTCGACATCACTCATGTCAAGGGGCGCTTCTCCTCACCTGGCCTCTCATGACAGTGGGGATGCTGCAATGGTTGTAAGTGTGAAAAATGGTCATAAGTCACTTTTTTCAGTGCCATTGTAACTTTGAATGGTCACTAAATGAACTGTTGTAAGTTAAGGATCACCTGTAGAAAAATACAAAAAGCTTCTTTGCTTGCAAAAAGCTGCCCTAAATACCAAACATTAGGTTAAAATTACCTGCAAGCCAGAGTTACAAATCAGAGCACCTTGAGGAATTAAAATAGTTAAAATGCAATGATAACTATCAAGCAGCCAACTCTTGCTCATAAAGTGAAACCCTTTAGCAAAGAGGTCATTTAAGCTGTCCAGAAAGAGCACACCCAAGAGAAGCAATCCCTAGATCCATTTGAACCACTTAAAAATACCAGCTGGTCTCACTCATCTCACAAGATACCCTGAGGAAATCATCCAGATTTGAGGAAAGGTCATATGCCCCCCAGAAAGGCAATTAAAAAACCAGTGCCAAACTTGCATCCTGCCTCTTAGAAGTATACCCCAAAAGGACAGTACCAGATACCACTAAAGCAGTGAAGGAACACCCCCTCCCCAGATAGAAAAAGAAACCATGAGGCAGGGAAAAATTCAAACACAATACAAATAATTAAATCACAACAGTAGCTGATGCTTGTTAAACCAATTACCAGAACAAATAAACACAGGAACTAGCAAATTTCTCAAACCAGTTTCTTTTCAGGAACAGAGATTAATCTTTTTTCCTTCTAAACAAAGCTGAATAGGGAAAATTATCCCATCAGTAAACACAGGTTAAACATCACCAAGCCACAGAATTAACCTTCACCAAAAACCAGTTTGAGACCAAAACTCAGAAAGGGTATGTAAACTCACGTTTGAATGTCAATCTTTCTAGCTAGCCAAGAAGTATTCTCAACGACAGTGTAAAAAGCTTAAAACAACCCTTCCCTTTTAAGAAAAAAAACCTCCTTCGGAGATAGTAAGTCTAGGCTGTCTGCCAAGAATGTAATAAGGGTGAAAAAAAAAAAAAGGAGATTGTTTCTAACTACCAGTTCTCCAAACTGCTTAGAAAGTAACAAGGGATTCTATAGAACCAGTAAGAACTGGTAGAATCCCACCCTGACGTGAATGTGTTGAATTTACTGTATGCCAAGCCTTACCACCGATTATAAATTATGGGGTGGGGATGAAATCTCATATATCTGGAGGGCAAAGAAAGAGAAAATTGGAATATCTGATGGCGAAAAAAAATCATGGATTCTTCACTTTGGCTCCCCAAATGCCATTTTTTGGATGAATTGGAATAGAAGCAATCTTAAAAACTATATATAAAGACAGCAACTTAAGCGGTTTGCTCACCCGGAGAGAATATCTGGGGATTCTACACCATACAAGGTATATACAAAAAGAGAAGGCCAAAGAACATCAGGCAGACCCAGAAGAAGATGGAGAAACAACATAAAAGACATGCTACAGCAGCATCAAATAACAATGGTTGAGGCTGCCAGAAATGCAAAAACTAAACTTTGTATCTCCTTCAATACCTGAGGCGATTACAGATGAAGTAAATTTGAGGGATTTTTCAAGATAGATGGAAAATCATTTGAGTATAAAAATAGAAAAATATGAGTATTATATAGCCAATTCATTCCAAAATCCAATATTTATATTTATTTTTAAAATGATGGTTCAAATAGAAAATTTGAATTTTCAAAGTGCTCTTACTATCCTTCCTTCCTTCCCTCCCTCCCTTCCCCATTATCACACAACCAAATATTTCCAACTCAGCAACTATAGCAAACCTGTGCACATAGATTCTGCAGTCCCCTTATGCTTTTTAATAAAATCCCATAATGCCACAAATTCCATGAACAAATTGTTTAGTAAAAATTGTTTCTTAAGAGGTCTGTAGAGGGCGTGCATAAGTGCACCAACGTGCTTACCGTCCCTGTCCTATTGTTTCTTTTTATTATTCTTACATGTATCCATTTCATGTATTCATAACTATGTTTATTCTTTTAAGCCCATGTCACACTGCACCAACGGATGCAGAGGATGTAAAACGGACAAAAAAGCTTTCCATCCGTTGGTTAATGCGATGCTTCCGTTCTGTACTCACTGCCTCCGTTTTGCTTCCTCTCTATCCGTCCAGCATCCGTTTATTGACATTTCATCCGCTCAGAAAGTTTTGAGCTGCCCAAAACTTTTGAGCGGAAAATGTATCCAATGCATCCATTCTGCATCCTCTAGGCATACGGGGAACATCCGTTCTGCATCCATTACGCATCTGCTATATCCGCTAGGCATCCGCTGTGCATCCGCACAACTAAAATCCGTTCCAGCGGTAAATGGACGCAGGGAGGAAGCAGAACGGACGTGCAGCGTTAGTAGCACAGATGGAGAAAGGATGAAAGCGGATGCAGCTCATCCGCTCTGCATCCTCTCTGCATCCTCTACGCATCCGCTCTGCATCCTCTACGCATCCGCTCTGCATCCTCTACGCATCTGCTCTGCATCCTCTACGCATCCTCTATACATCCGCTCTGCATCCTCTATACATCCGCTCTGCGTCCTCCCCACGTCCGTTCCTTTCCGTGTTATCCGCTCTGCTTATGCAAATTTTTGTCCCTTTTGAGAGCGGATAACAACGGATGGGACATTTTGCTCGTCCGTTGTGTCCTTTTTGCATCCGTTGGGCAGTGTGACATGGCCTTTACCTGTTATAATCGCTTACAAAAATAAAAAAAATAGATTTAATCTCTTAATTTGTGTTTGTTGACATCAGGCTCCAACCTCAAGAAAGAAAAAAATGGAAAAGGAGGATTGAGATGAGATCCAAGAGACATTGAAGACAAATCTTGCCTGCAAAGGCCTTCCTATTGCTTTGCTCCAGTCATGTTCTGTAGCAATATTTGCTCTGCATTTTAAGTAATCAAATACTTTTCTCCACTGACCTGCATTTGGGATGATGATGATGATGGCATTTCTTTACTTTCACTCCCAGTATGTTGGTTTGTTGCTGGATACTGAAAATGTCCTGCTCTCCCTCCTGCTCCAAAAGAAGAAAGGCAATTGTCCTATGCATAGACATACTTTGGACATATAATTATTTATAAATTACTGATGTTTGGTCCTTGGAATTTTAGTGAATCTTAAGCAGTTAGCCATTTCTTTTTTCCAAACTTTTAGTGAGCTAAACAGTTATTTTTAAAAGAGCTGTTTTAACTTTTATTTTAATAAAGGAACTCTAAAACCTAAGCTACTGTAATTGCTCTTCTCAAAGACTCCCACTTCTTGTGGGACACACTGAGGTAAAATGAGACAGGAAAAAAAAAAAGAGACTAAAGAGAGAGGGACAACCTGCAAGTCATCAGAAAAGAGGCAGGATTCTGCCCAAATAGACTGCTTCAGCCATCAGTTCTTTTCATGATTTACCCTGGATCACTGTGCTGTGGATTCATCCAGACTAGGAAAGGTATATATAGTGTATACGCCACACATTCCATAAGCCAGTCTTGTACATGGTAACTACATAGCCAAAAAGGCATGAAGAGTTGTTAACCTAATCCTACATAGCTTTTTCTCTGGTAATATCACACTACTAACTAGAGCATACAAAACATTTGCTAGACCAATACTTTAATAAGAACCCACATTACGTATCTGATATTAATACAGTTGAGAAAATCCAGAAATATTTCACAAGAGTTCTCTCCTCTACTCATTGCAGAATACCTTATGCCACCAGATGTGAAATTCTAGACCTAGAAAACTAGAACTATGTTGCCTTCGGTCCGATGAAAGTATGGTATATAAAACCATACATTGCAATGTTCTATCTGTCAATGAATACTTCAGCTTCAGCCATAACAATACAAGAGCACACAATAGATAAAAACTCAAGGTAAACCACACCAAACTTGATTGCAGGAAATACAACTTCAGCAAGAGTAGTCAATGTCTGGAATACTCTACCTGACTCTGTGGTTTCTTCCCCAAAACCCCAAAAATTTTAACCTTAGACTGTCTACTATTGACCTCACCCCTTTCCTAAGAGGTCTGTAGGGGGCGTGCATAAGCGCACCGTGTCTACTGTCCCTGTCCTATTGTTTCTTTTTATTTCTCTTATATGTATTCATTTCATGTATTCATGACTATGTTTATACCTGTTAACTTATAATCTCTTGACAAATAATAAATAAATAAATAATACCTGAACTAAAATATCAGGCCAAAAGTATACCGATCCTGTTGATTCAAAGACAGCATCAGATTGTTTGCAGCACATTGAAGGACACACTGAAAACAAATGGGTGATGCGAATATTCATTTTATCAAAGGGTTTGGGGTTTTAAGGGAACCTTCAATGTACCCAAAACTGAAAGGTGCCCATTATAGTCTTTCACTTAATGTCAGGCTCAAAACCAATAATGGCAAATGGTAATTATTCCAAGCTAAGTTCTTCATTGCTTTATACCTATAAACAAAATATTTCCAGACTGATTACTGTATTCTCTGCATCTACAATATAATATGTCAGAGGTCTCCAAACTTAGCAACTTTAAGACTTGTGGATTTCAACTTCCAGAATTCTCCAGCATAGCTGGCTAGAGAATTCTGGAAGTTGAAGTCTACAAGTTGCCAGGTTTGGGGACCCCTGTAATATGTGAACTACTTGGGAGGGGCTGTCTTTATCTTCTAGCTCTCACACATGCTATCTGGAGGTTGAGTTATCCACTTTAAAAAAAAGCTCCTAGTTTTGGCTCTACCTGAGAGTTGGGGAAATCTCCAAAAATGATGCTAGTGGCCTTTCTGTGCCCCTTCAAGACACACATTTTGCACCTGTTCTTTAGAGCATTCAGTCAAATTGCAGAATGTATGCTTTAAAAAAAAAGATGAAGCCAAATATTACTGATTTTTTTACTAGTTCCATTTTAAACCCAAAAGGAACTTTAAACAGAGTTAGAATTAGGATATATAAACCCGATTTGGTGGAGTATGAATGATGCAGAAAACAATAAACATAATTTATCAGCCATAGCAGTAACATTGAAAAAGAAAAAAAATCTGTAATTATATAGAGCTGGCTGATGTGCCTGGACACTCTTCTAAAGTACAAGAGAAAATCAGCTGCTCACTTCCTCAGTTCATTATTCTTGAACTTTTCTTTGGCCCTTCTTGTTTCCCTCTGTCCTGTTTTATTCTTTCTTATTGTGCTGCAATGAACAACATGCATGGATGGTTTCCCTCTTGCCCTTGATTTCCTAGTGAAACAGATTCAAGCTTTATATTTGCTCTATCCCTATGTTCTTTCATTAATCACATAACAAGTCTTTTATTTCTCTGCAGAACATGCTAACTCTAATTATCTCTCCACTGCACAGATGTTTCCTCATTTAGATGTTTGGTGTGTGGCCATTTGTCATTTTGATTTCACATAGATTTCAGTTTGGATTATATCACTCTAATATCTTTGCTGCATCTAAGCCCTCGGGGTTTAGTATGTCCTCTCTGGATACCAAAAAGATGGATGTGGCCTAGATAGGTGCCTGTATAAAACTGCACAGGGAGTGTTCTGAAGTGATCTAATGCTTTGGGCTGCAATTCTGCACACATTACACCTATTTCTCTAGCAAAGCCAACCTGAAGAAAATATTGTCATCAAATTATTCCTTACAGCAATATCTGGTAAATGATAGATATTCAGCATATTCTTTTTATAATGAAAACAAAAGAGACCATCAAGAATCTGATTTTTGTAATGACAGTGGAAAATATTGAACTGGGCAATTGAATTTTCCAGTGATGGCTTTAGTCTGTAAAAGTAAATATTCTCAAATCATTTTTGTCTTTCTGCAAAATTCAGATTGAAAAAAGTTCTATAAACCCATTGCCTATAAGGCTTCATTTGCAGTCCAAGCCTGTGCTTATTCATGGAGAATAATGTGACATGGATCCAGGAAAGAAAGCCTCAAAGTGAAGTCTTAAGCACTAAGAATCAATCAATGAAATGTTAGTTTTAGAACTGCGGATGTTAACCAAATTCATAACCAGTACTACAATACATATGTTTTGGATCATATTTTATTAATTTTAAAACTAAAACTGAATCTCTTTTATATTGTATTTTTGCAAAATTCCGATAAAACACTTGTCTTCAAAATCCCTATAGTTTTCATTTGGACTTGCTATCAAGTAAATGTCCATGAGATTCCAATCTAGCTGAAATCCTTTTTGACTTTGTGTCCACCATCTCTTACACTGAAGAATAAGAAAAAGAAATGGGATTTGAACCCTCTCTCTAGAGTGGAAAATTGCCAACTTCCTGCAGTGTTGATTCCCTGTGTATCTAACCACCCATTTTTACAATAGCCTTGTTGGCTCTATTCTAACATTTTAATGTTGGAATAGAGATTCTGTTCCCACAAAAGTTGCTGTTAGTTAAGTCATCTCCCCAAGAGTTCCCATACCACCTGAGCCCAAACCTTCAGCAAAAGGATCGGAATTTAGAAATCCTCTAATAAAACCAGGCAGTTTTTGCTTCCCAGCTTTTTCCTGCAGAAGTGTGGAATATGTATGAGATGGCACAGCTTCCTATATCTATCCTAGGATTTTTTCTTCTTCTCTGAATTAATAAAAAAAAGCATATACAAAAGGTGAGCCAGTATTTTAAAAAGTTATTGGGATGCCAGTCAAGATTTTGTGGCTCAACTAAAAGCAGGTTCCTGGGAGGAGTGCCAGACTCAATGAACTTTGCATCATACAACTGAGGCAAGGTGGGGTAGCATACAAAAGGAGGTGGAAAAATTAGGATTTCTCAGAAAGGAGTTTTCTGAAGCACTCTCAGCATGAATGCTTGAACTTTGATTCTATCCTGGCTTACAAAGGCAGTCTCTGGTTTCGGACTATCAAATCTCCACAAACTATACAGCTGCAGGGTTATGGATAAAGAGACACTGAGGTTTATTTAAACTAATTTAATCTAAAGGCAAAGTAAGCCTTGCCTACTTGAGCAATGCCTGTAATCAAGTAAATATATTACCTCTGCAGTCAAGTAGAGTTTCTCAGATATACTGGGCCTTGTCTTTGTCTTTCGGAACACAGAAGTTCTTTTAGACACCAGGCAGTTCATACACCAGGCAGTTCATTAAACTATCCAGTACTTACTTAAATGCCAGGATAATTTCAATAAAGGATAACATTAATAAAAGATAATTTTAACCTTTTAATTTCAAAAGGTTAAAAGTACCTTTTAGTACTTTAAACACAGATTATTTTTTTACCCAAGTTGATTGGGTAAAAAGTTTTTCATAATTTTTGTCATGTTGGAATCTGATTTCAAGGGGGAGGTTGAACAGCTGACAGGGAGTGGGAGCGTGGCTCTGGTGGCTGTGGAAGAAACTGGGGAAGGGCACAGTCCGGCTGGGCCTTCAGAGGAAGAGCCAGGGCCACCTCCTCTTCATCCTAGGGAACACAGGGAGGAATGGATAAGGGAGCAACACAAGTTACGTGAGTTACGGGGGAGAAAAGAGCCCTGATTCCCTTCATTAGCTGCAGCTGAGAAAACAGGATTTTAAAAGGGTGTTTGCGCACAGCACTTTGCTGGAAGCAAAGAGTGCATTATCTTTGTTTGTCAGGTCTTATCTGAGTTCTGGCATCCTCCCAACTGTGTGTGTTTCGTTATCTTTTGAAGTCTGCAATTCCTTATCCTTTCCTGTCTTGTTAATTGCTGCAGCGTGGTTTGTGTTGGTTTTTATTTATAATTTATTTATTTGTATTTATTTATTTGATTTGTCAATCACAAGATAATAGGTATAAGTAAGAATACAGGAAATAGGCACAAATAAATGGGGACAATAGGACAGAGACGGTAGGCACAATGGTGCACTTATGCATGCCCCTTACAGACCTCTTTTAGGAATGGGGTGAGGTCAATAGTGGAAAGTTTGAGGTTAAAGGAGTGGGGGTTAGAGGATGTAACAACAGTCAGGCAGTGCATTCCAGGCATTGACCACTCTGCTGATGAAGTCATACTTCTGCAATCAAGTTTGAAGCTGTTTACATTGAGTTTGTATCTGTTGTGTGCTCTTGTATTGTTGTGGTTGAAGCTGAAGAAGTCATTGACTTGTAGGACATTGTAGCAGATAATTTTGTGTGCAATGCTTAAGTCTAAATGGAGGCTGTGTAGTTCAAGGTTGTCCAAGCCCAAAATCTCAAGCCTGGTGATGATATAGGGTATTCTGTTGCGAGCAGAGGAGTGTAGTACTCTTCTCGTGAAATAATTCTGGACTCGCTCAATTGTATTAATATCCAACATGCAGTGCGGATTCCAGACTGGTGAGTTGTATATGAGTATTGGTCTAGCAAAAGTTTTGTATGCTCTAATTAGCAATTCGATATTTCCGGAGAAGCTTCATAAGATTAGATTTAAAACTCTTAATGCCTTTTTGGCAATGCTGTTACAGTGAGCTCTGGCACTTAGGTCATTTGATATGAGAACTCCAAGGTCCTTGACAGAGTGAGGATCATCAGCAAGGTCATATCCGCGTAGTTTGTATTTGGTGTACTGATTTTTTTACCAATGTGTCGGACAGAACATTTGTTGGTCGAGATTTGGAGTTGCCAATTGTTTGACCAGACACATGATCAAGGTCGCTTTGAAGGACGGTAGCATTGTCAGTGATGTTGAATAGTTTTCCATCATCCACAAAGAGGATGCAATTGCTTATAAGGTGATTGCAAATGTCATTTACATAGACTATAAAGAGTGTGAGTCCTAGAACGCTGCCTTGGGAAACACCGCTGTTAACTGGAGCAGGGTTTTATACAGCGCTCCCTATTTGTTGCCTGCTTGACAGGAATGAAGTAATCCACTTATAAAGGGATCCAGAAATGCTGTAAGAGTTTAGTTTTAACAGCAGTTTGTCATGTACCAATAAATCAAAGGCTTTGCAGAAGTCTATAGCTTTACCCTGGTCAAGTTGAGTAGTCCATATGTTTTTGCAGTGTAGGAATTGAAGACTATAGGACATTTTTTTCCTGAAAGCAAATTATTTTTTGGAGAGTAGGTTGTTTGACTTTAAATGGAGGGTAATGGATTAGTTAATGATTGATTCCATGACTTTGCATGTGATGCAACACAGTGAGATTGGTCTGTAGTTTTCAATCAGGCTGGAGTCACCTTTTTTGAAGATAGGGATGACCGTAGCAAAGGATCATAGGCTTGGTAAGGAGCTGATTCTAAATGATATCTCATACATAATGCTTAGGGGTTCCGCTATGGCAGAGGAGAGCTTTTTTTAGAAGTATGCACATAATCCATCGGGGCCAATAGATAGGGATGGGTTTTCTATAGTGCCTTTTCTATATTATCTTCTGTAAAGTCAATATGTAGTAGGTCATTACAATTAGTTGTGGTACGACTAGGAAATGTGGGGCATGAACCATTGCTGTTTACAAAGACTGAACTGAAGAATGTGTTGAAGAGATTGGCCTTAATGGCTTAATGGTTGCAGTCTTTCTCATTTGGTCCTTTTAGGGGTGGGATGGCTCTTGAGTCTTTAAGTTTGGTGTTTACAAAATTGTAGAAGGCACGGGTAGATTTTGTATGCGGGAGGTTTTGCTCTTGCTTGCAGTGGTAATTTGTGCATTCTGCCTTAATCTGTCAGCATAAGGTGTTGCATTGGTTTTTAAAGTTTGCTACATAGCTAGTTTCATTTTTTCGCCACAGCGCTTTTTTTTTTAATTGAAGTTTCCTTATTGTTATGGGTAATTTGTTTGTTTTGTTTTTGGGGGTTACTACTGGTACATATAGTTTAATGACTCTTTCAAGTTCAAACAAGAATGCATTATAATGGTCTTCTGTAGTGTTACAGCTAAAGAACAGAATGTGCTCATCAAGAGATGATCTATGACATCATAGTTGGCTTTTTTGAAGCTGTATTTTGGGGATCTATCATAATCTTCTTTGTGAGGGCATAAATTGAGACAAAAGTCGATCATACTGTGGTCACTGTTTGAAAAGTGTTCTTGTATTTGCAGAAGATAAGGTCGAGGCAGTTGTTGAGTCTAGCATTGTTCATTACTAATTGATTCAGTCCCAGTGTAGTAATGGCATTGTACAGGGTTACATGTTTGAGTTCGGATGTACATTCATTTGGGATCCAATTTATATGTATTTTGGGTTCGGACTGAATTTCTTTCCTTTAAAAACTGTTCTTGGGAGAGTTTTTTCTCCAGCTGATGATGACTGGACATTGGGGGCCAAGCGGGTGGTATTAAAGGGACTTTACCTACTTTTGTGACTTTGTTGCTTTTGTGCCAAGCTTTGTTCGGGTATTTTTCCACGTCATTATAGTTGTGCTTTTAAAGTTGGAGCAACGTTTCGGCACAATCTCATCTGCCATCATCAGGCTTCTGTATTGAGTTCATCTGTGTCTATATAGGACCCTGATGATGGCAGATGAGATTCTGCCGAAACGTTGCTACAACTTTAAAAGCACAACTACAATGACATGGAAAAATACCCGAAGAAAGCTGAATACCATACACACACACATATGCTAGCTTTATACCCGTACTTCACTACAAACTATGTGATTGGGCTTAGTTTTTTGGGAGGAAAATAAAGGGAAAAAATTGTGCCTCTGCCTACCAGCATCCATCTGGCTAGTGTCCTGTCAGTGTGTGAGTTGAGGGCTGTTTGCAAACTGAAACATGGAAACTGAAACAGTATTTGCTATGTGAGCAAGGAGACAGCAAGAAGCCTGGGCGTGGCTTAGCTCAACTGTTCTGTACTAAAGCTGCTTGGTGCTGTGAAACTAAAACTGAAACAAACTCCTCTCCCCTACTTGTGTTTTGTATTTGGAACAGATTTCTTTTCAGGTGGGGAGGGGAAGTAGAACTTCTTAGCGCCAGAGTGTGTTAATAATGATAACATGCGAAATACTAATGCTCCGATAGTCATTTTGAAAAATCCTTTCTTAGTGAGCACCTAGAAGCCAAGAGGAATGGGCCAAATTTTAAGTTTGTAAGCTTTCCAGTTCTGGAGATTTTGCGATGATGCGTGTTTTGTTCGGAAAACACACGAGGTAGACCGGGTTCCAACAACAATACTTTATTCTTCAACTAGTTAGTAAATAGGAACACTTGGCTGAAGCTGAGGCCAGCCTTTTATACAGGCTGGCTTGCCTGCTTGCAGCCAATGGCAGTTGTTTAGATTTGCCGCCTTTTAGCAGCTCTTTGGATTGGTTCCTAGTGAACCAATCCAATGTTCATTTTATTGACCAATCAGGTTTGTAGATTTGGAGTCACCCACTTTACATATAGAACACCCCTCCCCCCTTAGTTCAGTCCTACGTGGTGACGTAGTCTCGCAGGTAGGCGGGGCTTTTCCGGACTCGACTTGACTTGCGCGGTTCATTCTTAGTGCAGACTTCGACCGGTTCGGATGGGGCTGCTGTGTTGTCCGTCCTTCTCCCTGGAACCGTCTGGAAGGGTGAGTCAGCCATTTTACCGCCGCCTGAGTTTCTTAGGCTGACGGTTTTGCCGCTCCCTCCCGTGTCCTCTGGGCAGGTCAAGCTGGCTTGGCTGGCCCCTTCCGATGGGCTCTTCACGCAAGTCTCTCCAAACAGTGAGTCTTTTATTTGCTCTTTTTGTTCGTATATTTCATTGGGTTTGGTTTTAAACAGTTCTTTATTTATTTCTCGCCTTTCCCCCCCCACCTTGGTTTGCAATTCGCCGGTTTTTTCGGTGAATGTTTGTAAGTCTGTGGTTCTCTCTATAATTCGAGATCGAAGCTGGTCTATGTGCCGCTTCCATTCCCTGCCATCGTCTAATTTTAATCGGTAGGATTTGGGGCCTGTAATTTGGATAATCTGTCCTGGTAGCCATACCGGGTCCCTGGTGAAGTTTTTAGCGTATACCAAATCGCCTATTTCGAATTGTCTGAACCGTGTAGAGGAGTCAGGGGGGTTTTCTGGGGTAAAATTTGGGTGTAACCTATCAAGGTGAGATCTTAATTTTCGCCCCATAAGTAATTCTGCTGGGGACTTATTGGTTATGGTACTGGGCGTTATGTGCTGGAGTGTGAGCAAACGGTTTACTTTCTGTTGGACATCTCCAGCGTCCATTCGTTCCAAACCTTCTTTAGTAAACCGGACCATTCTCTCAGCCCTGCCGTTCGCAGCCGGGTGAGCCGGCGCGGTTAGGGCATGTCTTATACCTAGGGAGGCTAGGTATTGCTCAAATGGTATGCTGGTTAGCTGTGGCCCGTTATCTGAGACAAGAACGTCCGGTATGCCATGGGTGGCAAAAAGGTTGTCCAGCTTTTTGATTACAGTTTCTGTTGTCGTTGATGGCATAACTTTTACTTCAAGCCAATTTGAATAGGCATCAACGACAATCAGAAAGGTATGCCCCTTGGTAGGACCCGCGAAATCAATGTGTATTCTTGACCAAGGTCCCCGAGGGGCTTCCCAGTCCTTAACGGGTGCTTTTGGTGGGGATGGTCTAATTGCCTGGCATTTGTGGCATGAGCTTACCCAATACTCTATGTCCTTATCAATACCCGGCCACCAAACATAACTTCTGGCAAGGCTTTTCATCTTAACCATTCCCGGGTGCCCTTCATGTAACAACTTAAGTACCCTGGGCTGTAATTTGGCAGGGATTACTACCCGATCACCCCACAACGAACACCCCTTTTGGATTGAAAGTTCAGTCTGTCTGGACCGGAAAGGTTTAAAGTTTTCAGTTTTTTGATTCTCCGGCCAGCCTTTACCTACCCAGCTAAGAACGCGGGCAGTCAATGAGTCTTTCGCGGTGGCTCTGGCGACATCATACGCCGATATGGGTAGATCGGGGCAAGTCTCGATTTGTAGCGTTGTCATCGCTGGTGCCGGGTCTGCGTCGGTTGCTGGTAAGGGTGCTCTGCTCAAAGCGTCCGCATGGGAAATTTGTTTCCCTGGCCGATGTGTCAGAGTGTAGGAATAAGCTGCTAGGAACTCTGACCATCTCGTCATTCTTGGGGACAGTATATTAGGTGTTGGCTTGTTTCCCGCCAAAATCCCCATTAGCGGTTTGTGGTCCGTTATGATTTGAAAAGTCCGCCCATATAAGTATTCGTGGAAGCGTTTTACTCCAGCGACAATTGCTAGAGCTTCCCTGTCCAATTGGCTGTAATTCCACTCGGTTTTTGATAGAGTCCTAGAGTAATATGCGACGGGTGCTTCTCTGCCATCAGGTAGTTGGTGGCTCAGGATGGCACCTACTCCATATGGTGAGGCGTCGCAGGTCACTGTTAATGGCAGAGTGTTGCTAAATTGGATGAGGATGCTTGTTGATGTTAGCAAGCTTTTAATATTTTGGAAGGCTTTTTTTTCTTTGTAACCCCAAGTCCAAGTTGCCTTTTTGTCTAGCAGACGGTGTAACGGTTCTGCTATAGTGGCTTTGTTTGGCAGGAACACGTTATAAAAATTAATTAATCCTAAGAATGCTTGTAGTTCGGTTTTATTTCTTGGTTCAGGAGCGTCTTTGATTGCTTTAACTTTTTTGTCTGTGGGGTGGATACCCTCTCCGTCTATTGAGTAGCCCAGGAATTCGACGCTGTTCTTAATTAAACAGCACTTTTCTCTATTTACCTTGAGGCCAGATTCCCTAAACTTAGTTTATACTTCTTTGAGTCTGTTCCTTAATTGAGTTTCATCTCTGGCCGAGATTAGGACGTCGTCAAAATAGGGAACGACTCCTTGTATGCCATTTAGAAGGCATTCCATCAGACTCTGGAAGACGCCAGGGGCCACGCTTACTCCAAATTGGAGCCGGTGACATTTGAATGCGCCCTTGTGGGTGACTATAGTCTGTGCTTCTGCTGTTTCTGGGTCCACTGGGAGTTGTTGATAGGCTTGTGCCAAGTCGAGTTTGGCGAAAACTTTGCCTTTTCCCAGGGAATGAAGCAAATGCTGGACTACTGGCACCGGGTATGCGCTTGGTTGTAATGCGTGGTTCAGGGTAGCCTTATAGTCACCACAGATTCTGATGGACCCGTCAGGTTTAATGGGTGTGACAACAGGCGTTTCCCACTTGGCATGGTCCACAGGTTCTAACACCCCTTGGGCTATTAATTTGTCCAGCTGTTCCTCTATTTTTGCCTTTAGTGCAAAAGGAACTCGCCTGGCTTTTATTCTTCGTGGGGCTATTTGGGGGTTTAGATTGAAAGAAATGGGATTTCCCCGATACTTGCCAAGTGAGCCATCAAAAACGTCCTGGAATTCTCGGATGAGGTCGTCTTCCCAGCCGGTTGTAGTCACTCGATCGACCCCAGTCATCTCGATGCCCAATGGCGCGAACCATTCGATGCCCAGGAGGCTTGGTCTGTCTTGGTCGACTATGGTCAGCGGAAGCACCTTGACGTGATGCTTGTAGGCGACTCGGAATTGTCCCATGCCTACCACAGGGATTTGGTTTCCCTGATAGTCCTTGAGGGTTAGGTGCTGCTTCTTCAATTCTTTGGGTTTGATACCTGGGACTAGCTGTTTTATTGTGTCCCACGATACCATGGAGAGGAAGGACCCCGAGTCCACTTCCATCTTGCAGTGTTTTCCTTCAATTTTCACGATGACTTTAATTTTTTTCCCACTTTCCGTCTGAGCGCTCTGTATAATGACAGTTTGGTGTGTATTGGCTCGCTTCTCTTGTTGCCACTTTCTCTCGGCTCGTTTAGGCTCGGCTCGTGTTGGGGAATTTCTGCGTCTCGTCGGGCTGTAGTATTTTTTGTTCCTGCAGACCTTCTCGATGTGCCCTCGTTTTTTGCAATGCCGGCAGATGGCATCGAGAAATCTGCATTCGGCTCGTGGATGGTTTCCTCCGCAGCCAGCGCATTCCCGCCAATTTCTCCTTTCGCGCTCTTTTTTGTTCGTGAGCAAACGGTGGATCTCGTCGTCCTCTTCGCTCGATTCAATTGTTTCGCCCGACTTCGTAGTGGGTTGTGGTGGCAGGGTGCTTTCTGTCTTTGGTTGGTGTTTCTTCGCTGTGTGTGTTCATCTTTTTAATGGCTACGGCAGATTTTTTCGCGGCTTCAGCGGCTGTGGCTTCTGCGATGGCTTCGGTAACGGTGATGTTGGGCTTGTTGAGCAATTTACTCTGTGTGGTCGAGTCTCTCAGGCCCAGCACCACGCGATCCCTCATTGCCTCGTCTATGTTCAAAAATTCACACTCACCCCCTATTTGTCTGAGGGCAGCGATGAAATCGGCGACGGTCTCTCCCTCTCTCTGGTCTCTGCGGTAAAATTCGTGTCGCTTTATTAAGTTAGACACCATTGGAGTGTAGTGTGCTTTGAGGAGTCTTTGCAATTCTGTCCACGTTAGTTGTTTAACGTCCCGGGGCTTCGCAAGGGCCTTTGCCATCTCAAAAACTGTTGGCCCGCAGTGCGTCAGGAACACAGCTCTCTTGCGTTGCTCTGAAATGCCTTCCATTTCATTGCTCTCCAAATACATTTGGAAGCGATCAGCATAGGAATCCCAATCCTCTTCGTTGGGATTGAAGGGTGCGGGAGGTGCGTTGTTTCCAGACATCTTGGTTGTAATCTGGACTTCTTATCACCGCGTACAGGTTTTTCCGTTCAGGACGATCCCATCCTCGTCGCCAGTGTTTTGTTCGGAAAACACACGAGGTAGACCGGGTTCCAACAACAATACTTTATTCTTCAACTAGTTAGTAAATAGGAACACTTGGCTGAAGCTGAGGCCAGCCTTTTATACAGGCTGGCTTGCCTGCTTGCAGCCAATGGCAGTTGTTTAGATTTGCCGCCTTTTAGCAGCTCTTTGGATTGGTTCCTAGTGAACCAATCCAATGTTCATTTTATTGACCAATCAGGTTTGTAGATTTGGAGTCACCCACTTTACATATAGAACAATACGTGAGTGGTATTTCGCTTTTATATATAGAAGATTCATACTTATCTACAGTGTCTAAAACTTCATGGATGTTTTCCAGGTCCTCCTCTGGAAAGTTGCTCAAAAGTTTACAAAAGATTTTCTTGGGCGAAAAAGCCAAATCCCAGCTCAGTATTTCTGATCTAATGATCTAACTTCTAATGGGAGTGTTACTGAATCATAACTCCCGGAAAATAAAGAGAATTTTTCACACCATGATGCAAAGAAGGTCGTCCAACAGAGTTAAGTCTCCGATTTGGAAGTTGGTATTCACGATGCTGGCATACTCATAGCCCTCGGAATACTGTTTGTGCACACGGAAGAACTTTTTTTTTAATCGCCGTGAAGGGGCCATATCCTTCCCTACGCTATTCAGCTTTAAAACAGGATGTGCTATTTTGCCAGCCGCAATTAAGCCAAATAAACTGCTCAGTGCCGGCAACAGTGAATACCTATTTGGGGGAAGAAAAAAAAAAAGGGGGGGGGAGGAGGTGGTGGAGGGATAATTTATGTTCGTTCAGATGACTTCCAGATGAAGCGTTTATGGTCAATTGGCCTAATCCTCCAACGTGTATTGTGTGGAAGGGGAAGGCCGTCATGTTCCATTTGGAGGCATTCTGGATTTCTTCTCCTAACAGTGTTATGTTCAGGAAGGTTGGGGGAGAATCGGAACAGCTGCAGCATTTTGCCCAGAAACGTTAAGAATCGCTTGGCTAAAAGCAGGTCTGCATTTGTGTGAAATCAGGATGGGGTTGTTTTTTTTTTGTTTTTTTTTTTAAATTTTTTACTTCTATTTCAGGAGTTAAAGGCGGCTTTCTCTCCCTTCAAGGCTACGACTGCAGGCAAGAGCTGAAAACGCTTCTCCTCCAACTCCGAAGGCGGGGGAGGAGGACGGAACGGAAAGAATCGTTAACTCCAACACCCCCCCCCCCCCCCCGCCTCCACCTTCTCCCCCTCGCCCGGCCCCGTGAACAACTGCCAGAAGAGGCAGGCAGGCAGGGGCGGCCAAGCAGGTTCGCGGTGGGAACCCAGCAACCCGCCGTCCTCCCCACCCCGCCAGCCCTGTTTCAGCCCCGTCTTTCCAAAGCCCAATAGCCCAAGCGTCTGAATGGCTCGGCTGTCTGGCCCCTCCCCACACCTTCCCTCACGGGGGTGACTAATCCTCGCCGCGAGCCGGCTACTTTCCTCCCTCTTCGGATCTCCAGAGTTGAGTTCGGCCTCTGAACCTCCGCTCCGCTCCCTCTTCTCCCCAGAACCCGCAGCGAAAGGGACCAGCGAATAAGAAGAGCGGCCGGCAGCAAATTCTCTCTTCCCCCCCCCCCCACTCCTCCTCCTCCTCCTCCTCCTCCCGGAGAAGAAGCATCCACCCATCCATCCACTCCCCACCCCTGCGCCGCATTAAACCCGAGGGGATCCCTCCCCCTCTTTCCTCCTCCCCACGCACACACCGGGCGAAGCAGCTTGCCGTCCCGAAGTCTCCCTCCCGCCGGAGCTTTTGGCTCCTCCGCCTCCCAGCTCCGATTGTGCCCGCCGGGACTCCGACGCGCTTTCAGGGCCGCCCTTCTGGAGGAGGAAGAGCCCGGCACCCTTGGCTTTTCCGTTCCTCTCAGAATCCCCGCCGCTCCGGGAGCGGGGAAGGCGCCAGGGAAAAAAGGGATGCTGAGGAGCGGGAAGCCAGGAAGACGAAGGAAGCAGCGGGAAGCCTGAAGGCGCCGGCAGAAACCCGGAGGGGTTTTTGAAAGCGGCCGGAGCGCGCGCGTCCCTCTCCGAAGCCGCCTCGCTCCGGGTTCCCGGCCAAGAGCGCCGGGAGGGTCCCGCACGCCCTGAGGCGCCTGGCCCGCGCGGGTGGTCCCCGGCCCCGGCAGGCTTGCTCGGCGCGATCTCCCCACCGCCGCCCCCCTCCCTCTCCAAGGTGTTGGGGCCACGGCGGCCGATCCCCTCCCCTCCCCGCCAGGTGCCTGTCCGCCTCCGCTGCGTCGAGCTTCCCAGCGTCAAGAAAGCGGGGCTCCCGCCTTGCGCCCTGCCGCCCGCTCCATGGCGAGGGCAGCACCGGCTGAGTCTCCGCGCCGGGGGAGGCGGCGCCGGCGGGGGAAGCCCCGCGTCCGCTCTCCCCCGCTGCCACTGCCGCTGCTGTGAGGGGTGTAGCGCCGGCGTCCCGGGCGGCGAGGCGGGAGGGCGGCGAGGCGGCGCCAGCATGAAGTCGCTGGTCTTGAGGCGCTTCTTGGTGCTGCTGCCTTGGGTGCTGCTCGTCATCCTCATGCTGGACACGGACGGCGGCAAGCGGCCGCCCCGTCCGTCGTCGCCTCATCTCGCCCGGCGGCCGCAGCCCGCGCTTCTTCGCCAGGAGGCGCCTCGGGGCCGGGGGGAGGCCGAGCTGCAGCAGTTGCCCCTCATCTACGCCATCACGCCGACCTACAGCCGGCCGGTCCAGAAAGCGGAGCTGACGCGCCTGGCCAACACCTTCCGGCAGGTGGCGCGCTTGCACTGGATCCTGGTGGAGGACTCGGCGATCGGCACCGAACTGGTCAGCCGCTTCGCCGCGGGGCTCGGCCGAGCCGGCGGCCCGCCCTGCACCCACCTCCACGTGCTGACGCCGCGCAGGTACAAGCGGCCGGGGCAGCCCAGGGCCACGGAGCAGCGCAACGCGGGCTTGGCCTGGATCCGCCAGAGGCACCAGCGTTTGCCGGCCCCTCAGCCGGGGGTGCTTTTCTTCGCCGACGACGACAACACCTACAGCCTGGAGCTCTTCGAGGAGGTAAAGGAGGCCGGGGGAGGCGAGAGAGGGTCCCCCGGGCGGGCGGCCACTTCACCCGGCCGGAGCTTCCTCCCAGCTGAGGGAGCCTTTCGCTCGCCCAGGAGAAGCTCCGCGCCGGCCAAAACCCGCCTTCGCGCCCTTCGCGTTGCCTCTTTCTGCCAGCGCTTATTGCGCGCGGTTTCCCCCTCGTCCCGCCGGAGCTTCTCACCCCGGGGCTGCCGGCGGGGCTGCGGGGTCGGACGGAGAGTTTGAGGCTTTCCTGAAGCGACCGAGTGAGACCCGCGTTCAGCGCCTGTGTTGTGAGGTGTAAAAAAACCTAAGGGGACAGTTTTTAAATTATTTACAAAGCCTCTAGCAGAGACCCTTCCTCCCCCCCTTTCCTTCCTCCCTCTCTCCCTCCCATCCTCTCCTTCATCCCCCCTTCCTTCCTCATCCCTTCATCCCTCCCTTTCCTTCCTCTTCTTCCTCCCTCCCTCCCAACCTCTCCTTCATCCCCCCTTCCTTCCTCATCCCTCCATCCCCTTCATCCCCCCCTTTCCTTCCTCTTCTTCCTCCCTCCCTCCATCTCCTTCATCCTTCCCCTCCCTCCCTCCCTCCCTCCCTTCCTTCCTTCCTTCCTTCCTTCCTTCCTTCCTTCCTTCCTTCCT
>BLBF01000007.1:35525103-35588799 GCA_015471245.1 Laticauda colubrina | reverse complement strand
CCTTCCTTCCTTCCTTCCTTCCTTCCTTCCTTCCTTCCTTCCTTCCTATTGAAGATTCTAACTTCCATTTAAATTTACACCCCAGGCACTGCACTTAGATTTAATTGCAGTATCCTTTTCTCACTCCAAGTCAAAGCCTCAAACATTAGGGATACCCATTATATAGTGGCAAGGAAGGTTGCATCGCTTTTCTTCAGCATCCTCTTATTATTCCCATCTCCCAAGCCTTTGGCTGTACTATGCAGAGATTTTTTTTCTGCAGCGTTGGCAGTGTCAGCTTGGTGTTTTGAAAGAACCAAGTTTGATTCCTTTTCTTTTGCTGAAGTAACCTCCCACAAAAAAACCCTTACCTGAAGCAAACATTGAAAGCAAAAATTAAGATAGGACTTGGAGATTTGTAAAATAGTTCCAACTATGACTCATTTTTGCTTTCTATCCTTTTCTTTTTTCTTTACATGTGTGAATGATTACTTTCTGTTCTGCAGAGACCTCCAGACATATTGTAAGCTTGAAAGCAGGGCAGTGGATAGAAAGGCTTTCTCAATAGCAAGTTTTGTTCATTCTTTTAAATAAAATTTGGGAAGTATTTGGGAAAGAGTTGGATGAAACAGGGAGAAGTTAGCCAACTTCCCCCAACCCCCCCCCCCCATTTCCCTCTGGCAGGAAGAAACTTTTTAAACGAGAGATATCAAAGCATGCAGGAATAAGTAAGATGAATCAACTTCAGCAAGCAAAGTGTGCAATTTGCAAGAGGTAGTTTGGCAGCTATTGTATACTGCAAGAGAAATTCTCTAATCTCTATGAAAAAATCCCCTCTCCCAGTTACAGATTATTCATCTGTACTACAAATCCCATCTGCATATGTGAGAATCCTCATGTTCCACAGAACTGCGTGGCATTTCTTTCCTGCTTTGGTGAGTCTAGATAGCGGCAAGTTATTGTTTTGTTTTGTTTTTTCTCCCCTGGCTACGGGTAACAGTTTCCTCCTTTTTGCAAATAAGTCCATTAAGAATCAATAGATTAAAGCCAGGCACTGCGGAAAGATGCAGAGCACATCGAGTCCCCCCAAGAGCCTCTTCAGAAGGCTGCTCAACCTTGCCCATAAGCGTTCAGGGTTCAAAATGAGTTTGGGTCTCCTTCAGCAGGTTTGCCCTTTTGGCAGGTGCTGCTCCTTTTCCCTTCCTTGTGCAGGAGCTTTGTGCTCTGAAGCTTTCATTGAAAAGTGGCTGAAAAGAAAACCATTTAGCTGCTTTGGGTTTCTTCCCCATTAAGCTGTTGGAGGCTGCTTGGAAGTCTTGAATGCAGGGAAAGTTCTGGCATCCATTTCTTAGTCACCCGCCCCTCTGGATGCATTTTCTTTTTGAACCGGTGATTTGCTGTGAATACATCTCCCTCATTGGGTTGCCTGAAGTGGTTCTGAAGCATTAAAAACTCAGGGGAGGGACAACCTTCACTCTTTCAAAGCCTGAATGAATGAAAATGCAGTGGGGACTAGCAAAGAGTCCATACAGATCCTCTGAGAACTTGGCTGAGTAAATCAGCGAATGATGAACCTGCCTTTTCTCTGTTCATACTTTTCTCTTTTACTTTTTTCCCCAATTCAGCAAGGCTTTTATATTTTTTTAAAGAAAAATCTAAGAGTTTAAGGAAGACTTCCTTCAGCATGCTAATTATTGGCTAAATTGCAAAACTAACCCCTGCCCCCCCCCAAAAAAAACACTTTTTGCACAGCTTTGAGACACCACTTGGCTTCTATCTCGGTCATTTGTGTGTGTGTGTGTGTGTGTGTCTTGAGAAGGGGCTGGTGTATTGCAAAGACAAGTGTTGGCATTGGGTGTCATCTAAGAATGCCTCCGTGTGGGCTAAGAGGCTTTCTTAGAAGACAAAAATGGTGGATGGCTGCAGCCCAGTCATTCAGTTGGTATTGTCTAGGAAAAGAAGTCTAGTGTTAATTAGGAATGTCCTGGAGTCTCCAGGCAAGAGACCATCCTGAGGGCAGCTAGAGGAGATGGTACAAAGCCAAAGATAGCTTTTAAAAAAAACTTGTCTTCAGTGTCTTTTGTCTCGATTTGTAGCTCAGCGTTGACATGAGGGGTCCTTGAGCTCTTCTCTGATTTTGGTTGTTTTCCTGCAGACGTTTCCTGACCCACACTGGGTAACATCATCCATGCTAGAGATGATGTTGTTTTTCAGTTTGACTGGATCCCGACCAAACAGGATATATACTCAGAATTTAAGGGTTGTTTTTTTTTTTTATCCTGAGAGAAAAGCAATACTGCTTTGTAGCGCTGATGATGTTACCTAGTTTGGGAAATGAAACGTTTATATTTTGTCTTACAAGGTTAGTAAGGTTGGTTGACTGTGTTTGTCTGGGCATGGTGGGCATATAGCTTGTGGAACATTCCTGAACAGAGGCAATTTTATATTGGATCTGTTTCCCCCCTGCAGGATACTCTGGGAATTGTAGTTCAGAGGAAAGTTGAATTAGATGTAAGAGAACAGCATTTTCTGTATCGATCTGGCACTTTTTCCAAATAAATATATGGCAACTCTTTGAGAATGTCACAGGCGCATTTTACATCCTTAGTAGAAAGAAGGTGGGAATTGTTTTTCTCTAAATGATCGTTTACCAGGATTTGTATTGGCTTCTGAAAGCTTGGGAAACAGTAAAAATTTCTGAGTCACTGCCTTTTCTGCCTCCAAGACCGGAATCTATTTACAAAGCAGTGTTGCTTTTCTCTCAGGATAAAAAAAAAAACCCTTAAATTCTGAGTATATCCTGTTTGGTCGGGATCCAGTCAAACTGAAAAATAGGTGCATGAGAGGAAATTGATGTTCCTATCTTTCCAAAAACAATTTTGACTGTCGATACCCTCACTAGGACCATTATCGAGGCTTACCAAAGAAAAGATGTTCAACATTCTTATGACCTATTTCTGCCTTTTCTTAGTGAATGGATTATGAGGTGTAGCTTTCAAGCTGAATGAATAAAGTGAGATTCTTTTAAAACCAGTCTGCATTTATGCATTACTGCTACTAAATTTAGCAGGAAATTAACTAGGGGTTTGTTTTTTTCTTCTCTCAGTAATTTGCTTAGGAGAGGAGAGTGTCAACCTTCTCCCACAATTCTGTAAATCTTTATCTCCCTGTGTGTCTGTTAGAAAAAAATGGGAATAGGGACTAAGCATCTCTTTTGCAGCAATATCAGGTTTGCATCTTAAAATTTTCATTTATCTATGAAACACTATGAAAGTGTGTAGAGTGGAATATTGTATTTTTCCTTTATTATATATCCCATTCTGATGATTTAAGAGTTTGTTTTTCTGAAGCAAAGAACAAGATTTTTGTTCTTTTGGTTTCCTGTGGGAACAAGAATATTGGAAAAATTGGAGAAAATCTAGTTAACAAACCTGTTTGGAAAATAAAGCACATTAAAATTACTGTATCAGAGTTTTCTACAGTGGTAGGACATAACTCAGGATCTCAAAAGAGTTTTATACTTTTTATAGTAGAATTATAGCTGCACTATTTTTAGCCTAATAATCATTTTCAAAAACTGGAATATATAATGTTGCACCTGTTTATACATCCAGAATAGGATATAATTCAATTTGTAAATTGTGACGAGTTAGGTGATGGAGGAGAATCTCTGGCATATGAAGATTCCGGACTCGGAATATCTTCTGACTTTTGAATGAGTTTAGAACTTTGTGGATTTCGTCTCACTGATATTGAAACAAGTTGCTTGTGGCTTGGTTGAAAGTCTGTTCATTACCTTGAAGAAAAAAAGGCAAATAGATAAATATTAGATGAGTGAAGGAAAGCAACAAAGAGGAATGAAGGGAACTACAATCAGTTTGACATCATTTTAGACACTAAAGAAAATATAGATTGATTTTAAGCACTTTTACACATAGTGGATTTGTCAAAAATTAGTCTTGATGGATTGTCTCAATTCAATTTTTTATAGCTGTTCTTAGTAGAACATGGGAATGCCTTGACTTCTGCAAAACATTTGATGAAGTATCCCTTGACATTCAGATGAGCAAACTAGTTAAATATGTGTTGGGTGATAATGTTTATACAGTGAATCACAGCTAATTCAAACAACAGCCACCAATAATGTCTTCTTTTTAAAACTGAAGTGAGTTATCAAGTGTATTGCATCAGGTTTGATCTCGGGATCAATAGCCATTAACATTTTTATACATGATACTTTTCAAATATTGGAAAAGATGCCACACAAAAGAAATTTAAGAACTGTCCTCAATCATTCAAGAATGCTGGAAATAAAATAATGAATTTAAATTACATATTCCAATGAAATGTTAGATGAAAAAAATATCTTTAACAATAAGTCAATGAAACAATTGAAGAAATCAATTACTGGATATTTCCAGTGCTTTAACTTGAATCCAACAACCGAAATGGACCCTTCCAATTCCAGAATTCTGTGAAACGTGTAGTAGCTCCTGCCCCCAAATCTGAAAAAGTACGTAATATTTTTGTCTCTGCATGCATTTGTTTTGATGAAAGTTCACAGCAGATTGACTGTGCTACCTCACTATCCATTTGTTGTACTAATAAATCAATTCCTGAATTGGGGTTGAATGGTTGCCATGACAATATGAGTTCTGTGGTTCCAATTTGAGTTCTCTGTCTTGGTCTTACCATCTGTAAATAGTCTGACATAACTCAAAGTTGCCTTTTGAGAATAGGAAACACCAATTATAGAACATAATTCTAGCATAACATTTTAAAAGACTAGAAGGAACAAAGCCAATGTGTTATTTATGATTTAAAACCACAGGTATCCGTTGATTATTTGGCTTTATTACTATAGTGGTTCTTTAGAATGTTAAAATACTGAACTTTTGTGATATGCTGCTGTTTTCCAGTAATCATAACAATAGCAATAGCACTTAGACTTATATCCCGCTTCACAGTGCTTTACAGCCCTCTCTAAGGGGTTTACAGAATCAGCATATTGTCCTTAACAATCTAGGTCCTTATTTTACCCACCTCAGAAGGATGGAAGGCCGAGTCAACCTTGAGCCAGTGAGAATTGAAAGCTATCAGTGGGCAGAGTTAGCCTGCAATACTGCCTACTAACCATGGTGCCACCACAGCTCGATGATCACTTTCAAGATGGAAGCCATCAGAAGGTTGCAAGTCGCAATCACATATGAGCCTCAACCTAATGGCCCCCTGGTTCTCACCTAATAGCTGATAATCAGGCCTGAATGGTGATATTCTTGCAAGTTAAGTCAAAGGAGAATAAGGAAGCTGAGTATATATGCCGACCCTAACATTTATTATTTATTTTGTATGTTGTCTGACTCTACGAGGTTATGAGATACCAGTAATCCCAAGCATATGTCTCAGGTTTTTTTAATACTATTCATGGATCCGTATTCCTATGCACAAACTATGTGTGGCCCTGTCATCTTCCTTTTATCTCTAGATTGGCTGTAAGTCATGCTGGTGTCCAATATGGGTTCATTTTTATTGTCTCCCTTTGTAAGAAGGTGTAACTTAAGTATCTTAAGATGATACTTCTGATCATCTTAAGATGATATCTTAAGATGATTGCTTCTTGGCAGTTTTTTAAATTTATGTTGAAGTAGTATATAAAGCCCATGTCACAATGAACCAACGGATGCAAAGAGGATGTAAAACGGACAAAAAACCTTGCCATCCGTTCGAAAACGCGATGTACTCACTGCCTCCGTTTGGCTTCCTCTCTACCCGTCCAGCATCCGTTTATGGACGTTTCATCCACTCAGAAAGTTTTGGGCTGCCCAAAACTTTTGCGCGGAAAATGTATCCAGTTCGTCCATTCTGCATCCGCTAGGCATCTGTTACGCATCCGCTATATCCGCTAGGCGTCCGCTACGCATCCGCAGAACTCCATCCGCCCGGACGCAGGGAGGAAGCGGAACAGATGCCTAGCGGATGCAGAACGGAAACAAAGCATTTAAAACTGAAAAAATGTTCGCAGAGGGGACCTATCTCGGATATTAAGGATGTCTACATGATGCCTAGAGGATGCCTAGCGGAAAACCTATACTGCCTATAAAAAGGGGGAGCAACTCGCCTGCATCTCACTTTCAGAACAGCAGCCCAGCGGTGCAGACCTCTGCAGCCTTCATCTGGCTCTTCCTCTTCCACAGCATCCAGTCATGTCCACCGTGGATTGTAACAAAGTCCTTTCGGCAGCCACCATCGTTCTGCAACAGTGCGAAGCCATCTGCAGGCTCTGTGAACTCTACTGCGAGAAGAAAAGGAGCCACCCAAAAAGAGTCTGGATCCAAAGATGGTTCGCCAGAAGAGCAGAGGACGGACTGCACAACAAGCTGATGGTGGAGCTCAGGAACGAAGACACTTGTGCATTCCAGAACTTCCTGAGGATGCCTCCAGCCATGTTTGACGAAGTTGTGCAGCGGCTGACACCCAGATTGACTAAGGCAAACACCAGCTTCCGGCCCAGCCTGGAACCTGGGCTCAAGGTGGCACTCACTCTGCGCCACCTGGCCTCAGGGACCTCCTACAGGAGCATGCAGTACGGCTGGAGGGTGCCATCCAACACCATCAGCATTGTGGTCAGAGAAGTGGTGCAGGCCATCATCGAAGAATACAAGGAGGAGCTCCTCCAGTGCCCCTCCACTGAAGAAGGATGAAAGAAAGTTGCAGAGCAGTGGTATCAGAAGTGGAACTTACCACACACCGTTGGAGCCATAGATGGGAAGCACGTGACATGCAAAGCTTCAGCCAAGTCGGGGTCCACTTATTTCAACTCCAAGGGCTTCCTCAGCATCATCCTCTTCGCCATGGTCGATGCTGACTACAAGTTCATGTACATCGATTCTTCAGCCAACGGTTCATCTTCAGATGCCCAGGTATACAACGCCAGTCACCTCAAGGAGGAGCTGGAAGGCAACCTCATTGTGGGCTTCCCAGATCCAGAACCCCTGCCCAACGACACACAAGATGTGCCCTACTTCATCGTGGGGGATGACGCCTTCTCCCTCACAACCTACCTCATGAAGCCCTACACCTCCAGACTTCTCACTCATGAAGAGAGGATCTTCAACTACAGGCTGTCCAGGGCAGGGTGGGTGGTGGAGAACGCCTTTGGCATCCTGGCCAACAGGTTCCAGGTACTTCTCACCACCATGCAGCATTGCCCAGAGACCGTGAGGAGGATCATGGAAGCTTGCTGCATCCTGCACAATCTCATGCGCAGAACAGGCTTGTGGACCTCCAGCAAGGCAATGGGGACATGGAGCCTGGGGAATGGAGGCAAGGGCGAAACCTGATCGACACTGAGGATGTGCAAGGCCCCAACAGAGCCTCACATGAAGCGAAGAAGCAGCGCAACTTCCTGAGACAATGATACAACTCCCCAGCTGGAGCAGTGGAGTGGCAAGACAGGATGGTAGATGCTTAATGGATGCTTCCTTCAGCCTGTCTCATCACACGGATGAGATTGGGCCATGTATGTTTGGTTGGCCTACAATGAACAGGGTGTTTAATAAAGAGTTGTGTTTATGTTGACATGTGTGGATAATTATTACATTATTATTGATAATAAAGGGCCATAGGTGTGGCACCTGGGAGGGTGGACCATACAGTCCCATTATGCTTACACTGGAGGTTTATGTATCCCACAGCTATTACCCATCCCAAAGGTATCCCTGCCCATCCCACAGGTATCCTAACCCATCCCACTGCTATCTTAACCCATCCCACAAGCATGCAAAGGCTTAAACCATTTCTAAAAGTTTCCACCAAGACTTTATTAAAAAAAAGAAATGAAGCAAGTGTGTGAATCAACAAGCTATAAAACAAAAATGAGTCTCTGGCACTCCTCTTGGTCGCTCAGTCTCAGGGGTGAAGGGTCCAGGTGCTGTGGAGGTGGCTGGTGCTGGAGTGCTTGTCATCAGCTCCTCCAAAAGCAGAAACAGCAGAAGCCCCAGCCCCAGAAGAGCGAGCCCGTGCTGCAGAAGCCCCAGCAGAACCAGAGTGAGGGCCAGGAGGCGGGATGGTAGCCCTGTCCCTCTTGCAAGGGCTGGCAGCAGATGGCTGAGGCTTGCTGTGCTTCCGCATGGTTGTGGGGTTGCTGGCTGGCAGGGAGGCTGGCAGGAACCAAGGCTGGCAGGAAGGCTGGCAGGGAGGCAGGCACCAAGGCTGGCAGGGAGGCAGGCACCAAGGCTGGCAGGAAGGCTGGCACCAAGGCAGGCAGGAAGGCTGGCAGGAAGGCTGGTACCAAGGCAGGCACCAAGGCTGGCAGGGAGGCAGGCACCAAGGCTGGCAGGCAGACATGAACCAAGGCTGGCAGGCAGACTGGCTGGCAGCAAGGCTTGCAGGGAGGCTGGCAGCAAGGCTGGCAGGCAGACATGCAGGCAGGGCAGGCAAGGCAGCCAATCCGTCCGGCAGCAGGTCTTTCCTCTGAATGGCGACCTGCTTCCGAGCTGCTTCCGTTATATCCGCAGGGCTGACGCAATGCATCCTCCCCGCATGCGCAATTAACGCCAGGCATCCGCTAGGCTTCCGCTGTGCATCCGCTCCATCCTCTCGGCATCTGTTTTGCATCCGCTGTATCCATTGCCCCCCGAAAGCCCTGCGGATGTGCCATCCGCTCCCATCCGCTTTCATCCACTGGGCTTCCATTCCACATCCGCCCTGCATCCTCCCCGCATCCGTGTTATCCGCTCCGGTTATGCAAATTTTAGCCCCTTTTGAGAGCGGATAACAACGGATGGAACATTTTGCTCGTCCGCTGTGTCCTTTTTGCATCCATTGGGCAGTGTGACATGGGCTTAAGCCACGAGATGCGTTATTACTTTTCAATAACATGAAAAAATCAAGCAACATTTTAGGATCATAGTAGATAAAATATTATCCCAAGAATAAATGAAATAAGTCCTCCTCAGATTACCTTCACATTTAGTTTTAGATGTGATAATTTCTTCCTGATTCTTAGAAGTATAAAAATATGAACGGATCTTTTCATGTTTGGGCCTTGCTGGATATGGATCTGTAAAGGCCAACACTGCTTATTCAATTATTCACACTTCCTTTGCTCTCTAAAGCATCAGTTCACTCCCTTAAGAAAATTTTAATTTTCAGTTCAGCACAATGGAAGCCATTTTTAACTTGTGGTTTTGGTCTCTATTTGTATTACTTCGGTTAACTGGATTCAGTAGCTACTAAAATTTCCTCAAGTTCTACTTGGAGAAGGAGACTTATTTTTAAAAAAATTAACAACACTTGTATTATATCTCCAGATCCTCATACTTATGACTATCGGGAACATCCCCATAGTCATGGGAACAAAATGTGAGTGTTTGGCAAACAGCTTGCATTTACAAGTATTGCAGCATCCTCTGTCACATGATCACCATTTGGGATCTTTCCAGCAGTGGTGGGATTCAAATTTTTTTACTACTGGTTCTGTGAGCATGGCTTGCTGGGCATGGCTTGCTGGGTGTGGCAGGGAAAGGATACTGTAAAATCTCCATTCCTTCCCCACTCCTGGGGGAAAGTTATTGCAAAATCCCATTCCCTCCCTACCCCACTAACCTGCTTTCCAGCTCCGTTCTCCTGTGCAGGGCAACAAAAGAAGACCCAGCCGATCAGCTGGGACTTAGGAAACAGAGAATAGATGGGGTGGGGCCAGTCAGAGGTTCTCCAAACTACTCATAATTTCGGTTCTCCAGAACTGGTCAGAAACCACATCTGCTTCCCAGCCAGCATCCAATAAGAAAAGTCGCCGAGGGGACCCGATTCACTTAATAACTGAGGGATTCACTAAACAACTAAATGATCCACTTGACAATTGTGGAAGAAAGGTTGCACACAACTCACTTAACAACCACCTTAGTTAACAATATAAATCTGGTTCCCAATTGTGGTCGAGGGACTACCTGTATTTTAAAATTGAGAAGTTATAAATTTTGGTTATAGAACTTCAATTGCACTTGATTCAAAATTATCATTTTAACTTTCAGAATTTCCCTACTTCATTTATGCAACCCCCCTCCCTTCCCCCCAATTTGTTCGTTTCCTTCGAGCAAAATCTTTTTGAGAATGTAATTTTTGGAGTTTTAAATTAAACAGGGTGTTTTTACACCTATTTTAAAATTTTCTTCCTGCTTCTGGAATGGATTGCCAAGGAAGTCTAAAGCCTAATGCCGCTAGGCTTTAATTCTCCTTCTTTAAAAAAATTGAAATACTTAGCATTTTATGGACTAAAACTTATGAAGTCTGAGAAAATGTCTTTAAAATTATTTATTCCAGGTAATGACCGCCAGTTCCTCCTTATGGGTTGACTTTTCTGGATGAATTAAGATAATTCATGCAATGTGATACATCAAAAACTGCAGTATTGGTGGTGTTGTGACAGACGATACAATAGAACCCACCTGACTTTTACTGTCACTTATCTTTATGCAAGAATTCTGCAGCGGATAATGTTGCACTTTCATTCTTAGGGAACAACCACCCTTCTTTAAAGAGAGAGGGAGGGAGGGAGGGAGGGAGAGAGAGAGAGGGAGAGAGAGAGAGTCAGCAAGCGCAGTTGGTTCTTCCCTCGTCTGAGGTTTTGCTCTAAGAAACTTAAGTCCCCATAGAAGACAGGCGGCAATTCATAAGAAAAGGCCTTGATGCCTCGTTCATATTTTGGAGTCAGAATGGAGAGTAGACGTTACTGTCAGGTTGCTGTCCCCTCCCCTTTCCTCCCCCACAAGCTGATTAAGAAGCAGTACCACTCTCTGGTCTCCATAGCTCGATTAGAGAACTGTGAGCAGCCTGACAGATGCTTTATAGCCACTGTACTTGTGATTCCTTAAGCCAGCTCTCACAAGCTCCCTGCAATGGCAAGCTTTTACATGTCAAATACAGGTAGAAGTATAAACAGCCACTCCAGAGCTCTTTACCAAACCTGGAGGGGGCAATGTTTTGTGAAGGGCCAGATATAGATACTTGTTTGGGTGAGTGCAGGGGAGGGACTGTTGCAGATCAGATCAACCTACCTTAGATGTGAACATGTGTTTAGTCTCTCCCGTTCCTGAAAAGCCACTGTTGGAGCTGGGATACCTTCAAATATTATAAAAAATGCACTAGCGCAGGGGTCTTCAGCCTTGGCAACTTTAAGACTTTAGGCTTCAACTCCCAGAGTTCCTCAGCCAGCAAAGCTGGGTGTTGAAGTCCACAAGTCTTAGAATTGCCAAGGTTGGAGGCCCCTGCTCTCGAACACAGATATCAAACATCTTATCTGCTGCTTCACCTCTGAGAGCATGAGTCACATTGCTGTCATGTGACGTTTTGTGGCTTTTTCCCCATTCGCTGAGCTGGGATGGGCATGGCCTACGCATGACGCATCTGGCCCACAGGTCACCAGTTTCACACCCCTGCTCTAGAAACTGAGGGACACCCATGCATAAGGCAGCAACAGCTGCAGTGTTCATCTTCTCAAGGGTTGAACTGAAAAGAAGTCTTTGAAATATAGCTTTTGCAGGTTCTAGCTGCATTTACACCTTGGGCCAAAGCTACAGATTATTTTAACAATGGTTTGTGAAACAAGACATGCTCTTTTTTTTTTTGAACCAGACATGGGATTAAACAAGGTTTGCCAAAGTATAAGCCATGAATTACACACTTTAATGGTAATATGCCATGTCATCTTGTATCAAATAATCCCCATACCCTATCCCCATAATTATCCAGACAAACAAGTCTTGTTACAGGAGCTGATCATTCCTAACAAATTCTTGCAAATTCCTGCATAAAGATGCCATTAAATGACTTAAGGCACTGTGTGGCTACAAGTATGTTTGGAGCTGTGGTACAGATGTTTCACCCTCATCAATCACCGTTTATATGGAGAAAAGTCATTTGACTGAAAAATAAGGCCACCATGCATGCTGTCCTGCTTTATCTTCAGTTCGAAGTCTGGGAGTTATGTTTAGTATGTACAAGTGGAAGCTGAGGTGGGAGGCAAGCTGTGAAGGAATTCCATAATGGATACAAAGACGTTGTACACCTTTTGGCATTCTGTTAAATATGTCCTTAAATTTTAAATCATCTGACTCAGAACTGGGCATTACAGTGTGTGAAGTCATGGTGCTCTTGATACTTTCTATTAAGTAATTGAATTTTCTATCAAGAGGAGCATCACTCTATAGTATATTGGTAGTCCTTGACTTATGACCACAATTAGAACTGGAATTTCAATTACTAAGGGATGCATTATTGAGTCATGCCTGTTTTTAATGATCTTTTTTACTGCTGTTGCAAAGTGAATGACACAGTCATTAAGTTAATCTGGTCCTCCCCCCCCCCTTTTTTTTTTTTTGACTTTGCTTGTTAGAAGCCCCCTGGGAAAGTCATGATCTGAGGATGTTGCCACTGTTGTAAATACATGCCAGTTGTCAAGCAATCAAATTTTGATCATTGGGGACATTGTGGGGACATTACAATGGTCATAAATGCAAGGATCAGTCATAAGACCTGTTTCCAGGGGTGTCGTAATTTTTAATCGTTGTTAAGAATGGTTGTAAGTCAAGGACCACCTTTAGTAAGGGATGTGAAAGCAGCAGGTGAGTAAACATTAGCATAGATTGGATTGGAAACAATTGCTTGAATTGTTGAAAATAATTGCTTTGAATTAAGGGAAGCTATTTTTCGAATGACAAAGGAGCCAAAAGGTAACATCAATTGGTTGTCGTTTGTTCATTTTTATGTGAGTCTTCCTTCAGAAAGAGTCAAGCTCTGTCTGAAAAAGAATCATTCATGCTTTCAATCCTGGGAGAAAGTATCATACAACATATTGGAAAAAAGTAGAAGCCAAACAGAGGGTCCTAAAAAAGGTGTTTTGTTTAAAAGCAAAAGAGCAGATGGCTCTTTGGTTCATGGTTTTAATAGACAGGTTTATTATAATCTATGTATTTGTTATACACAGGCCTGCAGGAATGTAATGTCTCTGTTCACAATGAATGAAGAAAATGCCTGTACATTGGGACATTGAAAGCTGAGGAAGCGTTAAGAGCATTAATCTTGGTTTATATAATCAGCTGAAGCAGAATATACTTTTCAATTTGTTAGTAAACCAGGTTTTGATTATTCAGGATTTTTTTTAATGGTGCTCTCTTTTTTTATGTTTCTAAACCTCTGTACCAAATTGGTTTTTGAGGAAGGTTAAATAATGCATGAGAGGTTTACCCAAATGCTTGTAATTCTTGCATTTTATTAAGTACAAGAGGCTAGCATAATGTTTTATAATGCCTTAGTGGCAGTAATACTTCCAAGGCATAGTGTTTACATCTTAAATAATTAATGCAAAGAATTATCTGTTTACTAACCTTTAAAAAATGTCTTTTTTGAATCAGCTTTGTATCCATGTAATTTTCTTGACAGTTTTATTGGAAAGTTTTGCTGTTATCTTCTGGGATATTCCTTGGTGCTCTTCCATATGTCTCACTAGGTTATGGCAAAAATGTAGTCCTCTTGAAGACAGCTAGACGCGGACTGTTGGCATAATTCTTTAATGATATGTTTTTTTAAAATGAATCTTGCACTGGCAAAGGGATTAAAGTTCATGATCTCCAAGGTTCATGCCAATGATTACGTTTTTTTTATTTTGTGAATATCAAAGTTTACATTGATCTCCCCTAATTCTGTGAAAAAAATAGAATATTTTTCTTCTTCCATTCAGTTATGTCCCATTGTCAGAGACTGCAGTTTCCTTGGCAAGGTTTTTCAGAAATGGCTTGCACATACCTCTTTCCTCAGGCTGAGAGAAAGTGACTGGTCCAAGGTCACCCGCTGGTTTCATGCCTAAGGCGATACTGGAACTCTCGGTCTCACACTTTCTAGCCTGGTGAAAACTAGCTGTTACGATCATTAAATGTAAATAGAAATGAACAAAAAAATTTTTTTGTTATAAACTCATCCTCTAAATTTTGGAGTATGACCCTTAATGGGATATTCTATCGAGAAAAAGTTTGTACCATTATGATATTCCTTTCAGAATAGATATCACATCCTGAATTTAGTAAAGTTGAATTCTACCTCTGTAGTTCTAAGTCATATAAATGTGATTTCCAAAAACATCTGATGATGCTAAAAATTGCCTGCAATAAATCTTATCAATTTAGCACTTCAGAGCAAGCTGCCAAAGTCTTGTGCTTGACTGCTTGCCTCCTCTAGTCATCCTCTAAAGCAAGGGTGCCCAATCCCCAATCCATGGACCAGTACTGGGCCATGGCATGCCAGGAAACGGGCCGCACAATCAAGCAAAGCCCTATCCATGGGATGCAGACATGTGAGACCATGCCCACCGGTCCATGGAAAAACCTCTCCTCTGGTGCCTGGGGCCTAAAAGATTGGTGCTACTGTCCAAAGCATAGGTGTCCAATCTTGACAACTTTAAGATGGTTGGCTGGGGAATTCTGGGAGTTAAAGTCCACAAGTCTTAAAGTTGGCGAGGTTGGACACCCCTGCTCTAAAGCCTTTACTTCTGTTTGCAACTAACTGCAGCTGCTCATTTGCCCAGAATTATTGATAGTGCTAATTAAAGTTTAGAACAGCATCTCTGAATCTTGGCAATTTAAAAATACATGTGGATTTCAATACTCAGAATTACTCAGTCAGCCTGCGGCTATATCTTAAAAGTAGCTAAACTTGAGAAAGATTGGTTTAGAGAAAGGCCTGAAGTTACCACATTTTCCTGAAGCAGAGTTGGGGAACTTCATAGTTTGAATATTTCTGGAAAGCATTAGATAAGGAAAGAGACGATACTTAGAGCCCTGTCATTAAAAATTGTGACTATTCTTTGCTTGGTATCTTTGTAAAGAACCTGTTTTTGAAAAAGATGTTCTGCTTTCTTCCTTTAGATGCGTACCACCAGCAAAGTCTCTGTATGGCCCGTAGGGTTAGTGGGGGGCCGACGCTATGAGCGCCCAATTGTGGAAAAAGGCAAAGTTGTTGGCTGGTACACTGGTTGGCGGGCAGGTAGGCCTTTCGCCATCGATATGGCAGGTGAGTATCTCTTCAGAATATCAGCTGTTAAGGTAGAACGGGCAGACTAGATATGAACATTTCTAGTTATTGAAGTAATAGGTACAAGCTTGCAAACTCCTGGGTCTTATGGTGAGCAGAGGCATTTAGAATTCTGGAAGCTTCAGCTTTTATGAAATGCTTATTTATTAGCAGCATCTGATAAAGGTTCAAGCAGCAGTTTGTAGAAAATGCTGGGATTAATAAACTATGGATTTTATTGTAATAACTTTTAATTGTCTGTTGTTGTTAGGAGCACTCTCATAACATTCAATGACCTCTTAATGGATCACCATTCATCCCAGGTTTGTTCAATGAAAGCCATCATGTAACGTTTTTAGCAAAGAACTGAAGTAACAGCCAAGGTTACTAGGTTCATTTATATCCAGATGATATACTGAATTCTCTACTCAATTCAATTCTGAAACAGACATTTTGGCCACCACACTGCATAGCCCCACCCAAACCCAATTTTCTATCTGTGCTGATGCTGTTTGTTTTTTTAAAAAAGGGATCCCTAATCTAGAAACTGCCTTGCAAAGCAACATATTGTTGCCAATATTCCATCAACTAATAGGCCCTTGCTGTGACTTTTAAGTGTAAAAACTGCTAATTCATCAGAAAGATGAATAATTTTGCACAACTTGCCAAAAAACCTGGTAAGAGTGACTTGTAGGCAGAGAACAGTTTGAAACACGTTGCTTCAGGGAGAAGTTGACAATAGCCAGGAAAACAAGAACACTTCAAAAATTAATCTTGTCAATCTTCAACTGTATCACAGACTACATAGTTCTATCAGTTAGCCTTCATGCTTGGTCAATCTCTTGTGCATGCTGAAGGCATTTCAAGTGCTGTCTGAATTGCTTTTGATGCAGTCACTGATCTATACTTGCACAACTCTATAAAGTTTTGAATTCTGATTCATGGGAGTGTGGCTAGAAGAGTGGTGAGCATGGAGGAAGGGGCCATACAGACAAATGATTTATATTTCCTGCTTTGCAATTTATTCATGCATTGCTGGTGAAATGATCTCGCTTATTAAAAACTTTCTATAAAACGCTTAGCAAATTAAAATAACAATAGTGGGAGAATTACTAAGAGTTACTTCACTCCAGCACCAGCTTCTGTTCTTTTTAATTATGAATAATATTGAGCAAATTTGAAATGGTCCAATGCCCTAAGCTACAGTTCATTTAATCATATTGATTGAATAAATCATAATTTGCTGAATTTCCCCGACTTACATTCTCCCTTTCTTCAGGCTCTTACGACAAATTATTCTATGGGAAGGATTCTATAACTGTATTTGTCTTCATTTAAAATTGTTTATATTGCTCGTAAACTGTTTTGGGAAGATTGTTACATTGAAAGGCAGGATATAAATAATCATAATAAATAAGCAATGTGCAAAGCTATAAAATACACTGTGTAAACAATGGCGGAATTTATGCAATATACTATGCCAAAATTAACCAAATCACATTATGACCTCATGAGTACATTGTGTGATTCAGGTCTATAGCTTGCATTCAGTCATTAGAGGTGACTGTCAAAATTCTTAGATGGGATACTTGGAACCAGATTGAATATAGGCTGTTATATTCATCAATCTTGCATAAAAAAGCCTCAGGGGCTAGATTTGCATGACTTCCCTGATCAAGTTGCTCCCTTGAGCTGATTTATCCCGTGCACTAATGGCACTTGATAACTGATGGCCCATTCAACTACCAGCTGAGTCCTTAAGAGCCCCAATGAAGGAAGCTGATATTGGTGTTTGGAAGTAGGAAGAACAGATTCATACTCCTACTTTGTTCTTATGACATAGCCGAGGCATGAAGAATCAGTTTAGCTCCAAAAAGTCCCAGGTTGTTTGAGGATAACATTGATTACTTCTAGGTTAGTTTCTACAACAAGGTTATGGAGTAGAAGGTTGGTGTTTTTATATAACACCTTACTTACCCTAAAACCAGGTAAATATATTGCTTAAACATCATTGAATACAGCCATTTTGTACATTTTGGAAGCTGTAAGTAGTTGTGGCTTCTTATTAAAAGGAAAAGACACCCTCAAATTGAGCTCAGTGCCTGGGGATTTTTTCCCTTTTGGCAGAGTTATGAAGATGATTTCCTGTAGACATGTTTCAGGATGTTTATAACACTGCTATTTTTTTCAACAGCTCTAGAATCTTCATTAGCTGCATATTATGTGCAGCAAAAAAAATTGTCGCAGATTGTAGCTCAGATTTCACACATTCATTCCTATATTAGGTAGGTAGTTAAAAAATGAAACCAAAGGCCATCTAGAAATTCCCACTCAGGACTTAATGGGGAAGAGTTACATTATTCCTTAAGTAGCCAATTTTAATTCTTGTTATTTTTAAAAGTAATATGATTCTTAAAGATATATTTAACTTTTTTAAAAGTTTTTGAAAGACAACTGGTTGCCTTCAGGCTGCCATTACCCTATACCTAATTCTAGTAGCAGCTTTATTTGAAAAAATGCAGATTACCAATTTGTCTTGATAATGGCTGTAAAGAGTTCTGTGCGCAGTGAATAGGAGACTCAATCAGAGTGCTAAGAGTCCCATAATACCTTGAAGATGATAAAAAGAAAATAGTTTTTCTTTCTACTTCCCTTGTCAGTCCAATCACCTTCCTTCTCTTCCTCCATAAGACCTCCCTTTCATCTTAATTTTGGAAATAGAATAAGTGCTACTTCAGAAGAACTAGTGAAAAACATCTATAAAAGATAGTGTGCAGTACTAAATTTTGCACATGATGCTGAGATGTTGTGCAAGGGATTGTGCAGTGTGTTACTCAGATGACACTACTCCTTTATATTTCAGGTTGTTTCTGATTCTTAACTCTAACAGATGGGTTCCATTGCAGCTAACAAAATGGATGCAACAATAAAAATACTGGTAGATGTAGGGAGTCACTATTTTTGTTCTTGTATCTTTTAAGAACTTTCTGATTTTAACAGCAATGGTATCTTATAAAGATTGTAGTCTTTAGCTGTGATAAGCACCTTTTAAAACAGGAGTGTCAAACTGGCGGCCCATGGGCTGGATAAGTCACATGCAGACCAAGCTCACACCCAGCTCCGTGAATGGTAAAAACATCCTGAAACATCACGTGACGGCAATGTAACACGACAGGTTTGACACCCGTATTTTAAAAGCAGATTCACACCAATTTCATACTTAAGAACCAACAGTAGCTGAGTGTCAACGATCTCATCATATATAATTACTCTTGTTTCAAATGTAATGTTCTTTCAAAATATGTTCATTTAAATGGTACTAATGTTTGCCATGCTCTCCACAATTAAGTTAAAAAGCTTTAACAGAAATAATGTTAAGGATGAAATACCATTTTTATTCTAGAACTGCACAAAATTACTTGGACCATGGGCTAATATTTTTTATTTTGGGGGATGGAAGTCGAATGGCTACTTTTCTAAAGTGGTAGAGTCAAGACGAAAACTAGATTTGCGTTTAAAGTCAGTTAAGAAAGATATTACTTTCCAATCATTTCATAATTTTTTTAGTGTCTCATTCAAAAGTATAATTTGGTTAAGGTCTCAAAGGTTGCAAGTTGCGACTGTACAGAGAGGCCTTCCTTGAAACTTTTTATTGAAAGACAAGGCTAACAAAACCAGAGGTACTCTGTAATAAACATTAACAGAATTACAGAATAACAGAATTGGAAGGGAGGTCTCCTTCCTCAAGTACGAAACTACCATTTCAGACAAATGGTTGTCCAATCTCTTCTTAAGAACCCCCAATGTTGGAGCATTAATTTTTCAGAACTTGGTTTTGCATCACTTAAGAATTACATCATTTAAGGATAGGTTATATGTCACATATTAAAAGTAGTGATAATGTGGGTTTTGGTTTTAATGAAAATGGGGAAAAAAGGTCTACATGTAAATTCAGTCAGTCACATTTATTTTGTTTTAACAATTACATTTGTCTTCAGCTTAAATTTTAAATTAATGACAAAGATGGTGTCAGGGAAGAACCATTGGTTGGTCTCACTTTTTTAAAATTCACATTTTCCCTTTTGTTCAAATGGAAACTCTCTTTTATGATGACTGTCACTATTTACACTTTAACAAACCATGTAAAGTTGTTAAACAGATATGGAGGAACACAGCTTGTAACTTTTCAGAATAAAAGTGACCTATAGCACACCTGTCAGTTTGTATATGTAACAGCATGATAGACCATTGCATGATCTGAGTAAATACTTGGGAACTTATTTGAAATGGTAGGGTTAAACACTCCCTCGCAATTAATTCTAGAGTTCAGTATGTTTATGAAATGATTTTAATTCTTTAATATTTTATTTCCAAAGGGTTTGCTGTAAGCCTTCAGGTGATTTTATCCAACCCCAAAGCTGTATTTAGGCGCCACGGCTCACAGCCTGGGATGCAGGAATCTGACTTTCTGAGGCAGATTATCACAATGGAGGAACTGGAGCCCAAAGCCAGCAACTGCACAAAGGTATCAGTGTTTGTTATTTCCACAATAGACATTAGTCCCCACTAGTCAACTTGCGGAAAATCAATGCCAACTAATGCTTTTTGTTCAACTTTTTCCAGGTTCTTGTATGGCATACTAGAACAGAAAAGGTAAATCTAGCTAATGAGCCAAAGTATCACCTGGACAATATCAGAATTGAAGTGTGACCTGTCGGCATAAATGGGACATGCCATAATTAATGGATGCGTCAGACATGCTTCCCATATTCAGACTGTACAAATTGCTATTGTACAACTGCAGCCTTTGGCAGCCTAATGGAAGACCTCTGGCAAATAGCTGAAGATGTGTCTATTTAGGCTTCATTTACTTTGCATGCATTTCTCTGTCCTGCTTTAATTTTCTAACTGTTCCCTTTTCCTTTACACATGTTCAGTGAAGAGGTGGTAATGCACTGAAGTTATTAGTCTAAAAAAAAAGAGAAGCTTTTACGCCGTGGCTTCCAGGCTTTATTCCTGAATTTAAAAAGCATTGTTTTTAAAGAATAGACACAATTCTTATAGAATAAAATAATTACACAATGTTTATGGATTTCTTTAATATAGGGAAGCAACCGCTTGTCAATATGAGGCACCATAAAATGTAAACACAATTTACTGGCAGAAACCTGGATACAACTGCAAAGACAAAATTAAATATATAATTTGAGTTACCCTGTATAGTTGCTGTGCAGTACACGGTTAATTAATTCTGTACAGATTCTCTGTTGGTCAGATCAGCTTCTTTTGACACAGGGAACTCAAACAGTGGAAAGAAAAGTGATGGAACCCAAAGACCTTCCAGGTTTCTCTCTCTCTTGTGAGCCATTTCCCCGTTCGTCACATCATTATAATATCACAGTGAAATGAATGATGAAACAAAATTATTATCACACAAGGAAATGCATATTTCAATGATACAAGGTACATTCTTATATAAGTAATGTTTGGTTCATACAGTACCTTCTACAGGATTACTGGGTAATTTGCAGGGTGGAGTTTACATTTTAGAGATAGCACTAACATGATACCTATTTCCCTTATATGGAAACATTTGCTCTACAAGATAAAATAATTTTGAGTATGCAGTTGGTCACGTAGCTCTTCTGAAAAGTAAGATTTGCAAAATCAAAACATATTGTGGAATGAAAAAAAGCTGCCAATGTATTCAACTTGCTTTTCACTACATCAGAATTGAAGTCAGTACAGACCACAACATGGTCAGTTAAGATTACTTTTAAAATGAATGTTTGAAATTGGAGGAAGGGGTAGTGTACACGTATAGAACAGGGAAACTAGGTGTATTTGGGCATGGAATGTCAGGTCTCTGATTTGAACTTCTATTGCCTTTTCATTTCCAGAGTTGTGTACTGAGGGTTTGGCCTGAGGAACTTCCAGTCCATCCTGCCACTGTGTTGGGCGGTTGGCCAAAGCCCATCATATTATTGGAACTATTCAGAGTCATTCCAGCCATTTGCTGATTCATCTGTGAAACATATAAGACTGGTTAGATGCAGTTAACAAAACATTCGAATTTTATACTGAAGCCCATTACTTCAGGACAGACAAACAGACAAGACAAGACAAGACAGGGTGATAGGTACAGAGAGACAGATAGAGTGATATATGTATAGATATAAATAGACAGGATAGGTACAGGTATAGCTAGCTAGCAGATAGACAGGTAGATAGTCACTGGTGTATTTGCTTACATTAATTTCTCACAGCTAAAAGTTTTTTAAAAAAAATGTATTTATGAAATGCTTCCTAAATACAATCAGTGGGTCATCCACACACAAAAAAGTCTTTTTTTTTTAAAGTCAGCAATTGCTTAGCCCAAGATGAAACAGCTTCCCAGGGCAGCAACCAGATGCTGGGGAGAGGAGGTGGGCCAGGTACTGCAGCCGATCAGAACTGGGGCTGCTCCTAGAATGGAACAAAACTCTTCAGCCATCTGCTTTGAAGGGCTCGAGAGTTCCAATTAAAAACAACATCCTACACTGTTTATTTGTTTGAAATAAACAGTGCACAATGTATTTCCAACAGGTTGGGAATGAGAGCCTGGCAGTGAATGAAGAAGCAAGAATGGATCTACACGTAATTTTCTAAAGTAGAAAAAGTAACACAGTTACTTCTCAACTAGAAGGAGGAAAAAAAAATCAGATTTTTAAAATTGCTGATTTTCTTATTTTAATATAATGCTTCAATTAATTTTTCCCCATTTAATTAATCCCAATTACTGACATTTGAATCCTACCCCTAAATTCTCCAGGCAACCATGTTCTCTGCCAAACTAACAGCAAAAGCACATACCTGTGAAAGGTTCCACGGAGTTTGCTGTGTTTGCGGGTGCATGCCGTATTTCTGTGGCTGGGGTATCTGTCCCAATACTGTTCCTTGGGACCCACCAATGCTTTGAGGGAGTCCCAAACCAGCAGTTTGTGTAGTGACTGAAAAGCCGTTTGGCATTCCCATGCCCACCATCATGCCTACATTCTGTCCCATTACAGGCACTGGTGGGGCCATCATGTTTCCCATCATTGCAGGGGCTGGTGGCACTGGTACAGGGCCTCCCATGGCTGGAAACGCTGGAAAATGAGCTGAGGGCTGGGCAGCAAAGGGCAGCGGCTGGGCCCCCATGAAGACTCCTATTTGGGGGGGAAGGAGTGGAAAGGAAAAGAAGAGGTTTATGCCAAATGTTTATGCTCACATTTGTCCAACATGGCTATCTAAATAAATTAGGGAGTAAAACTTGCCTCCAGGTGACTCATTATATGCTAGTTTAAAAAGCCATGTTTATCTTCCATGCATGTTGATCAGAGTTTTCAGATTGAGGAAGGTTGTAAAAACTATTATTAAACAATTAGGGAAGAGTATGGTGATGTATGGTGTGAGTTTGGAGAACTTGCATTCATTAACAGATAGAAAACCAATTTTCCTCTTGTTCTGGCCCAGCTTTCATATTTCCTTTGATCCTTTGCTCATTCTCTCATGATATAAAGTGAGCTCTCTCATGTGGCTGGGTTGTGTGTGGCTTTTATAATTTGTAGGACTTCTTTTCTCGTCTAACAAGCCCACCAGAGTTCTTGGGGGGGGGGGGAAACTATATATTTTTTCTATTACTTTACATACAAAACTGCTGGTACATGAGCCCTTGACTATGGATAATGAGGTATCATCTTATTTACCAAGCACAGATCTGGGAAACCAGGGATAATGAAACTGAATAGCAAATGCCTTGCAACTACATTTTTCTCAAGCCAAGGCAGAGGGGAATGAATAGTAAAACCAATGGACAATCACCTCAATTTCTGTCCTTTAGCAGGTTAGCTTCATCTTAATACCAGATGAGACAGAGAAAATAAATGAGTGGGCAATTTATGAATTTTAAGAAACAACTTCCCTCAAACACCTTAATGGTGGACTATTTAATTACCTATGGTTTTTCTAAAGCAGTGATTGAAAATCTTAGTTTAATTTTAATTGATTCTTCATCAAACTTCATCTTTTTTGGGGGGGGGGGGGTTCAGTCAGTAGTTCTGGGAAAAGCAGAAGATTTCTATCTAGTGAGAAAAGAACTTATCAGGAAAAAAAAAAACAGGGAAGCCCCACTTCTGTTTGGCTCTATCCTCTTTGTCCCCACCCACTGGCGTATCATTATGCGGTTCAGCAAAGCTGGCTGAGGAATTATGGGAGTTGAAGTCCACAGGTCTTAAAGTTGCCAAGGTTGGAGACCCCCAGCCTTGATCTAAACCAAACCAAAAGAACAAAGGCTGCTCACTTCAATTGTAAAGTTACCCTAAATAGCTTTTCTGTTCTAATGAAATCAGAACAATTTCCAACCATTTATATTTTTAAAGGTGAAAACATTTCCTAACATAGTAACTTTGATACCATTTAGTGTCCCTTTAATCCCGGGTTTCAAATGCCTGTTAGATCCAAATCCTCCATGTAACTCATGTTAATTTGCATCATTTGTATAATGATGCAAAATCTGCATTACTACACAAATGATGGGAGCTCATGCAAATAGTGTACATTTAAGAGAACTGTTAATACAACAAGATTTAGTCTGTTATTTCAGGGAAATGTCCGGATGTAGATTTTTTTCTGCTACACTGGGAAGTCCCATAAACAACAGCTGGTTAAATCAATTTTACTTTACAAGCAGAAACTTTTATTTCAAGAGTCATGTCATCTCTCTTAATTCCTTTATTGTCTTGATTGACATTTATTTGTTGTTAAGCTGTCTATTTGTTAATCACCTTTTGTTTCAGAATAAAAGGTAAAGATAAAGGAGTCTCTGCAGGTTTTACTCTGCTAGTTGTAGCTGACTTTAGGGTTCAATGCTCATCTCTGTTTCTGAATATTTATATACACTCCCAAAGTTCTTTTGTCATGCAGTTTGCTGCTTACTTAATGTTCTCTTTTTTTTCCTATATAAATCTATTTTCTTCTCCAACCCTTCATCCACAGTAGCAATATATTACATCTGATTCAGGACATTCTGAATTTAATCCCAGAATCACTTTTTTAAATGGCAGAACTATACTAGCGAACATTATTATCATAATATAACACGACAGTATTGTAGTAGTTTAATATTGTAGAAGCAATACAACAATAATGACCAGCAATATTCTTTTAAGAGCAATAGCACTTAGACTTATATACCGCTTTACAGCCCTGTAAAGTTTAAAGAGTCAGCATATTGCCCACAACAATCTGGATCTTATTTTACCCACCTCAGAAGGATGAAAGGCTGAATCAACCTTGACCCTGGTGAGATTTGAACTGCCAAATTGCAGGCAGCCAGCAGGCAGAAGTAACCTGCAGTACTTATTCTAACCACTGCACCACAACGGCTGATTTTAATGTACTAGTTTAGAGGAAATTTAATCAGTATCTATTCACTGGAGAAGTCTTCCCAGATGGGAGGCTGTAATTTCTATTAAGCATGTCTCTGAATTAAGCTCTACATGAAAAAAAGGCAGCACTAAGGAAAAGAGACTAAAGTTAAGGACAAAGAAATACCTCATCTCCTTGTGCTACTGAGCACTTAATGCTCAGCAATACATGGTTCAGTTGCTTTAAACACACAAATACATATTCAAGACTGGGCATTTGTTTTAATTGGGTGTTTGTAATAACTTTTAAAATATAAATCCAGACTCACTTCTACAGGAGCATCCCTTTTTCTAGGAAGAAGACCTAGCCACAAGCTTTGTTAGTAATCTTTTAAACAATGCACACTGGAAGTAGATCAGACAAGTAATCACCTGGGATATTCTGCTGGGGAAGAGTGCCTGTGCCATATAGGGACAAGATGGAATCCTTGGAGAGCGGTTTCTTTGCTGACTCTTCCAATTTTGTTTGTTCAGTAAACAGATCAAGATCTCCAGATGCAGCAGATAACGTGGCAGCCACTGGGTTGGTGGAAGCATTCTGGGAAATAAAAGTCAAAGACTGATGAAAGCCAAACAGTGGAGATAGAAGTGTGTTGTTAAAAATTATATAGCAACTTCAGAGACAAGTAGCAAAGTTCCCAAATATTAATACCACAAATTTATTTACACTACATAAATAACACCAGCATCAATGCCTGTAAAGTTGTATACTCTTTGCATATAGCTGCAGTAAAAAAATAAAAATAAGAGTAGTTCCGCATTTTGTGCAGAAAGTGAATCATTTACAATAAAGATGTAAAAGCAATATTTCCTGTTTACATGTGTATATCTGGAAACTGGCTAGATTAAGATCACATGGGCATCTTTATGTCAGTTTATACTCTTCATCAATATTATGTGGCTTTCTTAAAAAGTCCCTTACATTTTCCATGTCACAGCCAGAATTCTTTTTAGGATCCACTTTACAGTGCCTTACTTTTTGAGAAGAAATTATCATTAAGTGAAAATTCAATTCTGCCCTTTTCCTCTAGTGATTTAAAGAAATATTTGGAAAAAGGAATACAACTGAAATACTGAACAAAATTTTCACCATGAATCAATTTTTCGCAAATGTAATTAAATTGCTACTTCTTAAGTAATAAGATTCATGGAAAGAAAGTCTCAAATAGTTTACAAAGCTTGGATTCCCAAAATTTTTAGGTATGTTTCAAAAAAGAGAGGCACATCCCTACCATAATCACAATCAGTTTTGCATTGCCCCCTGCACAGGAATAATGAAAAGGTAACAGATCAAATAGCTTGAAAGTTATAAATTAGTACAGTTTAATATGTTCACCTTTTTCTTCAATTTGCAAAGTATAAATTGGCACCTAGGTTAATAGCTCATTATTCCCAATCTAGCCAGGGATGAGTGAAATAAAGGCTTCTTCAAATAATCTCCAGTTCATCTTCTGATGTAAGGAGCTATATTTGACCTTACATTTATTTTATAATGTAACATAAAAAATATGTGTTTCATTGGTAACTAATAATTTTGGAGAGCCTCGATTGAAGTATCAAGGGCAAACATCCTTAACCTCTTTCCAATGAGCTATTAAATTTTTTCTTAGTGCTGCTATGGAGAGGGAGGTATTGTAAAGTGCCGCAGATGTTACATCTCTTTAACATGCAGGTATCCTCATTTAACAATAATTTGTGCAGCTACTGTTCAAAGTTAAAGGCAGCACTGAGAGAATGGTCCTTACACCTGGTTCCTAAAGTTATGGGTACTGCATGGTCACATGATCAAAATTTGGGTAGTGGGTAGTTCACCTGCACTTATGATCAGAGGGGCACATAACTCTCCCCCCATGTCTATAATCTTTCTCCCCGTCCCCCATACCTGCCTTTTGGCTGCTCTGCACAACAATACCCAGCAAATCCAATGCTGGGGTTGAAGAAGTGGCTAGGGGCATGGATCAGGATGGGCCCTTGCCGAATAACCAGTTGTATTCTGTTAATGATGGTGTTGGTAATAGCTGTGAATATTATTGCTAAGTTGGGCTGCCATGTGATCTCATGTTTTACAATCTCACTGTATAGCAATGGAATTTCCAATTACTGTCGTAACTTGAGGATGACCGTGACATTGCAATAAGCCACTTTAACCATATATTCTGTATTGTATCCAGTGGTGGGATTCAAAAACTTTTACTACTGGTTCTGTGGGTGTGGCTTGGTAGGCATGGCCATGTGACTGGGTGGGCATGGCTTTTTTTGCAGCCCCCACCTGTTTTTGGGAGCATCCTAGCCACAGAGGAGCGGGAGGTCGTTCTTGCTCCCCTAAAACTCCTCTGGGGCTCTGGAAGAAAAGGGAGGGGTACGCAGCACCCCTCCCAGCTCCCTTTTGGGAGCTTCCTAGCTTCAGAGAAGCCTCTGGAATGGGGCGTTTTTGCTCCCCTAAGGCTCCTTTGGGGCTCTGGAAGGCAAAAAATGGATGGGGGAGACTGAGCTTCTCCCCCCATTTTTTGCCTTCCTGGGCCTCAGCAAGGGAAATCCTGGCACAGCGGATCTTATCTACAGCTGATAATCGGGAAGGGAAAAAAATACTTTTGGTGAATGTCAGGCATGCAGGCAGAGTGAGTGAGCATCAGGCGGGAGGGTGACTGGGTGGGGGGTATGGCCAGCCAGAACTTACTACTGGTTCGGTGACCCACGGCAAATTCTTGCTACCGGTTCACCTGATCCAGTGTGAACCGGCTGAATACCACCACTGATTGTATCCTTATTCCCAATGTATCCTTGATAGTGTGCCAGACTTTGACATAAATCATTTCTCCTTCTGTCGCTTCTATTACAAATTCCAAAGTCAACTACCATGTTAAATTAATAGTTTTTTGTGCCTTACCTGGGCAGGTGGTATAGATGCGGCTGGCAAAGGATTAGAGATCATTGGGCCAAATATATCCAGATCATCATCATTCAAAATTGGGGCAGGTGTGATGGTACTTCCATTTGTGACAGAGGAGTCAGCGGGACCATCTTACATTTTTTGGATTAAAAAAAATATTAAGCCGGACTGATAATTTTGAAGCATACACACACAGCGTGTAGATACACTGATACAGCTAAAACATAATTCTTGACACCCCACCTCTCCAAAAAAGTACCTGCTTCTGAAATTCCAATATCCCCCTCACCCGTATTTCAGGTACTCAGCAACTGGGCCACCTTTCTGGCCATTTGTAGCATCCTGCAGTCATGTTACTTCAATTTGTAACATTTTTGTTCAAAAACAGCATTTACTTCAAATTTTTGGCAAAAGCATCCTATATAGCAAATACAATTGGATCGTGTAATGACCAAAAAGGTTGTAAAATCAGATTGGTCACACGGCCGACATGCTTTATGACTGTCATGACTTACGGGCAGGTTCCATTATGGTTGTAAGTCAAGGATTACCATATGTTGGCAGAAATCACCAAGTTGTTTCATAAATTGTATTTAGGCTCCACCAATATTAGACCAACACCTTATCATTCAAATTTACAACAGTAGAGGTGCAATCTTTCCATAGTCTCTTGGAAAATACTAAACAGAACAGAATGTTGCACTTAATTCAGAGCTTGTTAAATTAGGCTGAAATTGCTGAAGATTCCCCATCTGTATTTTACAGATGCAATAACAGCCTGCTTGAGGCAAAGTCTGTCTTAAGATATTGTGAGTTTGAGGTCAAAGTTACAAAGACTAAAACTATTTGTGAGTGGAAGAAAGAGGTTTTTTGTTTACAGGACCCCCAGCTGCAATCACAATATGTGCAGTGGCCAAAACAGATGTCGAAGCTATTCCAAACACACAGGAAATGTTATTCCTGTCTACCGAAGTTATTCAAAAGGGAGATAAACCAGTAGTTTGAAAAATAAGTGGTAGCTGACTAAAAAATATAATATTTCATTTTTTTAGATGTTATGAGTGAAATTTATGTGATAGCCTTAACATCCATCCTCTTACAAGTTCAAAGTTAGAAACAGCCTCACCATCAAGTCTCAATTTGATAAACATGAAATGAAATCCCTCTAGATATCCATGTTATTTTTTTCTTCTTTTTTCTCAGCATGAAATCTGCCGTGGACTATTGAACTATTTTTAACATATTCATGTACTCTTTATAGATTTACAAAACTGAACTAATATAACAAATTATGCTTTGAAGATTGCTTTTGGTTCCAAAGGAGTATAGCTCTGTTATTTATGCATTTATTTATAAAATATCACACATTTCCACTTATAGAGATGAGTTTCTGAGGTTTTTTTTTTTAGTCTTCTTCTCTTTGGGATGTACTTCTTCCTTCACTGAGTTTGAAGATAAAATTCTTGGAAAAAAATACCTCAGTATTTTTTTAGTATCATCTAAATATCTATATTAGACTTAAAAAACAAAATGTGCTCTACATTCTACATCAATATCCTAGATATAGGTCAACACCAAATATATACATTCTGGCATTTAATGTTGGTCCAGAACAATTAATAAATAAAATTTATAGTAAATGTAGGACATCTCCAAGAGGACCTGCCAAACCTCGCTCTCTTTGATCCTTTTCTGAATATCAACTCGGAAATTATGAAAACACAATTTCAAGGCAATAAAAGTAGTTTTCTCTTGATGCTCCTAAAGGCATTCGCTTTTGGGTTGTTTAATATTAAAGTGGGCTTTCAGGAATCAGATTCTTCAGTAACTTTCTACTAATGCTACTATGGTAGATGAATATTTATCCACTTTACAGTAATTGCAAATAAGCTTATCACGGCCAGAAAATTCCAGAAGAAAGTTGTCTCAAAAAACATAAGTTGATCTAATTATTCTATTCTGCTTGAAAAAAATACAATTGTGTTGATTTTGCCCCAATTACTTCTCAGTTTATTCACGTAGCAAAAGACAGCATAGGTTTTCTTGCGTCCCTGCGGTACTTACATTAAATATCTATTTTTAATCAGCTCAAAAGCTTAGCATGTACTACATGTGCAGTGCATTCACAGAAACTGGAGAAGCTTGGCAACATCTTCTATGAAGATGCTTTTTTAACGAGTTAAATTCCAAAACTTCAGAATTTTGGGACAGTGTGTTGTAAACATAATTAATGGAAAGATGAAAATAATCTATTTGGCCTATTTAATTTCTACCGGATCTGCTAAGTGCATTTTTATACCATTTTCTGTGTAGTCACCACAAAAGTTAAATATATGCTTTACATGCGTGTATATCACATATACATATATGTACACACATAAACACAGATGAAATTAATGCATTAAAACACTGCAGATTTATAAAAGAAAAGAAAAACCAAAGAGAATACTTTTTCCATATTTATCCAAGAAAAGCAAGGATGAAGATAGGCACTTAAGGAAAGTTCCCAAATTACTCTAGAGTCTCAGTATGCTTTTCACAGAACCCTTAGGCCAAAATTGTGATTAATAATGGTGACCTTGTATATGAAGTGCCACTACATAGAGGTTGGGAACTTTAGATTTGAAGAATATAACAAGAGTCATCTTATGGGTTTCAGTGGGAAAACAACCATAAACTTTAATTATTATAAGTCAAGATTATACTGTGTTGCTTATAGCAAGGTCTTTGTGTATGAATTTAGAGATCATCTAAGTTTATTGCCCACATTATGAAGAAGGCACTGTGTCAAGCATTCAGATTCACCAGTTGTTTAAGGACATACAGGTGAAACTCGAAAAATTAGAATATCATGCAAAAGTTCATTTATGTCAGTAATGCCACTTAAAAGGTGAAACTAATATATGAGATAGACTCATTACGTGCAAAACAAGATAGTTCAAGCCGTGATATATCATAATTGAGATGATTATGGCTTACAGCTCATGAAAACCCCAAATCCGCAATCTCAGAAAATTAGAATATGGTGAAAAGGTTCAATATTCTAGGCTCAAAGTGTCCCACTCTAATCAGCTTAAGCCATAACATCTGCAAAAGGTTCCTGAGCCTTTAAATGGTCTCTCAGTCAGGTTCAGTGGGAATCACAATCATGGACAGACTGCTGACCTGACAGTTGTGCAGAAAAGCATCATTGACACCTGCATAAGGAGGGGAAGTATTAAAAGGTAATTGCAAACAAGTTGGATGTTCCCAAAGTGCTGTATCAAAGCACATTAACAGAAAGTTATGTGGAAGGGAAAAGTGTGAAGAAAAAGGTGCACAAAGCAGCAGGGATGACGGCAGCCTGGAGAGGATTGTCAGGAAAAGGCCATTCAAAAGTGTTGGAGTGGACTGAGGCTGGAGTCAGTGCATCAAGTGCCACCACACACAGACAGATCCTGGATATGGGCTTCAAATGTCATATTCCTCTTGTCAAGCTGCTCTTGAACAACAAACAACATCAGAAGCATATTACCTGGGTTAAAGAAAAACAGAACCGGTCTGTTGCTCAGTGGTCCAAAGTCCTCTTTTCTGATAAGAGCAACTTTTGCATCTCATTTGGAAACCAAGGACCCAGAGTCTGGAGGAAGGAGGGAGAGGCACACACTGCAAGATGTTTGAAGTCCAGTGTGAAGTTTCCAGTATGTGTTGATTTGGGGAGCCATGTCATCTGCTGGTGTTGGCCCACTGTGCTTCATTAAGTCCAGGGTCAATGCAGCCGTCTACCAGGAGACTTTGGAGCACTTCATGCTTCCTTCCACAGACAAACTGTATGGGGATGCTGACTTCATTTTCCAGCAGGACACTTGGCTCCTGCCCACACTGCCAAAAGCACCAAAATCTGATTCAATGACCATGGGATTACTGTGCTTGATTGGCCAGCAAACTTGCCTGACCTGAACCCCATAGAGAATCTATGGGGCATTGCCAAAAGGAAGATGAGAGACATGAGACCGAACAATGCAGAAGAGCTGAAGGCCGCTATTGAAGCATCCTGGTCTTCCATAACACCTCAGCAGTGCCACAGGCTGATAGCTTCCATGCTAGGCCGCATTGAGGCAGTCATTGCTGCAAAAGGGGCCAAACCAAGTCCTGAGTACATATGCATGCTTATACTTTTCAGAGGTTCAATAATGTTCTATGTACAATCCTTGTTTTATTGATTGCGTGTAATATTCTAATTTTCTGAGATTGTGGATTTGGGGTTTTTATGAGCTGTAAGCCATAATCATTACAATTATGACACATCACGGCTTGAACTATCTTGCTTTGCATGTAATGACTCTATCTCATATATTAGTTTCACCTTTTAAGTTGCATTACTGACATAAGTGAACTTTTTCACGATATTCCAATTTTTTGAGTTTCACCTGTACATGCCCTTCAATTGCTTCAATATGTACATAAGAATTTCATTCAACAATCTATCGTATACTATACCAGCTACAACTTCCATAAAAACACAAATATAGTTCTTTACAATTATCAAAGTGTGAGATATCAGTGTAGGAACTGCAGAGCAATGAAGTCTCAATTTAGTGAACCTCTTCTTAGCAGACATGGGATGCAAGTTCTATTAAGACAGCCTTCAAAATAACAAAGTCTGTTGCATATAAAGTAACCTGGATGAAGCAATTAAGTTTTATCTTAGCTTACTTTCCCTTACATACTTATGACAGTTTATAGAATTTTAACATTACATAAATTGACAAAGAGATGCGTATATAAAATGGTCAATCAGGAATAACAGTCAACCTTTCATTGTGGTTTCACTAGTTAGATTGCCTCTACTCAGGAAAGATTATATGCAAACAAAACTTGTTGATTGATACTCCTAGTCATGTAACTAAGCTGACCCTCCAAGAATACCAATTTTCAGAGGGAGAATTGGAATGGAAGGGGGAGGTTAAAGGGCAAACTACTTTCTGCAGTAATTGCCGGAGTTTACATACTTTGACATTAGCAGACAGATCCCAAACATATTCTATTCATATACCGCTGTAAAGATAAACAATTCCTTCTACAGCCACACAACTTTCTTTTCCCCCTGTGCTCAGAAGAAGGTGGTACATAAATAGAAAAAGTCTGGCAATGTTAAAAAAAACCTGGTCAGTTGTTGAAATAAATGAGGTTAAGGAAAACTGACATCTGTTTTGAACTCTAGAGCTTGAACTATTCATGCTCAAGTGAAAAGTTTCCCCTTTCTATATGTAAAATTCTTGAATTAAATAATCACCTTTTCTCTGAATTTGAACATACAGATTCAGAGAAAAAGTGATTATTTAATTCAAAAATTTTACTAACAAATACACAAATAAAGAGTTTATGAGATATTTCATGAATAACAAGTTCTTCAGTGGCAAACAGCACTTTCCTAGAAACATTGGGGTATTTGCTCATCGTTATCCATATGTTCTGTCTTTTAATTGCTGGCTGAATATAAAGACAAACTCTACAAAGGCTTCCATACAAAGTTTCTTTATTGGATCACAAGGCATTCTCAAGGTGTAACTCACAGTTATGTTGAGATTCATCTAATGTCCAACTCTTTGCACAGCTGACCTCATAGTGTAAAAATATAGTGATCTTTCATCCCAAGGGTGAAACACCAGCATGCTGCTGGGGTCCAAGCAGGAGTAAAGGAAACTCCCCAACCCAACCAAGGGACAATTCAGTGACCAGTCAGGATTACAGATATGACCACATGACATAAACTACATTTCCCATTGATGCATTAACTACATTTACCATGAGGCATTCCCTTAAGGGGACAACTCCCAATTCTAACTTAACTATCTCAATTCCCAATTACCTATATACTGTCTGGACAGCACATCAATTTGATTACATTTTATATTTTAATTCATTACAATAAAATCAGCTATTAAAAGGAATATAGTAAATATACTTTCTATCAAGAGATTTAAGAACAAGCAAAACCTAAGCAACTCTCAATACAGGTAGAATTGTAAGAAAAGATATGCAGAAAAAGAACCCTGCATTTGTATCCCGCCTATAGTTACTTGCTTGTGAGATGGGAGTGGGGGTATATAAATTAGATAGATGATAGATTTAAACTGATTAAACTAATTCATTAAACACAAAATATTGTACTTTTTTTGTACTATTGTACAAAACATTGTATTTTTTGCAAATTTTCAAGGTCAGTTTAAAAATAGTGCAACACATGCTTTACAAAAATTTTCTCGAAGCTGCTGTCCTCAAATAGATATGAGATATTATGCAGATCACTACTGCAATGCCTGTTTGGAAATTTAACTTAATTAACAACATAGCTGCTGCAGTGAGGGGACTAGCCAATGTGTCTATTGCTCACAGCACTTAACAGATGCTCCTAGAGACCCTTTAGTTATCCAAATGTCTACTCCAATATCATTCCAGTACTGAATATCTTTATTTTTCCCTGATTTGAGATGAGGTTAAATTTACAACTTCTGGTTTTGTGATCTGGTTTTCTAATTTGTTTTTGTATATGTTTCAGAAATAAGTTTAATTATTATGAAACCTGTACATTTTAAAAATAATTCAAGTCGGTGGTCCTGGTTAAGAGCCTATTCAGAAACGATTTATACAAAGGATAAATAACAATTCAATCCCCCAATTTTCCATTCATGAAAATAATATTCTTAGCCATTGAATCTTATCCTTGACAACTTTAAGATGTGTGAACCTGAGTTTCCAGAATTCTCCTTGCCAGCATGTTATTTACACACCTTAAAGTTGTGAAGGTTGAGAATTTTTTCTCTCAGTTTATTTAACATTCACTAATGGCAAATGTTTAAATGTTAAGATACATAGACAAACATGTTCTATAAACAAGAGTTATGGGAATGAAACAAAACTTGCAAATTTGTAACAGCTTGCTCTGATAAACTGTGGTGAATTTAGCCAAATTTGTCCAATTCTGTCACACAGGAAAACCATGATCCTCTGGACCTCTGCTTAATAAACTTTAGATTCCAAGGACATTTTATCTGGATTTTAATTTCAAAGGATCAGACCACTGTTTCTGAAGCAATTGGCGGTCTGTATTTGTCATTTATATCAATTTATATCATTATGTAGTTTACAGTTTTCATATTAAATTATATCATTTGGATGATTATGCCAATGATGTAAATTAAATCTATGCATAAATTCAGATTTAACAGATATTTCAACTTAATGGATATACTTTCCCCCCAACGGTCTCTTACATCCAGGCTTTCCTCAACAGAAAAGGTTGCTTTTAAGAAAAAATGGAAGTGTGCTTATAAGAGAACTGAGTCAAAACAAAGAGGCCTAAGTTTTTGAGTACAATAACATTGAACCATAATTTAACAAACAAGATTTACATACTATATAGTATATTCATTCTGGCATACTTTCCTGTCCCCGCCACTAGTCTATAGTTATTGATGGCAGGACAATATGAAGATCATGCCATATGTTTGCTAAATGATACCATATTCCCAAGAATGAAAAGAAAAACAGAATTCCTTTCACATTTTATCACTTATCTCTGCAACAAATCAAAAGGAGAAAATTTACTATTCTATAATCAATACTGGATCTCCAGAATTACAAAGTGGATTTTAAAACATCAAAGAGAGTATTGGTTATACAGAAAATTATCTAAGCAAAATATTGTTTAGAAGGTGGAAATTTAGTTTCTTCTTGTTTTTGGTAAATCTCTTCCTTAATGCCTGTTATTTTAAAATCAATTTAAAATGAATTCACTGATGCCCTCACATGACATTTGAGATTATCTGTTTTTAAGTGATAATATGCTGAGATGGTTGGTTACTTTAAAGTCTGCAACTGTACATTTTCATTTGTTTTCTAATGAAACATCTAACTGGTAAATGGTACATCAAACAGAAAATGAGTTTTGTTTCTTTTGGCAAATTCAACTTTTCAACTTCATGGAAAAAGTAATGCTGTAACATTGTACAGTTTTGCAAGAAATCCAACAAAAGGAGCAATTTTGTCAAAATATTATTTTAAAGGAAATGTCTTGTTTCTAAATTTAAAAAGTGATGTCAGTTACTATGAATTTAAATCTCTAGTATGGGGAATTCACACACACACACACACACACACTCACACACACATACACATGTTAATCCGTAAAGCTAAAAAACAGGTATTATCTGCAGTATTATAAAAGGTTGGGAAATCAGTTGGAGAAAAAAATAACACTACTAGTCAAGCCTACAATATTTTATAAGCACTACCACAAACCATGTAAACTGTTGGTAATATTGCTCTTCGATCTGAAATACACTGGCCAAGATCAAACAGTACACAGTGTACCTTTTAAGAGGATGAGAGTAAACATGTTGGTCTCGCTATATTCATATACACAGAGAAGGGAATTAACTGACAGAATGGATTCCCTTTTTCCATGTGCTTCTCCAATTCTATTGCAGATATTTTATTGTTTGCCAGACAGGAAATATAAGAAGGGAAAATCTATCCACAATGTATTTGCAAATCATCCGAAACCATTAGTACTTTATGGGAACCTATATTCAAGTCACACGTTAAATATTTGTAGAGCTCTAGAGGTGTTAAGTGTATTCTTTCCACTGATGCCACAGTAAAATAATCCAGTAATTTCCTGAATATTTTTAAATATACAGTGGCTAAGAGTTTCCTTTTTTTATATTAAAAAATATGTAGAATATGCAAGAATGAACAAGAATAGCAACTAAGGCAACAACTGCTGCCCAGAGTCTTCTGGAATGGGTGGCCATAACAACACCATTTACAATACCAGTAATAAAATGATATCCTTTCTCAATGAACTGGGTCAGCAAAATTGTTAACTTACTTGTAGAAAAATGACAATAAATCATTTTGCATAATTAGGTCAATAGCAGCCTAACTGAATGTCTGTTGACAACCTGCATATTGTATCTAAATCTGTATATAACATTTGAAATTGTTAAACAATGCCTACCATCCTAACTACCTTTTGTTCTGTATACATTTTATTACCTGAAGAGTTTTAGAAGAGTCAAAAGCAAGCACACTATTTGGTGGCCTTCAGTTAGGTGGATAATAATACTGTCCTAAAGTGGTAATTATTATTCTAATAACTAAAACTAACATTTTTGATCTCTTGAGGATCTTAAAATCTAGGAAAATTCATATGGGGGCATTTTTTTTTTAAGTAGAACAATCCAGCATTCAGTAACTATCCTTGGAAACAGATTCAGCTTCCCATAAAGCTGTTGTAATGAGTGAATTATATGCTCTCCAAAACTGGTCTAAATTAATACATGGCTGTGGCATTCTGGAACAGTGAAATCAAAGTCTTACAGTACTTAAAGCCTATTATAATACCCTGCAATCATATCTCTAAAGGCTCTTTTCTCTTGAAAAGATGCTTCTTTGGCATTGGTGATAATACAGACAGGATGGAGGAGGTGGGAATAGCAGAAGCAAGGGCGGGGCAGCAGCATGGGAAGTTGCAATAAGCATCATCATTAGGTATACATCAGCAGGTATACTGCAATTATATATTTATCACAGCTGCTTCCCCAAAATTAAATAACATGGGAGAATTCAAAGGCTAATGGTCACATTATTGATCACGATACTCCAGCATTTTTTAAGGAATCAGAACTAATATAAATTAATGCCTAAAAATCCCATCACAACCAGTTAGAAGAGCCCCAAAGTTCTAAAAGATGATTCAGGAATGCATCATCCACTCTGAGAGAAAAAAGAATTTTCTAAAGCAATCAAAATCACCTCTATTAAAATAATTATTTTCTAAATGAAAAAAAAAAAGTGGGCAAGATGTCTGGGGGAAAACCAAGCAAAGAATCTGGATGTACACTGGTATCACCCACCAGGTGGCATGTTAAGAACCCAGTTTCATTTATTATAGGATTTGGATATCTAAGGCATACACATAGCTTGTGATCAAATGAAGGATGGAAAAGCTCCTGGCTTAGGGTCAGCCTTGTCACTTAACTCTCCTGCACAACCAGCACAGAAACAAATCAAGTTGGTGGAAGAAGCCTAAAGCACTCTGCCCTGCTATGATGAGAAGCTTGGTTCCTATGTTCCTTGGAGCTGTGGTGGTATAATGATTATAATGCAGTATTGCAGACTAATTCAGCTCACTGCCAGGAGTTCAATCCTCACCGACTCAAAGGGGAATCAGTCTTCCATCCTTCTGAGGTTGGTAAAATGAGGACCCAGATTGTTGGAGGCAATATGCTGACATTGTAAAACACTTAGAGAGGGTTATAAAGCACTACAAGCACTATGGTATATAAATCTAAGTGCTATTGCTATGCTCAATGTACGGAATATTCCTAAAAAGGGTATATGGGGAGGTGTCCAGAATAAAAGTTAAAAGCTGAATTAGTTGCAAGAAAGAAAGGATGGAATAAACTATTCCTTCTCTGGCATTTATGGTTTTTCAGAATAGCTGGCCTGATTTTTTTTTTTTTGGGGGGGGGGGGGGGAAATGACCTCCATTAAGTCAGCACAACAATGAAGCCAAAGATTTGTGTCCTGAGAAAACAAATTCAAATTCACACAGGATTAATGTTGATTCCTTAGGCTGGGACATTAAACCAAAAAAAAAAATGGCTCTGAGAATATTGCATTTTCTCAGTGAATATTGCATTCTCTCATCAGAATCTTGTGATAACTACTCTTCCAAAATAAACTCATTACTTTTAAGTAGGCAGCACTGCATATTATTTTTGTCAATTCAACTATACAGATAGCTTCAATTTGTTCTGTTCAAAATTATAGATAATTACTTACCAAGCCCCAGAAGATCAACAGTTGATTCTGGTACTTTCTTAGGACTTGTTTTAAGCTCAAGTTGCTGATCTTCTTTCTTCTGAGGCTTTATTAAAAATGAATAGAGATTGTGACAACACAAATACCACAAACAAGAGCCCCCATGTAGTCTTACTTTAAATTGGAAATATGATTATTATTGTGTATACTAGAACACACACAAAAGGCAAATTGGCAAAACAAAATATGACAGAATTCATTTCCTACTGGTCAGAGACATTCACATACACTATTTCAACAACCCTTTGATTATTCTCTGCAAAAGGCCAATGGAGGAACTGAGACAGAAAGAATACTTGTTTATTTATTCATTCATTCTTTCGGTCTGTTTCAATCACAGACAATTTTAAGCAGCAGGCATTTCAATACAGGGGAAAAAAAAGGTAATCACAACACATTATAACATAATGTAAAAGAAGCAATAATACTGTCCTGCCGAGAAATACCATTCCACTCTCAATAAAAACAATCACCTACTGCAAAGTGATAACACACCATTCTATCAAACTCTGAAGGTTTTCTGAAACAGTAATCCCTTAGCAGCTTTTGCAAATCATAACAGGGTGCTGATCTGACTATGAGTAGGAAGCAACAACTTGATTACCTAATGGCAATTAAAGAGTTGTGGTGATCTGAAGTGTCCTTTGAAACAAAAGACTCTCAAGATTATTTCTCATTTGCTTTGCTAAGACACAACATCACTTGCATATAATATTTTATTAAGATGTAGCTTTTTGAATGTCATAATAATGCGGGAAAGATTGACTGATTATGTGCCACCAACTCTTAGTGACCATGCAGATGGATGTCCAAGCTGATTTCACCCCAACCAGGTCTCCCGGTGCCGTAGCCATCATCACTGATCTCCCCCTCTTCCAACTTTCTTTCCATCTTTACAGCAATGTGGATTTCTCAAGAGAGCTGGGTCTTTGCATTATGTGTCTAAAATGTAACAATACGAACCTGGCTCTTAGTGCCTTGAGTGAGAACTCTGAATGAATTTGTTCTATGATCCTTTTGTTTACTTAGCTGGCCAATATTCTTCTCCAATAATAAAGTTCAAAAGTTGTAATAGATTTTACAGTACACCATGTTCCTTTAAATTTCAACTTGGTTTCCATAAAGTATTAGTGGGAAAACTATCCTACTAAGTGCTACGCCACAATATAATTCTTCACTTTTATTTTGTTGAAGTCATAAAAGGCAGAAGCTATCCACCAGATACATACATACGTAGCTCTATCTCTCTCTATCTCTTGCCTTCTCTCTTGCCTGCTTGCCTAGTATAGGCACCCATCTCACAGCTATTCTAGGGCTGTTTGCTGCACTGTTGTCACTAGATTGCTCTTTTTTATGTTTAATTTTTGTTCGCTATGTTCCTTGACTTTCATTTCTAGAGCTTATCAGTTATTTCCATTTTCACCTATCAGACAGAGTACTGGTAGTCCTCGACTTACAACAGTTTGTTTAGTGACTGTTCAAAGTTACAATGGCACTGAAAAACGTGACTTATGACTTTTGCAGCATCCCTATGATCATGTGATCAAAATTTAGAGGCTTGGCAACTGGTTCATATTTATGACCGTTGCCGTGTCCCAAGGTTATCTTTTGTGACCTTCTCAGGAACAAAGTCAATGGGGAAGCCAGATTCACTTAACAACTGGATTGCTAACTTACCAACTGCAGTGATTCATCTTACTGTGGCAAGAAAGTGTTAAGAGTTTGCAGAAGAAATTCAAATCCAGAAAGCACACACAGATGACTGATTCAGCAGGGTTCATTAACTTCTTTATATACACAATAACATATAAATAAATGTACAATACCAAAGTAGATTCTTCCAACGTGGTAGAGTGTTACAGGCAAAACACAAGCAGATAAGAGAACAGCAGAGAACAGTTTTAGTTTTGATTCAGAGTTGCAGACGACTCAGAGCTTAACACAACTTCAGAGCTGCAGAGCTTAATATAAAGCCACACCTAGGCTCCTTCCAGTTTCAGTTTCCAAACAGCTCTCATTGGCTGACTTAGTTGCTATGCCTATTCACTGACTGACTTTGTAACTAAGCTTCCAGTTCATGAATATATATACTCTGACAGAAAGGTCATAAAATGGAGTAAAACTTACTTAACAAATATCTCACTTAACAACAGAAATCTTGAGCTCAGTTCTGGTCACAAGTAGAGGACTACGTTTAGTGTTATCAGCATAGTGCAGATTCTTGATAATTCTTCCTTGAATTTTAAACACAAGCTCATCTTCTTCCAATCAGGCTTACTCAATATATAGTCAGCATAGAAGTTGACTATGATTAAAATCTCCACTCAGTTAAGCCATTTACTAATTATTCTCAATAGGTAAGTTGCAGTTGCTGCAAAGATTTAAAAAAACTTGGAACATAAGCCAAATACATTGAATTTCTTGAGGAAAGTAAGTCTTGCACATCAATAGCTCATTCATTACTAGAAAGCAAAACTGTGAAATCACAGGCTCCTATAAAATTAATTCTGCAAATAGTTACCACCACTGAACATTTCATTTATTAGGATTTGAAGAATTTATTTTTCTCAGCATAAGTGGGTCCATGTTGCCAGATAATCTTTCTCCCCAGGTGCATGTTTTCTTTGGTGCTATTGTTATGGGGACATGCTTAAAATTAAAGAACCAAGATTAAGCTATATTTGAAATGCAAGTCCCCCATCCCAGAAGGGGTCAAAGAAACAGGCAATAGTCATGAGAGTGCAGATTAAACTCTGCCATTTCTACATAAGATGTAACTATCATCCTGACTTTTTTGCTGTCCCATCCATCCCTCATGGATGCCTGAAGGGGGGGGGGTATGTATATGGCATGTTTTATAACAAATTAACACATTCTTTCTTCAGGGATTCAAAGTTGACGTGTATGAAAAATCCAAGACTAGTAAGTGGAATTAAGGGTTAATTAGCAAGTAGATTAAAGCATATTACCATGTCACTTGAAATTTTATTTTAAAATCCTAGATTGCACTAGAAAACTGATACATGGAATAAAATAATGTGTGCCATGGATCAAATAGCACAAACAAATCTACTGCAGTATCCTAACAATCCTGCAAACTTTAAAGCATCATTTTCTTTAATCATAGTACTATAGTTGATGTATTTACTCTACATGTCTACATGTCAAGTCATTCCTGCAAAGCTAAACCAATCTCCATATTTTAGCCTTGTTCAAATCTTTGTGTAATGTTTCCAAGCAGTAACAAGTTGTTTTTTTTAATATGCATCTTCAGGGATCATTCAAAAACTGTCCCACGGAAATGTAAGGAAACATTGAGTACTAGTTTTCACACGTAATTTATTTCATTATTTGACTACTTATGCAACTTCTAGTATAAACATTGATGAGTACCTTATTAACTTAAAGCTGTTAACTATTTCCATTTTGTTCTGTTTGCTCTATCACCAAAGAATCAAAACCAGCTTTATATATGAACTTTCCAGCCATGTACTGGTACTTATTCAATTTCTATAGTTGCCCAACTAAAGCTACTGACGATGAGTGGCTACAGAAAATGAGTGAATGAATGAATGGCTATTAGTAGAATTGTAGTGTGAATAATATGAACACTTAGACATATGGTTCCCTACCCTAGGGATCTCTGTTGTGTAGAAAGGACAGTTTCCTCTGGTATCTGGGCAGAACATTGAAATAAATCTGACCCTCCTGAGGAAAAGAGTGTCAGTCAATCATACATGGACCGGGAAGTGATTTGACCAAAAGGTCAAAGATTATTTCAAGTGCCAATATTGCTACCACCTCTATTTTTTCCTTACCTAGTAACATTGAAACTTTTTGGCTCTCACTCGATCAAATTTATGGGGTTCAGAAAATTCAGAAATTACATATTCTTTCAGAAATGAAGAAGAGATCATTGAGATCATCCACGTGATTGAGATCACCCACATCCAAATACTCATCAGGAGTAAACCATGGAAACTACCATTTTTGGTTTATGAATGGAGTGGCAAGAAATTGGGATTACATCAAGCTCATATCACAAACAGAGTCTATGGGCATCAACCTTGACAAAGTCTTGTATCTTAATCATATTTTTGGATTTTTTTTGGGGGGGGGGGAGGGTATGGTGGAGAAATTAAGACCTTTTGGACAGCAAGGTTTTATTGTATTCACTGGGTAACTTTTCATTTATTGAAAAAAACAATGATTCAAATTTGACTTCCAAAGTTTTAAAGACATTTTTTTAGACCATGCAGCAACAGTATGCTTAATATATGGATTTTGGAAGGTTAAAGAGGTGGAGAATTTGGAATTACAAGTTTGAATTATATATTTTCTCATGGAAATTGGAGATTAGTTTGGGTTTTCTTATGATAAGGAACCATGAAGGTTGGACATTAAAGCCAGAAGATAAAAAAAAATGGAGCAGAAATCCATATTGCAAATTTTTGAACACTTCTCTACCACATTTTTGGACAGAAAATGGATCAAAGGCTTTATAAAATTGAGAATATTTTATTATATGAATATAATATTCATATTTTAATGAAGTTCTAAAACAAGAATGAGCTGCAGTGGATATCTATGAAATTAATTCGACGGGGAATTTAAATGTAATACAAATGGATCTGATCAATGTCTTATTCTCTAAAGATAATGAACAGATATTACTTAACATAAAGGATTTTCAACATGGAAATCAGTGCATATAATATGGTGTCCTGAAATATATAAAAAATAATCTTGCAACAACTTAATCCTTGTATAATGTTCTAAATAGTTTAACATGTAGGCAGAAATTATATAGATGTAATTTCTGGAGTTCAGTAGGACAGATGTTTCATTCAAATTAATAACCATCTTATTCATAGTAACTCTTTACAGTATAGATTTTTGGAATTAACAGCTATTCGATATAAACAAAATACTGTGCAAGATCTTAGTTGTGCCAGTTTTGCCATTTGATCTAATTGAACACTTCAAATGTTTTAAAAGGTATTAAAATAATAAAAATAGCTAATTCTTTTTACTTGAAATTCTCTACCAATCACGATGAAAACCTTACCAAATTACAGGATTCCAAATAGTTATTGCTTACAGAGACGTGTTTGAATATTTCCTATTTTACAATAACTAAACTAAATTCCATGGCTGTTCAAAAGCACTTTAAAGGATGATAATGCACTTCCCAAGCATGTTTGTGAAATCAAATATTCATTTTTATTTTGATACAGAAATCACACTACTTTGACTAATTGCAGCCAAATGAGCGAAACTTGACAGTGTGTTTCAGTTCTTATAATTTTAGACTTCCATCCATTTCTATTAGGCTCTAATCTTAACATCTCATGCAGAAGTGAAAGAAACAGATAATACTTGAAATGGCTTACAATTCTACGGAAAAGGTTTCCCATAAGACAATGGAGAAATAAGGATAAGCAATATTTTAGACTGAACATTTTCTGCAAGGATCATAAGCAATTCTTTAATATGCTGTAACATTTGATATACCAGTAGTAAGATATATTATTCATACAAAGGTTGAATGTGGAGTTTAAATTTATTAGGATGCAATTTTCTCGAGTAAAGCATTGAACTTCACATTAACAGGATTTAATCCAAATGGATTTTTCACATGTGGGTTTTAAAACAGTAAGAAACAGAAAAACAATTCTTAAAACTAGTATTTGCAGAAGTAGAATGTGGCTAGAATGCTCTTCTACTAAGGCATACTCCAGGATCATTTTCAAAGCACATGTCATTTCTTCTTGTCTTAGCATTTCCTTGTTACTATAGCAGATATTTAAAACTGCTTATAATGTGTTCGTTGATCCAAGACAGCATTACATAATGAAAATGTAAAATATATTGCACATTCTAAATGTAAACAGAGCTACAGACAATGCTCAGTTTGCATCAAATAAATCTGCCTGGAAACCTCTCTATAGGTTTTCCAATCATAAAAGGAAGCAAAAATGTAATCCCACAATGCTTCTGAAGTTGAATCAAATAAGCCTTTCTATGCTCACTGGAACAGCGTAACAAAAGAAGCACTTAATGCTACTGCATGCTATTCAGCAGAGGCAGCCAATGAATAATTAAGCCAGGCAAAAAGCATGTCCTGAACTCTGAAAATTGCCACTTTTCAACATTGTGCAAACTCATACAAGCAAAATAACAAATAGTGAGCATCAAATACAGCAGCTGGCTTCACTAAGAGTGCTCTTAGTATCAGTTGAATTGAAACAATAATAATCAAAGTTGTGATTTTCAACTAATGTAAAATTATCAGGCACAGCAGTATGAAAGAGGTGAACATCGGGAGATATATGCTAGTTGTACCAAGCACAAGCAAAAGACCTAGAGTATCAATAATAATGTCTGTGGCTTATTTTATTGTTAATACTTTTTATTGTACTTGTTTTTTCTGAATTAATGATTTATACTATCATTAAGGGTGGATTATAACTGAGCATAACACAGAAGAGCAGTTACTGAAATTCAGGCACACACCCAACCATGTGTTCAACCAGCAAATAAAGCATTATTTTGGTTAAAAAAAAGGAACAAGGCACCAACCAGGAATAACAGATTATTTGAAGAATATTATCGTAAGGGGGAAAAAAAAGTGTTTCTTGGTACATGTTAGGAAGCAATCAATGGTGGTATGCTACTAGTTCGGCCCGGTTCACCCGAACCAGTAGCAAAAAATCCTACCAATTTGGCAGATCCTGGTAGTAAAAAAAGCCTCCCACGATCAGCTGAGAGGAGGGAAAAAAGCTTCCAATCAGCTGAGAGGAGAAAGAAAAGAAAAGAAAAGCACACAATCAGCCCTCCCACCCGCCACTGTGCTTTTCTCTTCTTTATCCCCCCAGCTGATTGGCGCTGCAGGTCTCAGCTGGTGTGTGAAAAGCTGCATGCACACGTTAGGGGCACGTGTGTGATCACTGAACCAGTAGTGGAACAGGTAGGATCCTACTGCTGGAAGCAATCAAAGGATCACAAACAGAAAAAGAGGCACAGACATAGCAGTGCTTTCCTTGTGAATCTAAAGCACTGCAGAGAAGTCAGGCTTTATTCATGTTGCACTGCAAACAGATGAAGAGGAAATGATGTATTCCAGGAAATGTAAATCTCTTCTCAGTTCACATTTAAAGTAAGATGAACCAGCATAATTCTGCTGTAACAGAAGAAATAATTTGGCTGGAAGCAATCAACAACTAATGGTCAATATATAATGGCTGATCCAAAGTTTAAAAAAAGTGCTATAATTATCAACAATTATGCGATGACCACCTTGAGAGCTGGAGTGGGCTGAAAGGCAAAAATTTTGCACTAGGAACAATGCTGGTCCATTAATAAATGAAAGTAGTGTGCCTGTGTTAGATTTAAAACAATATAAGTTACTGAGGTGAAAGTTTAACAGTATGCAGTCCCTCCTCCTCTCTCTCCTCTCTTCCTCCTCCTGCTGTTTAGATCAGAATGGCTGCCCCAGTCTCTCCCCTCCCCCACTTTGGCCAATTATAGACTATTTATCAATCTTCATGGTTAGAAATAGAAAGAAGTTAGGTATGCTGAGGAGGGATTGGTTTGAGACAAGAGGCCAGCAGTCCTTTGTGAAAGGAAATTGCATGGATAATTATAAACGTGGAAAGTGAAGATAATGACAGCGAATACACGGGAAAGAATGGGATATAGAAAATAGAATGTGACAAGGGAGGTGAAGAAAGAATAAAAAGAACAACACAGAATATTAAAGGTAAGAAGGATAGTGTGGTGGCATGAAGTACAATTGGGCAGACTGCATGATCATCTGGGGCAACAGGTGAAGGAAAACAGAGAAGATGGTAGCAACAGCATTGCAATGCACACCTGCATCTTTTGGTTTTACACTTTGTTCCAATGAACTAGCCTGAGCCTAGTTACCAGAACTGATTCCTTCAAGATGATTAATCAATTTAAGATGGTATGCTTCAGACACCATATGGATTTGTTCACATTTTAGCAAGCACCTGGAAGTAGGATGGGCTGTTCTTCCATGATGCGGGTTAGCTGGTAGGATATGGGATAAGACTGCACCCTTGCAACTTATGCCTGGTCTCAGATCCCAAAGAACCCCTTGGTTTACTAAGCTTTAGTACAGGGGTGTCAAACTTGTGTCATCATGTTGTCATGTGACATATTATGACTTTTCCTCCCTTTGCTAAAATGAGATGTGTGTGGCCAGCGTGATGGATCAGGCCCATGGGCAGTGAATTTGACACATCTGCTCTAGGAGATAAAGCAGCAGAAAAGTTGGAAGTATATGCCTCAGAAACCAAATGCATAGAGCAGAGTATTGATACAAACTCAAATAACTTACCAGAACAACTTATAACATTCTTTGCCAGTTTCCTGACTGACTTTGCTTGTGGAAAACTGGCAGGTAAGAACACAAACAGCAATAATATGACCACAGGATGCTGCAAATGTTTTAAGTGTGAGCAGGTTGCCAAATCACAATTATGTGACATATGTGTGCATGTATGTGAGAGAGTGATAAACTATGTGCTATTATTAGTACAGAAAGAAAACTGCAAGAAGACAACTAACACCCTACTCAGACTGAAATAATGAAAAAGTTATTGTTTTTTCTTGTGAATTCACTTTTTAGAGCAGGACTGTCAAATTCATGGGCTGCCGATCAGATGCGTCACATGCTGGCCACACCCATGCCCTGTTTAGTAAATAGGAAAAAAGTTGCGATATGTCACATGATGCCATTGTGGCACTGCGAGTTTGACACCCGTTTTAGAGGAAACGTCACAAACTTTTTACATTGTTAAAACTTCCAGCTGCAATGCTTATGCAACTCATGCTATTAGGAAAAAAATAAAGTCTCCCTCCAGCTAATCTCAATTCCATATCACTTGCTTCAATTTTCCAAATTTTTCTACTTTCCAATGGAGTTTATAGCCCAGGCATTTCCTGGAAGTTTCTTTTTCAGATGTTAAGACAATTCATATTTTAAAGTTTCAATTGTACAAAATATTCAGATGTAATGCTTCTTAAACTAGTTAAGTCAAGTGATCTTAACTAAAACAATAAAAATTGATTTTAGCCAAAAGACCAAGAGTTGTAAAAGTTAAAGAATAAAAAACTGCAATGAATTTGTAGCACTATGTGCTTACTATTAATTATGAATAATGATATAATCTTAAAATATACAAGTAAACCAATCTTACTTTTTCAATTCCTAAGTTTTTCAAAGTTTTTTCTGGTTCTTTGTCCCTTTTTCTCTCTTCTTTCTTCTTTTCTTTTTCCTTCTGTGGAAAGATGTTCCATTAAACATTATATTGTATATAATAAATCTTTAAAACAAAATATCAGTTATATTAACTTATAAAAGTTAATTTAAACTATTTTAGAAAGACATTTATTTCTATCAGAACCCATATATGGTATATATGGGTCTGTATATGTACTATACATGTATACGATATCTGAAGTTATATTACAAGGCCGACCTTGTACATACATCTGCACGTACTTCAAATATCTAGTATATTAAATATACTCCCTTTAATATATAGCAGAAAGACTAGAAAATTGAATATGTGTGAATATGTATGATTGTTTTCTATTTTCCATCGGTTTTCTCCATAATCTTATCATAGTCATCTTTTCCACTGCTATTGGTTTTATGGGATTTTGCATCTTATTCTCAAATGTTTGGCTAATATGGCATTGAAAGCATGGTTTAGTGGTTTATTTAGATGAAAATTATCAGAGATGGTATGAGAATTACTGTTCAGTCCTGATGTCATTACACTACAAGACTTCTAAAAAGCTGTATATTCTTATATCTTCTACAAGATATCACCAGAAAAACACTGGAGCACCTATGGGGACTACCTATGATTTGGTGATTGGGATATATGTCATACAGATTATTATAACATGTCCTAAACTCAAGGTCTGGGGGCCGGATCTGGAAACCGTGAAGGACTGGCCTGTGGTACCTCTGCTGGTGAAAACGGAGTTTGGGAGGGCAGCATGAAAGTCCCCCCAAGCTCTGTTTTTGCTGGCAGAGGGTTGCAGGAGGCCAGCCCAGCTGAAAATGCTGGCAGAGCACTTGGGCAGGCACTGACACGAATGACGTTGAGCTGGCCACGCCCACCCTGGCCAAATCCATTCTCTCTTCCCCCAGGTCAAACACAACCTTGATGCAGCCGTCAATGAAATCAAGTTTGACATCCTGCTTTAAAGAGTTCAAAAACTTCATCCACATGCTTATCTGATATGCACCTTAGGATCCCCCATATCACTGTTTTTGTCCTGGCTTCCAATTTGTTTCCAACACAACAGATAATGTTAATATTGATTAATAAAGGCTTCTAGATAAATGAACACATAATTCAGACTTTCTGACATTGCATGGCTTCCTCTTTTTTTTGGAGTAAACTCACATTTCCATCAGAGATTCATGTGTGTCTCATGATTTAAAAAGGACAGGTTGGATATTATATAAAATGGGACCCTTTTTGTCGCACCTCATCAATTCTAGCCATTTAAAATAATAATTATCCTGTTGTAGAGAGGCTTTAGTTTTGCCCTTATTTTACGACACTATTATTTTATTTGTTATATTTAAAAAAAATTGTACATTGCGTTGAATGCCTTAACAAGCACAAGCGTGATTCGGAAAATGACTACATAACAATACATTTGCGTCTGATTGTGTGGTTAGTCTGACAAGGTATTATTAGTCTTCAGTCATTTTGATTGTTTCTGTAGGTTTCTCCCCCCCCCCAAAAAAAAAAAAAAAAACCTTAAAGAAGTGAGTGGCCTGCAAATACTCTAAACAACAAACAAGCAAGCAAATAACTAAAAGGCTGTAATTCCAATCCAAGCTCTGTATGCAAACCCCAGTGGATATAATTTAAACCATGTTCAAGACTAAGAAAGCAATAAAGAGATAGTCAAGATATTGCAGCTGTTTCTCATTTTGGAAGTCATGTGGAATTGGCAATTTTATTATGTGGATATTTACAAAAAGACAGTGGAGAAATCCCAAATCAAATCACTTGGAAATAGGTGTTACTGAAATTAGAGGGTCTTATTTCAAAGAAAACATGTTCAGGATGGAGGATTACTAAATGAGTACACAGACAACTGAAAATGAGGAATGCATTCTACTAATTAATAATTCACTTTCCAAATTATGCCAGTAACTCGCCAATTCTGCTCAGAATCCATTATCTCCATAACAATATTTATTTTTAGGAAATCTAACATACAATTTAAGTTACAAATCTAGGACAGACTTGCATGTTATTGTGAAATAGTTCAAGATGACCTGTGAAAGTTCAAGAAGAAAATCTTTTTGGACAGATTTACAAAATGCAGTATTACAACATTTACAGTTTGGCTTAAATACTTTTAGTCCTACCTAAGGCAAATTACAAATATATATCAGAAATATATCAGAAAATAATTCCATATTGGTGGAATTTGCATTGTGCTAAGTCATATGCCATAGAAACCACAATAAACAACTACAGCTGAATTCACAGAGTAAGCCACAAACAAATATATCAGTCTGTACTATAGCTATTTAGAACAAAAGTAGAACACATCTGCACCAAGCACAACACAAACACTAAGAAGAGGGAATACCTCCATTTTGCTTTGCTCAGAGGCAGCTTGCAGAGAAGGAGAAGATGTTTGAGGTTGAACAGCATCATAGGAAGACATCTGTTACAAAGCAGATGAAAGATGAGAAAAGATAACATGACAGGCTACAGTAATTATAGGAAGAAGTAATTTTAAGGTATATTTTATTATTTTCAATTTTTGAGAAACAGAAGAGAGGAGAGGAGAGACAAAACTAAGTTTAGGCTAATTTTGCTACTGAAAATATTTTTAAAAATATGTTCCAAACAAAATAAAGATAGAGTCAATGACTTCCTCAGTTCAATCTAGTATTTAACTGGAGGTACAGAATTAATTATTATACAGATTGGTACACAGAGTCAACTGCCCTTTAAAAATTTACTAAAGACATTTTTAAAGGTTAAAATCTGATCAGGGTATAGTAAATGCTCAACAGATGAATCTGCTCGAATATAAAAAAAGAAATTAAGTCAGATTACATCACATCACTATCACAAGAGAAAATAATTAAGCCTCTCATCCCATTGTTCAGTTTTATTCAGCATGACTCATGAATTATTAAAAGCTAAAAAAACTAAAAAAAGACTACTATCCTATAGGAGTAGGGAAATAGGCAAAGGAATCTTTATTTTTGCTCATTCTAATGGATTCATTTTATGAAGGAAAAAAATTATACCGGTACTGTAATGCTTAATGAAATATATAACTACTAAACAGAACCTTCTCTTTTGAAAGCAAGGAGAAAATGTTAATCAAAAAGAGCCTTTTAATCATAAACTAATAAGCATATTATAAGGAGGTTTGCAATTTTGTGAGCATGTCTACATAATCCACAATCTGTTGAATACTTTTTGTTTTATCCACAATATTAGGCAGTGTAGGAATGCAAGTGATCATCATATATGAAACATCCACAAATGTTTTAGTATAGTATTTATTTGATTTGTCAATCGCTTACAAGATACAGGTATAAGAATAAACATAGTTTTGAATACAAGAGATAGATTCTTATAAGAAAAATAAAAAGAAACAATAGGACAGGGACAGTAGGCACAATTGGTGCGCTTATGCACGCCCCTTACAGGCCTCTTAGGAAGGGGATGAGGTCAATAGTAGACAGTCTAAGGTTAAACTTTTTGGGGTTTGGGGAAGAAACTACAGAGTCAGGTAGAGTATTTCAAACATTGACCACTCTGTTGCTGAAGTTGTATTTTCTGTAGTCAAGTTTGGTTCGGTTAACCTTGAGTTTTTATCTATTGTGTGCTCTTGTATTGTTATGATTGAAGATGAGTTATTCATTTGCAGGTAGGACATTGCAATGTATGATTTTATATACTATATTTAGATAGGCCTGTAGGCAGTGTAGTTCAATGTTTTCTAGGTCTAGAGTTTCAAGTCTGGTGGCATAAGGTATTCTGCAATGAGTTGAGGAGCAGAGAAATATTTCTTCTTGTGAAATATTTCTGGACTTTTTCAATTGTGTTAATATCAGATACATGATATGGGCTCCAGACTGATGAGCTGTATTCAAGTATAGGTCTAGCAAAAGTTTTGTATGCTCTCGTTAGTAGTGTGATATTACCAGAAAAGAAGCTACATAGGATTAGATTAACAACTCTTAATGCCTTTTTGGCTATGTAGTTACAGTGGACTCTAGCACTTAGATCATTAGAGATGAGAACTCCAAGGGCCTTGACAAAGTTTGGATCATCAACAAGGTCTTGATTATTTAGCTTGTATTTTTTTTTCTGATTTTTTTTGCCAGTAAGTAAGACAGAGCATTTGTTTGTTTGTTGAGATTTGAAGTTGCCATTTGTTTGCCATTCTGATACATAGTCAAGGTCTTTTTGGAGGGTAACAGTATTGTATGTGGTGTTGAATAGCTTTACATCATCAGTGAAGAGAATGCAGTTGCTCTTAATATGATCACAGAGGTCATTTATGTAGAGTATGAAGAGAGCTGGTCCTAGAACATTGCCTTGGGGGACACCACTGTTGACAGGTAAAGAAGCAAATCAGAAGACTTGTCTTTTGTTAACAATGGGTAACAATGAACTTTTAATTGTTTCCCAAATTCATATCTCAGAAATTAAACAGGAAAGACAACTTTAAAATTACTTCATATTCATATCCTAAGTATATTCCATTTGTTGTCTCCCTGCTGCACTGCATTGAACTGCACTGTTTCAGTTCAACTAGAATTGTAGCAAATCATGCAGGTAATGTATCATAGGATTCTTATGGATCTTACATTTTTTCTTATTGATAATAACAGAATCATATACTTTTATACTACAAGGAGCAAAGATATTGCTACAAGGAGTGGAAAATTAATTTTATAGCTACAGCCTCTAAACCTTACCCTATTATTTACAATGAGTTCATAGATAGTTTTACTTTTCCCAATACAGAAAAGGCATTCAGAAAAATTAAAGCACAAAATCATTTAGAAATGTAACAGCTACTTCTGGCTCTAACAATATAGCTGGGGCAGTGGTTAAGAGACTGGCCTAGAAAACAGAAGACTGTGAGTCCCAGGCCTCTTTTAGGCATGACAACTGACTTCCAAATGGCTGTTAAATAAATGGTTATAAGTCAAGAACTACCTGTCATTGAAATCTAGTCATCTGAAAGTCTGTTAGTGTGAAGAAGGCTGCTTTAGGTATTCCAGCCTTCTCAATTTATTCTTCCCATGGCTCACACAAAGGGCAGATCTAACTTTTTCCCTCATTTCCAGCATCACTGGACACCCTATACCAGAGATAAACAATACCATGCTATGGACATCAGTATGCATGCAGCAAGTTCTACTAATACTGCCTCACAGGGCTATCTGCCTCAATTAATTTTCTTAAAGAGTCCATTTAATTAATAAATGGCAGATAAGTGTACTGTAAAGCAAAGACATTAGCATCATATTTAACTCGAATAATGATGCTGGAGTTTGTGCAGAGCTCAGAGGAATTTTTGAAAAAAAATCCCAGTGAGTAGTACAGACCAATACTTTTATGTGGAAGTGAGACTCTTTGTTCAATAAAAACAGAAATTGAAAGGATGTGAGGTGAAAGGAGTGGGAGTGTTTGCAGGCTAACAAGGACTGCTATTATTTTCTTTCTGATAAATGTGTGTGTTGTGATCAATCTTACTCACTGTGATAAACATTTTATAAGGAGATAAGTTTTCCTGCTTCCATGATGAGACTATTGACAGCAGCAGTGGCTAACCTTTTTCGGCTCCTGTGCTGATAATTGCATGCGCGCTCCTGCGCTTGTGTGCCAGCATCCAGAAGGCAATGCACGCTGCTCCCCCATTCCCTGTGCATGTGCATGTGATCCCCCTGTGCGCTGCACATCTCTGCGCATGCATACGTATCTCCCACGCACCCCCTGCCCATGCGCGCCAGATACCTGACAATCAGCTGTCAAGCGGCGGGGCGGGCGCACATGAGCAGTTGGGCTCTTCCGGGAGAGCTTTCGCATGCCAGCAGAGATGGCTCAGAGTGCCACTTCCGGCATGCGTGCCATAGGTTCACCAACATGGATCTATAGTGTGCTCTTTGAATTACAAAAACCTCAAAAGTTTCCTGAAACGGTTCTATTACAGCTTATATCCTTTAACTACATACTGTTTTTAATAAAGGCAAGTAATAGTCCTGCAAGGAAAATCTAATGTATACAACTACTTCTAAATAGAAAAATGCAAAAGAAAAGTAACCCAGAGAATTAGGTATTGATTTTCCACCTCAAATGCAAGCTACATTACAGATAGTCCTCAGCTTACAATCATTTGTTTAATGACCATTCAAAATTATAATGGCACTGAAAAAAGTGATTTATGACCATTTTTCAGACTTATGACTTTTGCAGCATGTGATCAAAAATTCAGATGCTTGGCAACTAGTTCATATTTATGACATTGCTGTGTCTTGGGGTCATGTGATCACCTCCTGACAAGTAGTCAATGGGGAAGTCACATTCACTTAACCTTGTTATTAAACAAACACAGAGATTCACTTAACAATTGTGGGGAGAAGTTGTAAAAAGGGGCAAAACTCACTTAACTATCTTGCTTAGCATCAGAAATTTTGGGCTCAATTGTGGTCATAAGTCGAGGGCTACTTGTAATCTCTTTCACAGTTGATTTTAAACCAAAGCTTATAAACCTAGCAACAACAGGAAATACCGACCTCAACTGTGTTTTGGGTTGGTTAATAAGAGACAAAATTGGGAGCTAGATAAACATTTATTCTGATCTGAAACTATTCTTGTTAAAGCCAATTATTTTACCTCTTCAAATTCCTTCAGCAGCAATGGATGTGACAAATTTTCACTTCACATTTCACTTCAGTCATACAATTTTAACAAGTTGCTTGTAATTAATTTCCTATTGATTTTCTCTGATAAATTATATATTTCCACTATGAATTAATTGAAATATTTCCTTCATTTTGCATTAGCAACAGCATGTCTATTCCTTAGGGATTAAGATTTAGAGCTAGATCCTATTTCAGACTCTATAAACTGTTGAACAAAACTAAGAAACAGTTCAGCGCTCAGAAAGTGTTTTTGTTTGACAATATACAATCCTGTGTATTTAGAGGTGAAAATTCCAACTGAATTAAGCCCTCAAATAACCATCAAGTTATTTAATGATTTATACAAGTAATATCAAACATATTGTTAGCAGCAATGGAGATAAGTTCTATACTAAAATCTGTTTCTCTTATCATGGGATTACGTCTCTTGTATATATTTAATACCTCTATATAAATACTATTTATAGCATAAAATATTAATGTTATATTAATTATATAATTATGTTTTCATGTGCCTCGTAGCCGTTCAGAGAAGAGTAATATTTACTTACACTGGTGACGTGAGTTGCATTTTTGTCATAATATTTTTTCTTCTCATATTTATCCCTGATAAAAAACTCCACAGCTCTGAATAAGTTAGTTTAAGGAAAAGACAAAACAAGGGAGGGGGGGAAGAGATGCATATATGCATGCACGTGTGCGCACACACACACACAGCAGCAGCATAAAACAACAGACATTTTCAGTGCAGAAACTGTAATTTTATATAACAATTCTAAAGCCAGAACTGAACTGCTTCGAATTTAGGATACCTATTCAATTTTCATTAGCATTCCAGAACAGCGGTTGCCAACCGGTGGGCCGCAGCTCACTGGTGGGCCATGAGAAAATTTTGGTGGGCAGCAGAGAAATCTCACCCCCAGAGCACCCCCACAAAGCAATTAATGAAGGCTGCACAGAAACACAAGGCTGAGCCACTCACACGGCCCAGGGGACCCTCTCGCCCACTCACTCCATACCCAGTAAACTTGCCTGCTAAAATGCTATTTTTCCTTTTTCAGAACATCATCTGTTCTGCTGTGCCTGGAGATTTAGATTAGCTAGAAAGCAGGAAATGGTTGGATTTCTTGCTTTCTAGCTCGTCTTTAGATCTTCGGCTCAGCACAGCCAAACCTCCCTTAGGACTGAAGGTTTGCTTGCAAGCAAATTCAGTGCAGATTCACCGCAAGCAAATTTCAGAGATTGAGCTAGTCAATGGCAGATAGATCAATCACTGAATGATTCTGTGAGCAACTCAATCTGCCTGCTTTGCCTGATTTTGGGTAAAAGTTGCTCTTTTTATAAACAATTCAATATTTACATGCATGATGTGTTGTGAGTTAATTTTGTGAGTTTGCTTGCAAGCAAATTTTATGTGACAGACTGAGCTAGCCAATGACAGGTAGATAGATCTCTGAATGAAGCTGTGAGCAACTCAATTTGCCTGCCTGCTTTGCCTGATTTTGGGTAAAAGTTGCTCTTTTTTATGAAAAATTCAATATTTATATATTTATAATATTTACATACAAGCCATGCCCAGCTCGTCACATGACAACCAAGCCACACCCACAAATTAGGCCATGCCCACAGAACTAGTTAGTGGTTTCTGGGATCTAAAATTATGAGTTTGGTGGTCCCTGATGTCCAAAAGCGACCCCTGTTCTAGAATGTTCTTTTGTACGTTTGATTTTGTAAAAGCACTTTTTAATACTTTTATAATCATTTTGATACATAAGACAAATACATCACATTTTCTCCAATGTTTCTATTCAGACTGAATTTAAAAATGGTGTTTTTATCATTCCAAGCATATTCAGTAAATTTCATTAATAAAAATTAGAATTTATGATGGGTATATAGCAGAGGTGTCAAACTTGCAACATCACAGCAGCATCAAGTGACTTATTGGGACTTTCTTCCTCTTCGCTAAACCAGGTAGGAGTGGTGCCAGCACATGACGCATCCGGCTTATGGCTGCAAGTTTTGACACCCCTGGTCTATAGCTTTATTTCAACTTCATATTTATTGGATTTGCTCCTTCTCAACCAGTTTGGAAAGTTGGAGGTATGAGGGTCAAAGCTGGAATACTGGTGGATGAGAAAGATTGTTTTATAAGACAAGACAATTTTAGTTTGAGTTCAATCAATTTCTCAATATAATTTTTTCTGCACAATAAGACTCAAGTTTCCAAACTTTCCATTTCCAAAACCCAGCACCATGGTTAAGTTCTAATGCACTATTAATATATTAATTTTAGCTCTTTATTTAAAATAGGCCAGATGTATCATATATATCTTTAGTAACTTTATACTTAAGCAATGGGGCACTTTTTTCTGCCTTCAATATTCTTGAAGCAAATAGTATCTTTATCAAACTAAAATGGAGATAGTATTTTAAGTTTAAGCAGCCCCCTAAGTTCTTTTAAAAAATAACTTTTCCACCTTTGAGAATCTTGACATTTATACTTGGCCATTGTGCAGGATGCATACATCCATTTTAACATTACCATCATAGATAACTACTCCCCAATTTCCCTGAAAAAGGGCAATACAAAAAAGGATACTGATCTGTTTGAGGTCTTCGAAAGTTCTCTGGTAAATTAGCTTCATAAAGTAATCTTGCCTTGGTATTTCCCATCTCCTGCATGCACTAAAAGAAATGACAAAAAAGTTCAATTTAGTTTAATGCATTTTAAGATAAACTTGCTGCTCTAATAACCATTTTACATAAAAATTATAATAAGGCAGAATAGGACATATTCATGAGTAAACATGTAAAAAAATATACAAGCCTAAAATTCATAAATGCCCAGGTTACTACTTTTGAGTTAATTCCCTTAATATGATTAGAGTTATTGGAACTTTTGGATAATCTTCTTCAAAGATTATTATGAATGTAAGCCTCTTTGCTCAGTCTGAGACATCCATGATAGACAGAGCAGCGTCTCACTCCAAACCATCAATATCCCATGAGGGGCAATGCAGGCCCAGAATCATGTATAGAATGAAATAATTCCTCTGTGGAGACAGAAAAACCTGGTTGTTTTAAAACTGTGAGAACAGCTCCAGATGCTGTGAATTGCACTGGGAAAAACATGAGCCTAAATTCTTTATCAACAGCCTCTGATTAAATTTTGGAATTTCCAAGAAGCTGGGATGTCCAGAACTGAAACACAGGACCAGATGCTTTAGGTAGCACGATTTCTGTAGAAATTGGTAACATCTAGTGGGGAATTGCATATGGCCTAATGGCTTGTTTTTAAACTAAACTGTTACTGTCCTGTATTCATTTGTACCAACTACTGAACTCTGTGCAATGTCAATCTGTATTCATAACTAAGGGTGGGTATGACTGAATAATTTAATGTTATAATTTGAATCTCAGTCTAATTTCTTAATAAGCAGCTTTTCTTTACAATAATTGTGTTGGCCATCTTGGGGCACTATATTTTCTTTTGTAAATTTCTTTTCAGCAGCTGTTATCCTGCGATAGGAGTAATTTTTGGTAATTTACCTATTTTACCACCTGGATTTGTATTTTAAATTAAAAGGTGTTGATAAATTTTATCCTTTTTTCTTTTTCAATAAAATTCAATTTTGTTCATCTCTTGTGAGATTGGTCTGTTTCCAAGGAAGAGCAGAATCCTTTAGCAACACAGATCTATGCTATTAGACTAGAAGGCTAGACTGCTAAAATTATTTCAGTTCTTATAGTTTGATCTTTTAATCCCCAGAAAGACACCAGTGGATATGAGTGTGCCATATCTCTCATAGGAAGATTAGGCAGAAAAAGTTTGTTTGGTATCCTGCTGGAAAAGAGATGACAACAACAGGAATTACCAAGACAGTATCCAAAGCAGAAGGCTGGGCCAGCAGGTAAAGACTCCAAGCCTTCTTGGAGACAAAGTTTGAGAGCCTCAGCATTCTACAGATAGCCTTAGCTACCCACTGTGGCAAAGTGGCAAGGTTGAATGCTTTCAGCAAGAGAAACATTTAATGCTATAACATTTTAAAAATCTATTTCAGCAATACATCTGTATTCTTATTTTAGCACATGCTTTAGAATTTATTAATTTTATAATTTAGAAATGTTTATTTTAAATATCTTTTTACTGTCATTTTCAGCCATTTTAATAAGTTAATGAAGAAATCCTCATGTTAGAATTGTTTTAAAAACTTTTCATAGGCATAATGATTAAAATTGGTTTGAAAACTTCACAACATAAAAAAAAATAATTCTAGACCCTGATTATAAACATCTGCATAAATATCAAACCATATGGTAGCAAAAAAGGATGATCTTCTTTCTGCATATTATTCTTTCTGCTTGTAAAAGGAATAATATGCAATATAACTGAAAACAGACATAAACATTTTACAAAAATTATACAAGCTTGGAGAGAAAGCAAACTAATATTAGTTCACCATCTTTTGAACATTAAAAATTGATGAAGTATTTTACTACCTGGAACATTAAATTGCAAGCTTGAAAAACTAAATATTCAAATGCTAAAGTGGTCTAAATTTTCTAGAAGTAATCAACTTCAGAATGTGCTATTCTGACCTGCCAGAACACTTGAAACAGACCAATAGAAAGTCAGAAAACCTCTGGAATACTTGGAATTGAACAAGTTGAACAAAATGAACAGACCCGAACAACCTGTTATTAGTCAGAACCTTTTGCACAACCTATCTTTTGCTAATCCTTGATATATACAAGATGCCACTAAAATTAGAAAGAAAACTTCTACCTTGAACACTTACAATAACTTGTTCCAAGATGCAGTTCCCACATAAAAGAGCAATCAATAAATAATTATATTGCTACCTAGAAAAATTATGTTGGGTTTTTCCTTATTTTTAAAATTCAAGCAAGAGTATTCATTTATTAACATATATAAATATATGTTATATTTATTAACATACTTTGAAACAAATTCTCCCATAATACAACTTGAATATAACTTTTTAACCTGTATTTGTTCTGGTGTCCATTGGTCCAAATTGACAGACTTGACTCTGGATATATGCACTCCCAGATTTCGATGTATTCCAGCACATCTGATACAAATAAAGACACCTGTATTCCAGGAAGCCCATCGTGGACCTAAAAGAAATGTATAAAAATTAAACTATATAATACTTATAGTACTTAAATATCCATCCATCCATCCATCATTTAAAAAGAAAACTTGTTTTCAGCCTTCTCTAGATTAAAGGCTATTGCAGTCAGAGTACAGAGCATCCCTGGATCACATAACTGAAATTCAGTAGTATAACACCCACTTTGTTGCACGATGAGATTTTTCCAGTTTTATTTTTTACAAAGCACTTCAATGTCTAACCTCTTGGCAGTATAGTATTTTTTTTAAAAAATCAAATAAAAACAAAAGCAAAAGGAACAGACAAATCATGCAAATGGCAATCAGAAAATGTCAATCCTACATGAGTAGAGTACAACAGTGCTGTTTTAACAGCTTTACACAATGCCAAAAAGGAAGGGACTGCTTGAACATCTGGAAGCAAGGAGGTCCATATGTAGACTGTAACAGCTATTGCCCATAGCTTAAGTAGAATAGGGATTCCGAGTTGGATTTTTTTGCTATGTTCTTCTTGCCAGACAGGCACATTTAAACATGGACATTTGGTGCCTAACCACCACGAAACAATAATGAATCTTTGTAGGCTATCAACAGCAGTCTGAACTGAACTTATGTTATATCCATTACATAATAATGATACCACCCCCAAATGATTTATCCCAGCAAATTAATGTGAATGTTAAGCAACATGATATACATGTTAAGTGACATGGTGGTGGTGGGGGCATTGAACCCGATAATATTCTTTACTGAAACATTCATGGCATTAAACACTATCTTTGCTACCCTGATTACAGACCGCAACTTCCCACTCACATAGAACAGAGATACAGGACACTGATTTCCAGCCCCTGTGGGCTGTCTAGGAAGATAGTATGCTTGACGGTTTCAAATGTTACCATTTCATCACTAGGTCTGAATCCTGACTGGCAGGAATCTAAATAAACAATTTTTTCTAGAATTGTCTGTAGTTATTAGACCCTGTGAGGTTGGCAATCTAAGGAAATACTTTCTGGAAAGTTCTTTATTGCTAGCAGGGTAATGTAAAATGAAATCTGAAATAATTCTCCCATACAACATACTGTATACCTATCATGTTTCTCACAAAAAAAGGCCGGGCCTTATTTATTTTTGACCCCGCCAAAAAAACGGCTTTTCAGGGGTGACTTAATTCCCCTCCCCTTGCATCCTCGGGCAGGTGGCGAAGGCTTGGATGTTGACCTCGGCATTGGTGGGGCACTTTGTATCGGGAGACCTTCCGCCACTGTTGCTTTCCTTTCTCCCCGTGCTGCTGCGGTGTTTAGAACAATGCCATGGCATTTGGCGCAGCCATGCACAGCCAACCAGGGCTCCTTCCTACAACTGGAGCCCAGCGGAGAAACTCAGCTTCAGGCGCTCCTGTCATCGCCTTCCCTTCGCCTTTGAAGGCAAAGCCAATTCTTTTAAAAACAACGCCCTATTACCGGTATGACAAAGACTCCCTGCCCGAGATGGCAGCCCAACCCCATGTGGGGAGGCGAATCTCCTGGGGCCGCAGTGCAGGATAGGCCCACCCCGGGAGAAGCGCCCAGCCGGCATCCCTGCCTGGTGCCAGGCAGAGTGTGAAGAGCTTCGCCTGGGGCGCCCAGCGTAGCTGACAGGCAGGCCCTCCTGCCCAGCAGCGGAGCTCTCGCCAAGACAACGAGCACCTCCCCTCCACTCATTCCACCAGAGCCGTGCGGGCTGGGCAGAGCCGGGAGAGCGAGCTGTGGGTGCGGGCTTGCCTGCCAACCGAAAGAGCCAGGTTAACCCGAGCTTGGCTTCCTTCCCAAGTCCATCCAGCCCGAAACTGAAGGGCCACCTGGAGAGGCTGCCTGAGGCAGTGATAATGCCCACCCATCTGTGGACAGGGAGGCGAGGCGACAGCCTGCACCGCGTCCTCCTCCGAGCTGAGCCCCGCCAAGTGAGCGCCTCTGCCCAATGCTCGTGCCACTGCAGCATTTGAAGCTGCTGTCGTGTTTGGAGATGTGTGGGGATGGGGGTGGGCTGGGTGAGGGGTGCAAATGATGGGCGGCTTCGGGCTCTCTCTGTCGGACCTGCCGGCCAGGGAAGCAGCACTGCTGTCACCTCGCCTCCCTCTCAGTGGACAGGTGGGCACTATCACTGCCTCGGGCAGCCTCTCCCAGTGGCCCCTTCAAGTTCAGGCTTTGAGGGACTTGGAAAGGAAGCAAAGCTCAGCTCGGCCCAGCTCTTTCGGTTGGCAGGTGGGCAAACACCTGCGGCTCGCTTTCCTGGCTCTGCCCAGCCTGCCTGGCTCTGGTGGGATGAGTGGAGGGTCCAGTAGGCAGGCACTCACTGCATTGGCGAGAGCTCTGCCGCCAGGCATGAGGGCCCACCTGTCAGCTGCACTGGGTGCCCCAGGCAAAGCTCTTCGCGCTCTGCCCAGAGCCAGGCAGGGATGGTGGCTGAGTGCTTCTCCTGGGGTGGGCTGATCCTGTGCTGCGGCCCCGAGAGATTCGCCTCCCCATGTGGAGTTGGGCTGCCCTCTCAGGCAGGGGAGTCTTTGTTGTACCAGTAGTAGGCCGTTATTTTTAAAAGAATTGGCTTTGCCTTCGAAGGCAAAGGGAAGGCAGCGACAGGAGTGCCCGAAGCGGAGTGTCTCCGCTGGGCTCCAGTTGCAGGGAGAAGCCCTGGTTGGCCACGCGTGGCTGCACCAAACGCCACGGTGTTGCTCTAAACACCGCGGCAGCATGGGGAGAAGGGAAAGCAACAGTGGTGGAAGGTCTGCAGATACGAAGTGCCCCACCAACGCAGGCTTAATATGATTTTATGCCTATAAAACATGCTGGGATTTCCTATCAGAGGAGGCCATATTGTTGGAGAAACATGGTAATATAATTAAGGTGGATTTACTTTCTTACATTCTCCCCCCCCCCCCCCCCGCCCCGGATCCAAGAATCTTTTCTGAAATAAACCTGACTCCCCTGGTTTTTCCATCTAGGTCAGGGGTATCAAACTAGCGGTCCACAGGCTGGATGCATCATGTGCAGGCCACGCCCACCCCAGCTCCTCAAAGTAAAAAAACATCATAATACCTCACGTGATGGCAACATGACACATGATCTAGGTTTTCTATCACAGTTACTGAGCGTCTACCACCTTTTCAAAAACCATCGTTAAAATATATCAAAAACAGTTGGATCAAAGGAGCTTGTCTTCAAGGTAGAAAGGGACACAAATACCCCTTTTAAAATAAATGGCATGACATCCTCTCTCTCACACACACACTTTTTAAAAAAAACACTGAACATTTGCCAGATCTAGGTGCTCACCCTCTCCACTCCAAGTGCCAGATGGAACCAAGGAGACATGGTCAAGCCTAAAAGTGGCACAACTCACATCAGAGGCTATTTTATCTATTATCTTTGGCTTAGGAAGCTCTAAGGGATCTAGATAATATTATTAGACCCTATTTTGCTCATCCCATTAACTTTATCTGCCAAGAGACTAACAAAATCATCCAGGTATCCTTCTTTATAAAGGCCCAGATAATCCTCAACAGGCCTACTAAGTGGCAATCTGCAAACAATAAGCATAGTGAAACTCTTATCAAAGTATAATAGACTTAAAGACAAGCTCTTATAGTACTCAGCTACATAAATTTTGGGTAACACTATCAGCAGAAAGCGTTTAGAAAAAAAAGTTATAGTGAAATAAATGTAGAAATAAATATGTTAAGGGTCTATAAATGAAAGTACATCCATTTCCATTCAGAAACTCATCCAAGCTTACTAAAAATGCAAAATGTTTTAAGATTTTCAGAACTGCCACCTGATGATATCATCCCATTTATGGGACATCTGCAAGGAAGGCAAGTGTTGTACTCAGCCAAAAAAATAAAATAAAATCCTTTTTTACCAAGTTAGCCCATTTCCACATGTACCACAGACAAGAATGAACTATTCATAGATTAAATGCAGCCCCACATCCATCTTTCTGTCAAGATCAATTATAGACAAAATGTCACCAGAAACATTAGTTCAAATGGAAAGATTTAAGATGTTTTGTCTGGTAGAATAGAGGTCTGTAGACAAAATGCTGTCAAAATAGTAGTAGTAGACAATACAATCTGTTAAAAAATGTAGGTAGCCTGACCTTCCCCCTGCGAGACTGGCAAAAATGTTTAACTCAGGCCCAAATTTTTGGAAATGTGGAAAAGAAAAAGGTACTTATATTCATACCTGGTGGACATGCCAGGAAGTGAAAAAATATTGGAATACAATTAGACAATGGATAGAAGAAATCACGAATCAGAAAACTGAATTTAATCTGGAAACTTTTTTATTAGGTATAA
>BLBF01000007.1:35497514-35519447 GCA_015471245.1 Laticauda colubrina | reverse complement strand
GGGGAGGAAGGGAAAGTTTGGGAAGTGAGCTGGAGGTGTTACATTCTTCTGTTGTGTAAATGGCGGGGGAAGCATACAATAGAGTTAGGTTTCTATTTCTCGCTTAGCTTTCTTTTCTCTGCGCAACTGCAACCCATTATCAAAATATGCCAAGGTCAACGGACAGAGGCCTCATCATCACCTGAAGATGCCCACATGATCCTATGCACAACTTCTAATTGGAAGTGTCATCTGAACTATTGGGGGTGGGAACATTTCCATCACTTTGTATATGTGAATTGTGCGCCTAATTTCTCAGATTCAGAATTCTTTGGTTGCTACCACTTCACTTTCAGTAAAAGATATCTTTTCTCTAAACTAAAGAGTCTAAGTATTTCTTTCCTGGATTTTGAATGGAGCTCCGCCTGACATTATTCTGAATCTGCACCACCAGCCCACCCGGAGAGATTACCCAATTTTCTTCTGAGGGGGCCTGGACATCATGTCATCTTCAAATAGTGACCAAGAGGATCCGGGAGCCATTGGAGGGCAAGATTCTGTGCTGGTGCAGGAGGCCCAATCGCTAGCAGAGCTCAGTTTGGAAGAGGATCCAGCTGTGAAGCCCAGATGGTCGGTGGGAGTTGGTTGGAAAGATCCGGAGGAGGACCCCCCCCCCCCGGGATCACAACTACCCGCCGGCGTAGAAAAGAGGAGCCTTGGCAAGAGAAGGAAAAGAGGGAACTCTTGCTGGATCAAGCCAGGAGACTCCTTAATGAAGCCTTTGAACAACCTCAAGCTGCACAAAGGTATGAAGGGGGAGGGGAAGTAGCCCCAGCCAGAAGAAGCAGAGCAACTCCCTCTCCCATAAATCAACCCGATCCAGCAGCAGCCCCGGGGCCTTCAGCGGGAGGTGTGATTCCTAGAAGGCGTAGAGCTCCTAGGCTGCCTCCGTTAGAAGTAAAATACGGGGGGGATCCCAAAACCTTGGGATTTTTCCTAGCTCAAGTTTGGAGCCATATGGAAGAATATGGGGAGGATTTTCCCTCAGAAGCAGCCAAAGTGAGATGTGTTACCAGGGCTCTGGAGGGAATAGCGGCAGAGTGGATGGTGACCTTGCATAATGATAATGCTCCTCAGTTGCTGAATTATAACTTATTCATGGCTGCACTGCGGGCTAGGTTTGAGGACCCATTGGCAGAGCACAAGGCCCGAATTAGGATGAAAACCATAAAACAGGGGCGGAGGTCTGTGGCTGACTACACCCAAGAATTTAGACAGTTAGCTGGCCATTTCCGAGGCTGGCCCCAAGAAGCCCTGATAGAACTGTTTAAAGATGGTTTAAATGAAGATGTGTACCAGAGATGCACTGATAGAAGAGACCCCAATGACTTGCAGATGTGGTACTTGCTGGCAGAAGAAGTGGAGATTGATTTAATCCGAAGTAAACGGCGGGGAGGTTATGGGTGGAGCAAGTTTCCCCCCCCACGTCCTCAAGAGGCTCCTAAACCTCAGAAGAGAGGAGTGGCGGCAAGACCCAACCCCTCGGCCTGCTTTTGATGCGGGAAGGAAGGTCACCGGGCTGTGAACTGCAGAGTCAGGTTGGAGCCAAAGGGGGCGCCAAAGGAAGGAAAGAAACCTGAAAAGTCCCAAGCGAAGCCTCGCGAAACAGCACTAAAGTCGAAAGAGACAGCAGAGGTCGCCCCTCCCGCAGGAGAGGAATCAGAAGCCCCAGTGACCCCTGAGGAGGAGGATTCTGACTCGAACGATGACTTCCTGGTAAGTCCAAGCGTGGGCCCTTTGACCATTCCGGTGAAATTGAGGGTACCCAATTCAGAGGTCGAAGGGGAAATGCTAGCCCTGTTAGATTCTGGGTGCACCAGGTGTGTAATCAACACGGAAGTAGTGAAGAAAATGGGCCTAAAGCTAAAACCTTTGAAGATGCCCATTTCCTTTTGCCAACTAGATGGATCAGTGGCTGGAGGTTGCCCCGCCCGTTTTGTCATGGAACCTATAGAAATGGTCATGGGAGAGCATGATGAGACCCTGCGTTTTATTGTGGTCCCTGGGATGGAGCAACCATTAATACTGGGATTGCCCTGGCTCCAGAAATGGAACCCCCAGGTTAACTGGAGAAAGGGGTTGTTGCGCATACGCACAAAGCAGCGACCGAGAGGAGGGGCCAGATCCCAGCCGAAGCCTGAGGACCTAATTGAAATAGCTTCCACAGGTACTGAGCCCGTGAAAGATGAGGAGAAAATTCCCAAAGAGTATTGGGATTTAAAAGAAGTGTTCAGTGAGAAGGCCTCGGATGAGCTTCCGCCTGATCGGCCAACAGACTGTGCTATTGAGATTTTGCCTGGGGTGAAGCTCCCGAAACCAAAGTTGTACTCAATGACCCCACGGGAATTGGAAGAGCTAAGATTGTTTACAGATAAAAATCTGGAACGTAGTTTCATTCAACCTGCTAGACCCCGAGTAGCGGCCCCAGTGTTGTTCCAGGAAAAGAAAGATGGTTCCAAACGCTTGGTGGTGGATTACAGAAATTTGAACGCTATTTCTGTGGAAAACGTGTACCCCCTTCCTTTGATGAAGGACATGTTGGCCCATTTAGCGAAGGGAAAGATTTTCACGAAGTTGGATTTGAGAGAAGCATACTACCGAATTTGAATTAAGGAAGGGGATGAGTGGAAGACCGCTTTTAACTGCCCGATGGGTTGCTTCCAATTCAATGTTCTTCCTTTTGGTTTACAAGGGGCCCCAGCTGTATTCATGCAAATGATCAATCAAGTGTTACATGAACATTTATACAGGGGGGTTCTGGTTTATCTTGATGATATCCTTATCTACACGGAAACTCTGGATGAACATGTGAAGTTAGTGCGGTCGGTTCTACAGAAACTGTGTGCCGCTAAGTTGTATGCTAAATTGTCAAAGTGTGAATTCCACCAAGACAAAATTGACTATTTGGGATATCGCATTTCATCTGAAGGCATAGAGATGGATCCAGAGAAGGTGTGTGCCGTTCTGGAATGGGCTCCACCACACACCAGAAAACAACTTCAAAGCTTTTTGGGATTTGCAAATTTTTACCAGCAATTCATCCCGACGTTTGCTAAGATAGCAATGCCCATCACAAATCTCTTGAAAACAAAAGGGGAGGTGAAGCCAAGGCCAGGAAAGCCGCTGGAGTGGTCCATGGAGTGCCAAGCCGCTTTTGAAAAGCTAAAACGACTGTTTGCTGCAGAACCAGTGCTGAAGCACCCGGATATGGACACTCCTTTCGTGATTCAAGCCGATGCAAGTGATGTGGCTATTGGAGCGGTATTACTTCAAATCAACGAGAAAGGGACCTTACAGCCTTGTGCGTATACCTCCCGTAAGCTGTCTGAAATGGAGAGAAGATGGGCCATCTGGGAGAAAGACGCTTTTGCAGTTCGTTGGGCCTTGCTGACCTGGAGACATTTCCTGGAAGGAGCAAAACACCCATTTGAGGTATGGACTGATCATAAGAATTTGGAAGCCTTTAAAACGCCCCGGAAATTGTCCCCTAAACAAGTTCGCTGGGCCCAGTACTTCAAGCGATTCAATTTCTCCTTGAAGTACATTCCAGGCGGGAAGAACTTCATGGCGGATGCTCTCTCTAGACTACCCCAATATAATAGTATGCGCCAGGAGGTGATAAGCCCAATTGTCTCAGCCAAACATCTAGCTGCCCCAGTGATCACCAGAGCCCAAAGGAAGAACCAAGTGGTTTTATCGAACGACCTAACCGAACAATTAAAAGAAGCTTTAAAACTGGACGAATGGTTCCTGGCTCATTCAAGTGACTATACAATTAGAGATGGTTTGGCTTGGGTGGGGGCCAAGTTGTATGTGCCACAGGTGCTGAGGGGCCAAATACTACAACAGGCTCATGATTCTAAAGCAGTGGCCATTTCGGATTTGTGAAGACCTTACATCTGGTTAAGCGGCAATTCTGGTGGCCTATTTTAAAGGACATTGAAACTTATGTAGCTAGCTGTCCAATTTGTGCTTTGGCAAAGAGACCTCCTGGTAAGCCAGTAGGATTGTTACAAAATGTAGCTAGACCAACGACTCCCTGGAAAGAAATATCTATGGACTTTATAGTAGAATTACCCAAAAGTGGTGGAAACACGGTCATCTGGGTAGTGACTGATTTGTTTTCCAAACAAGTACATTGCATACCTTGTTCCAAGATTCCCTCTGCTAAGGCGCTGGCTAAACTGTTTATTTCACATATCTATCGGTTACATGGCGTTCCAGAACGCATAATCTCTGACAGAGGGGTCCAGTTTACCTCAAATTTTTGGAAAGAGTTCCTGAAGTTAATTGGCTCCGCCCAGGGGTTAAGCTCCACCCACCACCCCCAAACTAATGGGGCCTGTGAGAGGACTAACGCAGTGTTAGAGCAATATCTTAGATGTTACATAAATTATCAACAAGATAACTGGTCTGAATTACTACCATTTGCCAAAGTGGCATATAACAACTCTGTACACAGTAGTACTGGATTTACTCCATTTAAAGTGGCTTCGGGACAAGATTTTGTTCCCATACCTGAACTTCCTCGTGAAAAACCCAACATCCATTCGTTGGATGAATGGATAACTCAACTCCAACTTAACTGGCAAGGGACACGCAAAGCATTAGATGAGGCCCATCAAGCTCATAAGAAATTTGCAGACAAGAAAAGATCCCCACACAAAGAATATAAAGTGGGCAACAAGGTTTTCCTGTCCACCAGATACCTGCAGACCACTCAAAAGTCAAAGAAGCTTGGTCCTAAGTATGTTGGTCCTTTCACGATTGAACGGATTATAAATCCTGTAACGGTCCAGCTGAACTTACCCAAAACTCTTCAACGAATTCATCCGGTTTTCCATGTTAGTTTGCTGAAACCTCAACGTATTTCTGATTTAAGACCCATCCAAGCTGACCCTCCCATAGCAATACTGATTGAGGGTGAACAACATTTTGAAATTAAAGAAATTCTGGAGTCTCGCAAATGGAGGGGTCGACTCCAGTATCTTGTAGCCTGGAAACAATTCCCTTCTTCGCAAGCCGAATGGGTTAACGAAACCGACGTTATAAAGCCCCTAAGTTGATCAAAGCATTTCGTTCCAAGTATCCTGATAAGCCTTAGGAGTGTATTGTTTTGTAATTGTTGAATGATTAATAATTGTCTTTATATTTTCTCCTCTCTCTCCTCTAGGACTGATGGTTTTCCTTTTTCTAGGAGGGCCGAATGTCAGCCTTCAAGATCTTCTACTATTGCTTTGCATCTTTCAGCTGTCATAAGGGGGCCATAGAAGGAGCGTTCACGTCGCAGCCCCTGTCAGGTATCTGTTTACCTGCGAATCCTTCTACCACGCTACACCAACCTACACCAACAGTGTTCTACAGTGGCTGGGAAAAGTGTAGCGACACGAGAGAAGAAGCTGTCATAAGAAACGGGGGGGGGGAGGGGAGGAAGGGAAAGTTTGGGAAGTGAGCTGGAGGTGTTACATTCTTCTGTTGTGTAAATGGCGGGGGAAGCATACAATAGAGTTAGGTTTCTATTTCTCGCTTAGCTTTCTTTTCTCTGCGCAACTGCAACCCATTATCAAAATATGCCAAGGTCAACGGACAGAGGCCTCATCATCACCTGAAGATGCCCACATGATCCTATGCACAACTTCTAATTGGAAGTGTCATCTGAACTATTGGGGGTGGGAACATTTCCATCACTTTGTATATGTGAATTGTGCGCCTAATTTCTCAGATTCAGAATTCTTTGGTTGCTACCACTTCACTTTCAGTAAAAGATATCTTTTCTCTAAACTAAAGAGTCTAAGTATTTCTTTCCTGGATTTTGAATGGAGCTCCGCCTGACAAAGAGTTTATACGAATAGGTGGAGTAGGGGTGTCAAACTCAAGGCCTGGGGGCGGATCTGGCCCATGAGGTGCTTCGATGTAGCCTGCGGGATTGCCCTGGAAACAGTGAAAGGTCAGCCCACAGTGCCTCTGCCAGTAAAAACGGAGCTTGGATGGGCTGCAGGAGGCCCTCCTAAATTACATATTCACTGGCAGAGGGTTGCAAGAAGTAATTGCAGCCAAAAACAGAGCTTGGGATCCCGTTTTCACTGGCAGAGCGCTCAGGCCACCCCAGGCACCCCAACACAAGTAACATCGAGCTGACCATGTTCACCCTGGCCCCCTGAGATCACACACAAACCTGATGCGACCCTCAATGAAATTGAGTTTGATACCCTGAGGTGGAGGCTTCAGAAGGTAAGCTGCATGTAGGAAATTCTTGATAGGTATATGTGTAGAGAGGGATGATGCCAGGGAATATGCAATGGAATCTAGCACCTAATTTATGGGGTTGCAGGTCTGCTTCCAAAAAAGCTGTATCTGAAGAAGTGCAGCTATTATATATCAGATCCTCTTGCTGCACTGGCAGAATCTGCGCTAGTGAAGTGAGAAATTCAGATCTGCTGTGGTTTCAGAATAATTTCCCAATATTACAGATACTGTAAAGGAAAGAAATAATTTCTACACTGAGTGATATAGAAAACTATGATTCAGAAATTACTTGATAGCTCACTGGATATTAGACATGCCTTACAGTCTAAAGAGGAAAGCATTATCTAGGCAGCTCAGATATTGAAATCTCAGGAATCTCTGGTAAGAGAAGCAAGAGTATCTACTTCTTGTATGTCCAGGAAGGGTAGCTAGTCTCTAGATTGAAAGTAATCTAAGATATTTAAGGAACCGTATCTCCTGAGTTATATCTACCCATCCCATGAGATCCAGCAGGAGAAGCATATAATGGGTCCCATCTTCTCAGTAATGTCATCTGACGGGACCCAGGAAAAGAATATTTTCTGCCATGGCACCTATTCTTTGAAGCATTATTGTCCCCAAACTAAGATTGGCACCCACCCTTTTGGCCCTTACAAAGAGCTTTAACGCTTGTCTTTTGCAGTCTTGTCTGGGAATCCAACTGCAGTGGTGTAGATCATGCTAAGTGGCTACCCTTTTAGTAGCTGGACTGCACTGTCACATATTATTTTTTAAACATTTTTTATGTTTTTAATCTATGTAATATTAAACTACAGAGATTAAATTTGTGTCTGCTTTATTGTTTGTAACCTTCAACAGGGTGAAACAGTGCATCACAGGATAACAATTCTGGAATCAATGTACTCCAAATGGGCTAACTTACAGAAAGTGTCCAAAATCTGGAACCAACGGCTCCCATGGGATTGAAATTAAGGGTCATGCGATCATCAGTCTCAGAACTCCCTGCCAGCTTCAGAATAACAGAGTTGGAAGAGTTATTTCATACAAGGAAAGCCAAGAATAAAGCTGGCAGGAAGTTGGAAATTGCTTCTGCTTCCAATTGCTTTTTTGCCCACCCATGATTGTTCTGTTTCTCTGTTTATGTAAGGATATAACTCTGAAACGGTTACCCAGTGGGTCACAGATTGTCTTGTAGCTTTTATTTTTCGTGTGTTTTGTTTTAATTTTATTTATTTTTGCATTGGCTTTTTATGTTTTAACTCTGTGACCCTCCCAGAATCATGTATGTGAGATGGATCACAATAAATTGAACAAACAAATCAATACATTAAGACTTTAGGATCTCTATTCAGAACCAACCAAAACATTTGAGATCCAGGATGCCTTCCTATTTCCTTTATTTTCTGGCACCGTAGATTTATTTTCTGGCACCCTAAAAATCTTTTCTGTATGTGATGGCTCTATGACTTCACCACAAGCAGAAAAGCAATGGGTTGGAAAATATCTAGATTAGAGTAGTCTATAAAAGCCACCACCCCCTTGGTAGAGTATCACTAGGTGCCTTGGAGTTAACTCTATGGTCTTTGAAAATTATAGGACTGTTCCTCAGAATGTAAAAGCAGTCTTTGACTGCTAGAATATTGGTGTCTCCTTCAGCCTTCTTTTTTAAAAAAATATTGCATCTATAATTCGGATTTATGACTATGTCAGTTCTATCTTTTTCATTCCCCAAACAGGTAGGATACTGGAGCACCTACCAACAGGATACAGTTAAGATGTTTGATATGCCATTTCTTTGCACCCAGAATGCCATGCAATGGAGTGACCTCTTGTTACTCACCCTATCCCTCCTACCAACCTAGTAGTTTGAAAGCATGCAAATGTGAGGAGATAAATAGGTATTACTTCAGCAAAAAAGTTACTGATTTCTGTATTTTCATGCTTGCCACATGATGACGGAAGCATCTATCAAACAATGCAGGCCCTCTCAGCTGAAAATCATAGGTGAGATCGCCCCCTTGAATCGATTACAACTGGATAGGGAAACCTTTAAACATTTTTTTCTTTGTACATGGAGACATTCACTTAAAACCTCATAATCCTAATCAGTGTAACTGGGAAGGTGATGTCAGCTGCTATATCTGCAATTAATGGGAATGCTTTGGCTTCCCTTTGATCGAGTAGCTCATGTAAAATTTACAGGGACTGAATTCCCTTGAAGACAATGGTGCCATGGACTTTCTTATATAGAAGAGTGAAAGTACTATGTAAAAAAAAAAGGACATAAAACCTTCCCGGAATCCCTAGGAGTTATTATTTCTTCGCCATTTTGCTCCCAATAACTATTCTTCTTTGTCCACTTTCTCAGAAGACACTGAACTATGAGAGAGACTGGCACCTAGGGAATTCATGCACAGAGACTGAGGAAATACCCTAATAGCTATGCTTCTTCTTTTTCCTGACTTAAGAGGACTTCTGAGGAATAAAATGATAAAGTTATTATCTAGCATTTCCATCTTGGGTGCTTTTGGGAATTGCCCTTATTGCAAGTATCCATGAGCGGGAAGTACGATGGTGCTTTGCTGTATTGAGCCTTCCCATAAATGGGACCTCTATATGCATAGCTATGGATCCAGCTTTCTTACAGAGCCCTGGTAGCGCAGTGGTTAGAATGCAGTTTTGCAGACAAACTCTTCCCACAGCTTGAAGCTCAATCCTGACAGGGCTCAAGGTTGACTCAACCTTCCATCCTTTCGAGGTTGGTAAAATGAAAGGGGAAAAAACTAATAAAAACAAGTTCTTATATTTTACTAGGTATTGTTGCTTTTGTTGGATCTATACACAATACTAACTTGGTTCTTCTTTTATTTCCAAACATTGACCAAAATACCTAATTTGAGATTCAATCTTGGATATTGTGGCTTTCATTTATTAGAAATTCTTTTGCTTAATCTGGTATTCTTAACACACTTTATATATTACATAAATATAAATTACATCAAAATTGCCAATGATAGAAAGATGTATTTCAAAGAAAGTGTTTCAATGATTTATTATATAACAAAGCAAGCTATTTAAAATCTTATAATGCTTGTATTCTGGAACATATCATGTCCAACAATCCCAAAATTCTGCCTTTCTTCACCCAGCTATAACTAATATTTATGTGGAAGAAAGCCATGTAGAGGATTGTAATATTGAGCCATGTACATCTTTTGGGCAGAGTTTAGACAATTTGTACTAGAAGCCAAAATGTACTATGACTAATTCCAACTGCACTAGTTGCTAGATATAGTTTAAAAGTATTATTAAAGATCATGGAAAAAATTCAAAATACAAGCAAAATATTATCCTGAATTATAGGTAACTCTAAAGGCCTTACTTTAAACATATTTTTGTGAAAAGAACTTTTCCTTAAAATGAAAATGTCATTTTCTACTGCATATAAAGAGAAGGCAACAATCAGTTTTCAGAATTTCAATTGACATAAAAATTTCTATCTATTCATATCTACTCTGAATGTCTAATAATTTCAATATCCCTGTCAGTGAGCAGTGCCACAATGTATTCATATATTATAAATGTAGGATGACTTTGAATATTAATCATCTTTCTATAGTTCAGATTATCTTTATTATATTGATTTAACTACAGGACAAAATGCAGGGTGATGACCACAGTACTTCCTGTGCTTACCCTGGGGTAGGAAACAGGAAAATAGCTTTGTTGACATCTGCCAATCCCAGAAGGTTCTATAGTTTCTTTATTAACAGCTAGCATTTCCTGATATTCAAGGAATTGTAACTTAAAGCAAATCAGAGCATTTCACTTGGTTAATGTTTCCACCTAGTGGCACAGTCTATGTATGCACACAATGAGCAAATGAACCATTAAAGGGTGGGGTTCTGTTCTTATCATTATTTGAAACCAAAGATAATGAAAATATAACGAGCAAAAGTGCACATGGGTATGAAAGAAATATGATTTATTTCTTAAATGCACAAAAGTATCTAGTTTGTATATAAAAAGTTATATTATCGTTGCATTTATTTCAAGGATGGAAAAACAATGTGATGCTTATGGCCACCACAGATATTTTGGTATCCACAAGATCTTCTGAGTCAGCCAATTTTATACATCCATGCACTCACCCATACACACAAACTAAACACATAAAACAGGAAACTGGCAAATACAAATGAAAATATCAGCTTTCAAGTATGATTCACATTTATATCCATTTATATTCCTGGTTGAAGGCTGTAGGAGTTTATACAGATACAGTGTTAAAAAAATATGTGGCAATTATTTAGCCCAGAAAAATCAGAAAATGTGGGAAATCAACTCAAAATTGGTTTTTTGTTATTAGTAGGAGAGAAGAATAAACATCAGGTTTTCATGATTCTGTTATTATAACCTAATCAATCAAATGCAGTTCTAGTTTTTATTTTTCCTGACTTGGTCTACCTCAAAGAGCTAGCTGACAGAGAGGCACACTGTCATTAAAAACATTTTTTTAATGGTCATGGCTTGACATTTATTCCAAAGTAATATGAGGGTATATATAGTTTATTGATTTATATGCAGTACTTTATACTGCTTTTTCTTAAAAAATATTAATAAATACAGTGAGATGCATAATACAGTAAAATGCTTCTGTCTCTTTACAACAGAAGCACATGATTAGGTCAGCTGTTAACAAGAAAAATTGATTTAAGCAGGTTTTCATTTGTGGTAAAAAGCATGCAAATAGTTCTTCTGACATTACCTAGCACTATCTTGCTTTATAAGTCTTTTTTTTTTTTTTGAGGGAAAAGAGTCCATTAAAAATAAGTCCATGGCAGCATGCTATGCTACCTGAATCTATAGAAATGAAAATTAATAACTTGGTATCTTTTATTCTGTGTATCTTTGTGTATTCTAGTCCACAAAGCTAAGAAACATTGGAGAGCTGTCAATGACGACTTTTAAGTCACAATCTAAAATTGGCTGCCTAAACATTTGGTGAAAAAGCAATCTGATCTTTAAACCTGAAGTTTTATCGGTAGATAATGCAGGACCTGGATATCCCGTCTGGTCCTTTTATTCTATGTGTCACTGCTTTATTGCTTCTTGGAATCAATCATCTTTGGAAAGCTAGCTAAAATTCAACTAATAGGAAATTCTGAAAGTCCAACAGTTGATCGTTTTCTTTAACCACAGAGTTGACTCCACTGTACTTTCTACTTTTTTTTTAGGCCTATGCTTTGTTACTTTGCATTATTTTTCATGCCAAAGTAGAAGTTTGAAATGCCAACTGCTATATTTTGACAGCTCCAATTTCTTTAGGGCTGAATCTAATGAAAGTCAAACAGGATGCATTGAACAAATGACATTATATACACATTCCTGATTGTCAGACACATTCTTGTCAAACCTTTTGGACATGTCTTGCTGTGCTGTAATAAGCTTGTTGAAGCTGCAGTCTCTAAACATCCAGTGGTGTTTTTTTTCTGCCTTTTATGGTTTAAAAAAGGAATTCCACTGAGACTTTAAAAAACCTTAACATACATACCTCCATAATTTAAGATGGCTTTTTTTCTTTCTGTTCCTAAATTAATGTCCCTCTCTATAATCAACCATTTTATTTCTGTGGGTTAGGGATAATGTAGGACTTGCCATTCTAGATGCCATTTTTGAACAATATACGATATGTGGATAGGAATTTCCTAAGGATAGGTGGCTTATTATCATTTATATCTATCTGGAAAATGACTACAGGTTTCACTTCATATAATTAATATGTAAGGAGCTCATAAGCATTTCAAAGCTTAAAATGACATGCTTGTTATTCTTCTCTGAAATAAAAGATTTATGCTCTGCTTTACATTATTTCTTTTGTTTTCTCCCACAACTGAAAGATTCACAACCTCTTTAGTATGCTACTAACATGGTCAACTTGGCTAAATTACTCACTTAGGGCACTTAGGGCCCCTCAAATGATGTCCTAATATTTCCAGAACCCCTGCTCCCTCCCTGTTTCACAATTCCAATCTTTAGTTTTTTTCTCATTATTATCTCGAGCACATTAAAGCACTGTGTTAGAGAATGACATATTACTGTTAAATTTTTATAGAAAACCTAGGCATAACCTTGAAACAATTGCAACCAAACCATCTTTTTCTTGTTTAGTCTACTGACTAAGGACTAAATTTACCTAATATATTATAACTAAAAAAAAGGTTCAAATATTTCCAGTTCTATTGTACTGTTTAAACATGCAGTTCTCCCTCTCCCTCTCTCCCCCCCCTCTCTCTCTCTTTATATATATATATATATATATGTATGTATGTATGTATGTATGTATGTATGTATGTATGTATGTTTTTTTAAGCTTTCGCGGGTACTTACATGTGTGCTGTTCAGCTTCCTTTGGGTATTATCCCACGTCAATGAAAGCACTACAATGACGTGGGATAATACCCGAAGGAAGCTGAACAGCACACACACACACACACACACACATACACATATATATATGTATGTATGTATGTATGTATATGTATATGTATATATGTACGTACGTATGGTACCCAGGTTTGTTCAGGTATTTTCCCACATCATTATAGTTGTGCTTTTAAAGTTGTAGCAAAGACAAAAGCAAGGTCCAAAAGAGCACTCAACTAGTTTATCTGATGAAAGAGTGCATTATTTAGAATGCTGTACTGTGTAACTGCACCCATAGGCACAGAATCCTTCACCAATGCCACTTCATTTCTTTATTGGTAAGCATTTTTATTTGCTTATCTTAATCCAGAACCAAACTATCTGGACACAATAGTTTTATTTTTTTATTTATTAAATGTATATGCCACCAATCTCACCATGAGGCAATGCTGGGAAAACAAGATAAAAACAAGATAAAACATTATGATATTAAAATGATAAACATTGACATTTAAAATTAACAAAGATGTCTAAGGAAGGAAGGAAGATACAATGGGATGAGATAGGATCCATAATGCAATGTTTTCACATCTTAGGACAAGAACATGGAAACAAGAGAAGAATTATAAAGACATCTCAGAATATTTCCATGCATTTCGTATATCATCCGATCTCATAGTGATTCATTTCAAAGCCAGAATAGATTTGAAGCTTTTTAAAGATAGGAACATTTTTCACACCTAAAGAAGGCCTGAACTTTGCAGCTTTCAGATATTTAATGTAAATGGTGTTTTCTCTTAGAAGGTTTTATCACTACGTTTAAACTTAAACTTTACAATCAGTTAGTGAATCCTAATAGAATTTTATCTCTGTAAATGATAAAACAACCATGAGAAGCAGTGGTGACCGGAAATGTGTCAATTTTAATATTTGATATAGTAAATATCAATAAGTATAACCCATACAAATAAAAAAGTTTCTTGCAGTCCTCCATAACTTTTTAAAGGGATCCTAAGAGAAAAATGTTTAAGAAGTACAACCCAAAGAAAAGTATGGTAGATTGGGGTAAAAATAAGTTACTTTTAAATGTTCAAGTGAGAGCTTCTGTCATAATCCTTTAATAGTAATTCTGATATGATGGTTTGACTGCAGCAGTGGGAACAAGGCTGAGGTGAGGAGCAGATTGCCCAGGCTCTGCAGCTACAGATTTCCAAGTCTGAACCTTTTGAGATTATTCTGTTACATGTCCACTGTTCTATGCATAGCCTATGTATAATCTGAAATCTATTCTGTACTGGAGGGATGGGGGTAATTTGTGAGGGGAATGAGTGGCTGCTGGAATTTTGGGTTGGTTGGTTCATTTAATTTGACCGCTTTGTTTACCTAGTGCCAAGGGCAGGAACAGCTAGGCTTGGGTGTGTTATGTGTAGAAAATTGATTGGATGAATTTCAGGTTAGGGAGACTAAAGGTAGGCTGGAATAGGAGGAGAAATGAAGGCAGGTGATAACATCAGGTGAATAGTAGGCGGGTGAAAACATCAGCATCATGATAGGAAGGGGGAGAGGTGATAGGAATCTGATATTCATAAGGGTGATATGATTGAAGGCTCCAATTGATCCTGCATTCCAGTCCTCAGATCAGAATTCACCAAAGACTAAGTCACTGGAACCCTGGTGGCACTGGTTCTGGGCTATTAAATGCCAGCTGAGTTTAGAGTAAGACCATTTTTACCCATGGTTGATCATGGAAGAAGCAGGCAGCTTGACATGTATAACCAAGCCTGATTGGCCCAGTATTTCCTTCTTGTAGTTATTGTGCCTGACCAGCATTAGCTGTACAAGGGATGAGCCGTTGTCATCGTGGAAGACTTGATGGCTTTCAGAGACTCTACCCCGAAGATAACTGGATACGACATCTTGTGATGGAAACTGGGCTCTAGGAAACAGTTGGGTTTGTTGTTCCTCTATTAGTCTGCCTGCTTCTTAGCTACATCCCTGAGTTGCTACATTCTTTCACTGGAGAGGATTTGGAGACTTCTGGTGGAACAGTCTAGGGCAGGGGCCCCCAACCACCGGGCCTTGGACCGGTACCAGTCCATGGATCATTTTGTACCAAGCCGCAAAGAATGAATAATCGTGATTAAAATATATACAAAAATATGTTTTTAGTAAAGAAATAGTAAAGAAACCCTTTACTATCGGGGAAGAATTGATTTTGCCGGTCCTTGAAAAAGTGTTTCTGCGTGAAACTGGTCCCTGGTACAAAAAAGGTTGGGAACCACTGGTCTAGGACAGCTAAGGAGTTCATGGCCACGATATCAACCATGGACCTGACTCAAATGAGTATGTGCCTGGTGCTTACCAAGGATCCCATGATATATCTGATTTTTATCTTGGGGCAGTTGCAATGTGATCTACAAATCAGGATATTGTCCTTTGTTATGACCGTATCACTCTCCAATCACTTGGTGTTGCTCCAATCACTTGCTGGTGCTGCTTCCTTTGCTCCCAGAAAGGAAGGACCTATTAGAATGGTCTGCTCCAGGCTTCTAAGAAATCCGCTGGGCTTCCAGGTTAAGCTTAGGACTTTCCCTGAGAATTTGATGGATGTTTATTAAAGGACTTATTCTCTATCTGAAACAGGTCAGACTCTTAAGTGATCTCTTGCTATTTGTTGATTACAGAGAATTTTTCATTTTCTCCAAGAAATGAAATGTTAGAACAGACACCTAGGATATCATGCAGGAAGCTGAAGAGTAAACCTCAATGAGTGCATACTTAGGATAACATCAGGTTGACATCATCAGTATGTTGATGACACTCAGCTGTCTCATCTTGACCTTGGATCAACCAAGTGATGCCGTCACTCTCTTGTTCAATGCCTGAAGGTTGCTGGAGCCTGTTGGAGACTCAAGCAAAATCACATATCTGGACTATCTAGCTTACAGGGTTTTCTGAATGGGCCTACACATCCACTTAAGGCTGGTATGCAATTTGAGAATCTTCCTGGACTTTCACTTCCTGTTCAAGGAACAGACAGCAGCAGTGCCCAAGAAACCTTTTCGAGATCCATCTTGTGTACCATCTTCATTAGCTCCTGGATCAAGAGACCTTGTTTATATTCCACTCATGCCTTAGTCATTTTGCTTGGTCCAAAATGAACATGTGGAACAATACAGGCAGCTCTCACAATGTCCTTGTAATACCTCTTTTCTGCAAGCTGTATTGGTTATCAAGAGGTTCTGAGTACAATTCAAGGTACTGGGTATCACTTATAAAGTCTCATATAGTATAGGAGGTAGTTACAGTCTGCTTTGGCTTCTACCTTACATAATTAGAAAGAGTTGGCTCTTGGTCCCACCAATAGATTATTATCTAGCAGCACCAAGGAAGTTGGAGTGCTCTGATGGAACATCTACCCACTGGAAGAGCATCTCCTAGGAGATTTAAATTGTATGTAACCTCCCAATCTTTAAAAAAAGCTTTGGACCCCTGGATCTTACTCCAAGCTCTGGAATAGAACAGTTGATGGATCCCTTTAGGTTGGGCACTATATTGGAAAGAGGATTTTATTGCTCCTTTTTGGGCAACTATAAACTTTATTTTAATTTGCTGCTATAATTTTCTTTCTTTTTGTAAGGCAGCTAAATTATTCTGGAGCCAGAGAGCCCTAGATACACGTTTTATAAAAAAGTTATACATTTGTAAACTCCTTCTGTACAAGTTTTGTTTTAACCAATGAAATAACTGCATTTTTGTGTTCATCTAGGCGGGTACTTATTCTTCTATTGGTCTGTCTAATGTATTGGTCTGTCCAATGCCCGGCCACATACATTGGACAGACCAATAGCAGAATAAGTACCCACCTAGATGAACACAAAAATGCAGTAAAAAAGCTGGAACACACCTCCTCACTAGTCCAACACATGAAAATCACAGGTCACAACATCAACTTCAATGGCACTAAAACCCTAGCCACTATAGAAAACCCCAGCCACAGAATCATCAGAGAAGCCATAGAGATTGAAAAAAGACCTGAAAGCATGAATAGAAGAGATGATTCCAGCAGACTGTCAATCATTTGGAAGCCTGCACTCTCAAATAGAAAGATCTCCACACCACAAAACAGGCAAACACCTGAGCACAAACAGACTCCCTCTGATGCCTCCAACTCAAACACCCCCCCACCAGGCACCCAGGTGAAACCTAGCTTCCTAATGGATAGCAGCCGTCCTTTCACATGAAACCAAGCTGCACTGAAAGCCTCCAACACATGAACAGAGTGTTGCCAGCCAATCAAAGCCACAAAACAGACAGAAGAAACCAGAAACACCAGTCAATCAAACTCCAAGTCCAGTGAACACAGACCTAGACTCCTAGCCAATCAGAATAGACCAGCCTCGAATTTGAAACCAGAAGCTGTGAGACCCACATCCATACAGAAGCCTGATGATGGCAGATGAGGTTCTGCTGAAACGTTGCTACAACTTTAACAGCACTAAGATGACGTGGGATAATACCCGAGGGAAGCTGAACAGCACACATGTAAGTACCCGCGAAAGCTTAAAAACACACACACACATATATAGGTCATATATACCACAGGTCACAACATCAACTTCAATGGCACCAAAACCCTAGCCACTACAGAAAACCCCAGCCACAGAATCATCAGAGAAGCCATAGAGATTGAAAAAAGACCTGAAAGCATGAATAGAAGAGATGATTCCAGCAGACTGTCAATCATTTGGAAGCCTGCACTCTCAAATAGAAAGATCTCCACACCACAAGCCAGGCAAACACCTGGGCACAAACAGACTCCCCCTGATACCTCCAGCTCAAACACACCCCAACCAGGCACCCAGGTGAAACCTGGCTTCCTAATGGATAACAGCCGTCCTTTCACACGAAGCCAAGCTGCACTGAAAGCCTCCAATACAGGAACAGAGTGTTGCCAGCCAATCAAAGCCACAAAACAGACAGAAGAAACCAGAAACACCAATCAAACAAACTCCAAGAAAAATAAACACAGACCTAGACTCCCAACCAATCAGGATGTAGAAAAAACCATCCTGGCACAGCAGTAGGCTAGCCTCAACTTTAAAACTAACAGCTGTGATAGCCTGACCCACATACGAACTCAATACATAAGCCTGATGATGGCAGATGAGATTCTGCTGAAACGTTGCTACAATTTTAAAAGCAGTACAATGACGTGGGATAATACCCGAAGGAAGCTGAACAGCACACACACACACACACACATCAAAAATCTACATTCTTTTTGTTAAAGGCTTTAGTACTTCCTGTCTAAATCTTAATCTATAAAAATGTCTTCTGCTTTACTTTTTACCAAGAAGGGGGGGGGGGGAAGCATATTTATAAGAAAATACCACAAAGAATTCCTATGAAACATTTTGTCATTGGGATTACTAAAATGTTTGAATTTAAAGTGAGAAAACTTTTATGCAAATTTTACTCAATCCAAACAGAAAAAAATGTATACCTAATTTATGGATTTCAATTTCACCTAATGTAATTTCACCTAATCCTGGAAGAATAAAGACAGGGAAAAGGAGTGGATTTTTTGTACAAGAAATAGACACATTGGAATTCACTACCATGACATATGATGCTGGCTACAAGATTGGCTAGTTTCTAAAAAGGATTGGACCAATTCATGGAAGTCATGGGGATCAATGACAATTAGCCTTACTGCTAGTGTGTGTCTTTCTCTGAAGGCCATCTGCTGGGAGACTAAGGGCTTCCTTTTGAGGTTGGTTGCACACTGTGAGACAGGTCAGGATAGATAGGCCAGACAGATAATTGTGGACTGCTTATATTTATATATTATGTTCTTCATAAAATAAAAAAGATTTCCCTGTCCAGTCATGTTAGACTCTAGGGTGTGGTACTTATCTTGGTTTCTTGGCCGAAGAAGACATTTTCCATGATCATATGATCAGCATGGCTATATGCCAAAGACACATGTAGCGCTGTTACTTTCCCACTGAAGTAGTACCTATTAATGTACTTGCATTTGTATGCTTTGGAACTGCTAGATGGTCAGGAGGTGGGACAGGGATGGGAACTCACTCCATTGCGCAGCACTCAGGTCTTGAACCCAGGCTGTCAGCTTTCCAATTGATGAGCTCAGCATCTTTAACCACTGAGCCATCGCGCCCCTTCTTAATATGTAATCCAAATTGTTTAATTTTGCCAACAAGCATAATTCTCATTGATGAAGCTGGAAAAGGGGCAATCTGCCCTGGATCAATTTTTTATTGATAGGTTCAAACTTATTCAAGACACATTGGATTTCACCCAATATTTCAAGTGTTCATAATAGTTCTGTTGGCCCTTAATGTTGTTTGAAAACCTGACTCTTTTCATTTTAATATTTTTCTTACTGAGAAAACTTTTTAAATTATTTTAAAGCTTTCCTATTTATCAAATGGCAATTGAAAATATTTTAAAAACATTTTAAAACTTTCTAGTATTGGCAATTTTGCTTATATTCTAGCAAGCTACAAACCTACTCCCATTTATATAGGAATGATTCTGCTAAAAAAAAATAAAGTAGATGTTTATTGTAAAACCTATCCTACAAATATTCAAATAAAACTTTCTTTATATCTTATATCAATACATATTTTATAAACAGATTACATACATGCACATATGTATATACTATAAATTTAAATTTGATAAATGTGTGCTGCATTTAAATTACACATATCCCAATTTCTTCCACAAATCACATTCCCTACATTTTTCTCATAAAATAATTTAGAAAAAACATGACATCTTCCCAAACTGCAAAAATGTTATATTCTAAGGCAGATTAAGGAAACAAGAGGAAAGGTAAAATAAATCAAAACTAAATCAGCCTTAATAGTGAGCCTCATCTTGGAAAGAAGTAAAAATTCAATCTCAAAGGAAAAAAATGGACAAATGGTTTGGAATACTTCCCTATCCCTTAGTTTGTTATCTAAGATTTGTTTAATATAAATAGCTTAATTATCATTGCTACATTAAAGAATATCGTGTTTCAAAGGAGTTTGGAATGGACTGCTTTATCTTTGTGCAGTTTTTTTTTTTCTTAAATAATAGAAAACTTAAAATTCTATTTGAAAAAGTCACAGATTTGAAAATTACATATAAGAGAAACAGACCGAATTTGGAAAAATCAACAAATGACATTTTATTAAGATAATGAATGCCTGGGCCTTAATGCAATTACAGCAATCTACAGAAATACATTCCACGAACTTTTGCAACCAGGATTCTCTTTTATTCTCAGTGTGCCAATGTTTCCCAGAAGTAATTCAGTATTTATAAAGGTGGCTACTTCCTTTTGTGCACTCAGGAAAAGCAATATTAGCCTTCTGACATGACTCATAGCCAGGACTGAGAATTGAGCAAAAGCAAGGCAAACTCAGAAAGCTCTAGGGCAAACACCACTGTACCAATATAAACCACAAAGCTTTTTCCCCCTGAAATAATGGAACGATCTAAGCCATTCATGAAAGCTTCAGAGACAGATTTCCAGTTTATATAATCATCCCCCAGCCCATAACTAATAATGTATTGATTTCATTGCCGTTGCATTAATGAACGCGATAAAATGTTCTGTGTTCATTTTAAAAAATAAATAAATAAATAAATAAATCAGAAAGAGCTCACAATTAGAAACGTCAGAAATCAGAATGATAAATCCAACACAACAGTACAATGAAGTGACCAGCGAAAACCGAGATTGCCACATGCTTCCAACCAAGGCAGAACTTTGAACAGCTGCTCACCAGCCCTAAACCGAACGGCGCCTACGCTTAACTCTTGTTCATCCTGGCTTACTCAACAACCACAACAAAGCGCGCGGGCGCGCGGGCGCGTGTGGGGAGGGGGGGGGGGGTTTGTCCCTAGAAGAAGTGAAGCCACGAAGCACGATTTCAACACCACCCGACGCTTCAACCCACCCAACGAACCCAAGCCAAAGATAGGCATACCTCGTGCCTTGGCGTCTCGCGTGGACCAGAGATGCGCCCCCCCTCCCTCCTCCATTCACCTGGTTCACCCATCACCTCCATTCACCTGCGTCTCCCCCACCCCAAACACGGACACCCAACGCCCGGCCGTCTCGGAAGCCACGCCTCCTCCCCTCCCCCTCCCCAACCAGCGCGCCCCCCCCCCTGCCCCCTGCTCCTCCCCGCACCTTTGGCCTCACAGTCCGCGCAGTACTTGTTGTCCTCCTCTCGCAAGAGCTTGGCCAGGATGGCCTGGTGCTGCTCGTTCTGTTTCTGCGCCTTTTCCCGGCAAGAGCGGGTGGACATGGCGAAGGGGAGAAGGGCGAATGGACAAGGAGGGGAAGGGGTGGGTGGGGAAGAGCAAGCGGGGAGGAGAAGGGAGAGGCGGCGAGAGAGAAGAAAGAGGGAGAGAAGGAGCAGGGCCGGAGGCGGCCGGCGCGTTCGGAGGAGCCAGAGGCAGAGCTTGAGCCGGCAATCCGAGAGCAGCAGAGGCGGCGGCGGCAGCGGCGGCAGCGTCAGCAGCGCTTCCTATTCCCCGCCCCCCTCCCCGCCGCCGCTCCTCGCTGGCTCGCTCTTTCGCCCTCCTCCCTCCTCCGTCACGGCGATTGGGCCAGGCGGGCGCGCCAGCTCAGCCAATCAGCGGCCGCCGGCATGTCAAGCCAGGTAAGGCGGAGCGGCGTCGGCGTTCTCAACCGGAACTATTACTGGCGAACGGCCGCATCCGCTTGCGCAAAAGCGGTTCCTGGCATCTTTTCCTCAGCGGGGTGAGGCGGCTCGGTTGCTCCCCTCGCCCTTCCTCGTGACACAGTAGTTGTGGGGTTCGGAGTTCGAGACAGAGACAAGGCTAGAGAGACAGATGTAAAAAGGAGACATTTGCTGGTCCTCGGAAGATACCCTCCCCCGTTCGGAGTAACAGAGGCGAAGGAGAAAAGACGGCTCTTTCTTGCATCTCGCGATGCAGAGCGCAGCCGCCCACCCAGAGAATAATTTCCCCGTTCGGCATCAAGCATTCCAAGACGGCGTATTCATCCGCTTGCGAATGATTTTAAGTTTCTTGGATGAGAAGCTACTCCATCTTCTTGTTCTTGTTGTTATCGTTGTTCTTCTTCCTCCTCCTTCCTCTTCTCCCTGCTCTTCTTCCTCCTCCCCTTCTTCTTACTCTTCTTGCTCTTCTCCACCTCTTGCTCTTCCTCCT
>BLBF01000007.1:35373359-35497504 GCA_015471245.1 Laticauda colubrina | reverse complement strand
TTCAACATGCTCTTCTTGCTCTTCTTCTCCTCTTGCTCTTCCTCCTCCTCCTCTTCTTGCTCTTCTTCCTCCTTCCTCTTTTTCCTCCTCCTTCCTCTTCTTCCTCCTCCTCCTCCTCCTCTTGGAAAAAACAGTCCAGTTGCCTTTTGAAAAAAGCCCTTTTGAGACAACTGTGACCTGAATGACTGAGAATTTCCACAGGCATCTTATGAAAGATTGGAAGCATAGTGGAGATGGAGGAGCTGTTTCTTCGGCTTGCATCCATTTATCTGGTTTTTCACTCAGAGACTTCTGTGAGGAAATTAAGTGATTTCTCCACTGAAGGTCCAACATTCAGCTTTGGAGCAGGGATTATAGTTTCAGGGATACTTCCAAGAAGACCAGTGCTAAACCCACCAGCAAGCAAGCTTTCTCCACTTTCTGGATATGTTTATTGTGAAGCAATGAATCTTGTTGCCAATGCTGTTGGAATATTGCTGTTTTAGTTGCTTTTCCCCAAATTTTGGGTGTTTGTATGGAAAAATGTAAAGATGATGGTACACTTCAATGTAATTACAAAAACGCTGAAGAAAGTGGACTGAAAGTTCTAATGTTATCAAAATACAGTTTATAGAAATAAAGTTTTTATATTTATAAAACCATTACAAAAAGGTATATATATATTTATAATAAAATTACATTTACAAAGAAACTGACTTTGTCTTCGTTGCTCACAGTACTGTTTTTCAATATCTTGCTTATATTGTCACTGGCTATTTGTAGGCTTTCAAGCCAAGTGCACTGTTTACTTTTCCCCTAGCTTCATTAAAATCAGCCTTCTGGTGGAGTGGTACCTTGGTACTCAGTGTTAATTGGTTCTGGGAAGCACGTTGAGTACCAAAAACGATGAGTACAAATTTTTTTCTCATGAGGAATACTATAGTGAGTCACAAGGCAGACAACACTGATAAAAGTTCTAGTTGGTGCACTGAGTACCAAACAAACGAATATCGGGAAATTTTTGTTACATCAAAATGTGTTTAGTATCAAATTCTATGAGTTTCAAAGTAATTGAGTACCAAGGTACTACTGTACTGATTTGGCTCAGCTTTTTTTTCTAGGTGCCTTGAACTCTAACATGAGGTTGCTTTGCTGAAGGACTTTCAGTCCATCTCCCAAATCCTCTCTTTTGGTCAGAATTACATTTCAAATAGCTGATTCTGTTGTCTCTGTTGTTATCTCCTGAAAAATGAGAGTCTGCAAGAAATCAAGACCTTTCACTCCTATTGGATCTTCCACTCCTAGCTTAATTCTCTGACAGGACAGCTGGAATTTTTACATTATTGCTATTGCTTGCCCTCTTCTGACTTTAGTTCATACAGAAAGGCATCAGCCTGGGTAACTGGCTGAAATTAACTTCCACGATCATATCATTTTTTTTTCATACTCCATTAATTTTATCCATAATCTTAACAGTATCTTGAATCTCTGAAATACTGGGGTGGATTAAATTATTTATCATGTCATAAAGGATATTTTGAGAGATACAGATGTTTTTATTTGGAGGGATCCAATAATTAACTTGGAGTACATGGCCGATTTGTTTTCTAACTTTGTATGTTAAGTAGTATCTGTCCAAATCAGCCATTGCTATGAATGCCATTCTGTGTCATCCAACAGGATATATATAAAGTTTGTATATTTCACTCCTTACTTTGTGTGCCATCCAACAGGATATATATAAAGTTTGTATATTTCACTCCTTACTTTGAAACATACAGCCTAAATCCTTATTTGTATACATATTTATTGCCATGGAATGGTATCATTCTTAAACCAGAATGAAACACCATACTGGATATCACTGTTGAGTATTTGTACAAGCCATTTATTTGAATTTAAAATCTGATCAAAAATTAATGCTTGGGTTTAAATACCTTATTCTTTAGCCATTTCTACCTAATAAGTCATACGAAATAGGTTTTCTGTAACCACATGCAAAGATTAATAAATTCTTCCACATAATCAGATGAAAAAAGGTATTTGAAGAACGGAAAACGATGTGGGCATTATTCTTTCAACTATCCTCTGAGAGTAAAATATTAGGTTATGAGATGAGAATATTTCAGTATAGAGCACTATAGGTTCTTCTGCAACAAGAAATTAATTTAAAAACTCAAAAAACCCTGCTTCACTTCTGACTGAAGAATAGTAAAGCAGATAATGACCAGATTTGCTATAAAATTGATGAAAGGGCCCTGGAACACATAAAGTATAAACTTAAATCTTATTATATGATATGCAGTCTGTAACTTGCATATATTCTTGCTGCTCTTTCTATGAGGGGAGTTAAAACAATGGAGCAAATATTTCAAGAGTTTATTATGTATTCTGCATTAATTTAAATAATACTTAAACTTATCCAGGGGTATAAGCTTCTTTGGATTTCCCTGGGGACTCATGGAGAAATCTAACATCTCACCAGCCTGCAAGATTAACTGTACCAGTAGTGACGAACCTATTCACGAATAAATCCTAAAAGAATGTCAGGAGTATCTGACGTATTCTAAGGAACCAACCTTAAGGAAATGAGGTTGAATCATCAATCACTGTGGGGTGAGTGTCTTTTAAAAAGCATATTTTACTTGACAGGGCACTGGATGTATCAGCAGACAAACTCAGCAAACAATAAAAGCAGAAGATGAAGTCTTTATAGTTACATCACTGGATTTTTATTTTTTTTTTGTAATCTGATCAATGAGTGGTTTTGCAAGAACTACCTCCAAAGTACTTTGTTAAATCTTAAGAAGCCTCATTAAATCTAAGAAGAAGACGATAAAAAATTTAAAGCTATCATTTATGTACACTTGTAGAATAAAACACAACTTCACTTTTTAAACATGTAATAAGTTACGTAGATTATAAATTGTAAGGAAACACCAGAATTAAGTACAATGACATAGAATGTTGAATAAACTGCCTATTCATTTTTTTAATTATTTCACACGCTTTATTCATAGACCACAACAATTCTATATAACCATTAGTATCTACTTTAAAGTAAAGTAGATGAATTACGCCTTGATTCTCTGATAATAAAAACCAAAAATAAATAAATACATTTATTTAATTTATGTGTTACCATTTCAGCCAGAGGCGACAAACATTATGCCTTGATAGCCCATCTGCGTAATTCTGATAAATCCAGAAACTCTTCTAGATAACTGTTTATTTCAAAGATTGGATTTTTAAAGTAGATAAATTCAGGATTTTTCTTCCTTAGTAGGAAGCATACCATTTTTATTCCAGAGGTATAGTACAGTCTTAAAATACTGTAATATCAACAAAAATATAGCTGCTTTTATTTTGAAGTTTATTTATAAAGTTTTTACTTATTTCTTGTGTAAATGTGATACTGCTGGCATCACAGGAATAAACTAATCCAGCTAAGGTGTTAATAATACAGTAGCTATAGGAAATCAGCAGGAAAGCATAATCCCAGTATTTTTTCATTAATTATGGGACACACGTGCTTTCTTTCCAGCTTGCTTGGTCTCCAGTCTCTTTATGTGAAGATTTTTTGTTGGTTTACTAAGGAAATGTCAATTGATAGCCAGGATTGCAGCTAAATACTGTGTGGTGGCAATGAAAATGTGGCAACTGTTAATTGCTTTGGTTTAATATTGTTACCTTTTAGTTTATATTTTGTATTATTGTGCACTTTCCTGGGAGAATTGTGATGTCCTTTGCTTGTTTTCCTGCTTTATTATTTCATATGTTTATCTAATCTTTGATTATATAAAAGTAATTTTTATTAGTTTAGATAACTAGTAAATGAAAATCAGCTGCCTGGAGTCACTGCAACAACGAGATGAGCAATATATAAATTTAATAAATAAATAAATGAAATGCTCATCATAATTTCATTAATTTTAAAACTAAAGGCTGATGAAGAACTTCCTGTTCACTAGCAAATATACAAGCAATACTTTGGTTCAGTTCTCTCCCCAACTGAGGAATCATTGGATCTTACAATCATAATTAGTGATTAACAAATCTTAATTGTGATCCATAGATGTCTCTCCTGCTTTTCTTTTTTAGAAATCAAGCTCAGAATATAATATTTTTGTTGTAGAAACATGTAAATGATGTTATTATTACACTCCAAGCTCTGTCATTGTCCCATTCCTGCTCTGTGATTCACTATTGCACAATAAATCTTCCCATATTTGCACACATAAATGCATTTTTAAAAGCCATCATATCTAGCATCTTCTTTCTGCGTATCTTTTCATTTCTCTACATTTCAGTTCTGCCCAAAGCTAATTGCTATAGCAATAAGACCATCTTTTTTACGCTGTTGCATCATAATTTGGTTTGAAAATAAACTATTTAGAGCCAACTGTGCATAATTTATTTGCTGTGTGATTTAATTGTCCTTCATTATGATTGACAATAATTAGCCTGATGTACAATGTTCTGACAAATCTTATCAATCCTGCAGCATTTTTGCATTCCTCTGAGGCAGACTGTTTCTTCTTTATATAGATCTGACATTTCTCTAAGAAACCATTTTTTTTCTTTAAGGCTAAAACAAATTAAATTGGAAGTTTTTCTTTTGCCATAAGGTTTACAATACCTTTGAAAATACTTCCTGGAATTAATCTTTCTTTGTCATCTCAACAAGGGTAATGAGCTGCCTAATTTTAATTTTATTCTCCTTTATACAAATTATACCCCTTCTTTCAGTTTTTCCATGTTGTAGAATCCATTGTGTAATTCTAGGATAACTATAAGGTTTCATTAACTCCAGGCAATATTTTTTTAGGAATACGGATGTATTTATAGACTATGCATATGACATTTATCAATCAACATAGATCAGGTTTGAAAACAAAATCACATCCAACTCCAATTAGAATTTCACTAATCCTTTGTGCAACTGTCTGTTCACATTTGTATATTTATTTATTTAGTCAAATGCTTGCAATATAATAACAATATGAATAAATATAAGTTTAAATACATGAAATAGGAACTAATAATTAGGGATAATAGGACAGGGATGGTAGGCACAATTGTGCGCTTATGCACACATTTATGTAACTTATATAACTATAACTTTATATAAATTATAACCTATTATATAACTCCATGATAAATAGTTTATAAATTATCTGCAGGGAAAAAGGCTTCAACTGGAATACAAAAAATGGACTTCTGTTTGCCTTCCAGAGGATGCTAAGACAAAACTGATAAGAAAGGATTAATTTTACACGTTATAGTAGTCAAGCTAGCAGAAGGGTAGTGGTAATGAGGGAAACATCTGACCAGGCAAACAGCTTCCAGAACCAAACTGAGTAGTGGCAGTAATCAAGATGGTGTCCCTTTGTCAAAATAGCAATGTCCCAACTACATTGGAATAGGGGGACCAACAAGGGCTCTTATTGCTATGCCTCCCTGCTCCCAAGTCAACAAGAAAAATCACTAGGAGAGTCCAGTTACAAGACTTTAAAAGGCTGAGGCTGATTAGGAACAATTACCACTAAAATGGGCAGGCACAATGATAGCAGCATTTCCTGCTTCCAGCAGCAATTTCGATTAACTGCAGGATAGAGTCCCTGTGACAGCACCAACCCGCTGCCCCTCCACTCCAAAACTGGAGTGAAGTTACCATTTACTCCAGCAGGCTGGATGGTAGTAGGAAAAGTGAGAGATGCTATATTGAGAGTATGTCAGGGACAAGAGAGGAATGATCAGGTCTTGTAATGTCCAGCATGGCAGTTCAACTGCATGAAACTCAACTGCACGTTGGTTTTGTCCATAGTAGAATTATATGCAATAGTGGTAGTCTTTGACTTACAACCATTTTAGTCACTGTTTGAAGTTATAACAGCACTAAAAGAAAGTGACACATGCAGCATCCTCATGGTCATGTGATCAAAATTCAACCACTTGGCAAATAGTATGTTATTTACAGTGGTTGCAGCACCTTGGTGTCATAAGACTGCCATTTGCCACTTCTCAGCTGGCTTCTGACAAAACAAAATTGAAGATCTGGATTTGTTTAATGACCACAAGATTCACTTAACAACCGTGGCAAAAGGGTTAAAATATTGGACATGACTCAATTAACAACTGCCTTGCTTAACATCAGAAATTCTGTTCCTAATTGTGGTTGTAAGTCAAGCAGTGCCTGTCTTCTTTTGGAAGGAAGATACCCACCCCTCTTTTTCAGAGAGATGGTTATTTCTACTTCCACAAGCCCATCCAGTGAGTCCCATTTATTCTATACTCTATCTGTTGAGTAGCACAAGGACAGCCTGAATGAAGATTACAATCTTATGTTCAAAATCTCTGGCTTCAGACATCTAATTCTAAACATGTAAGTTCATCTCACTCCTACAAGATGTTAGCTGCTCCTGATAGCTATTCCATGACCTCATGTTATCTCCTTAAGTAACAATTTTATCTTATCATCATCTCCCCAGCAGAGAGGCACTATGTCTAACATCAGTGAGCTGGTATCAGTCCTGACTTTAAAAAATTGATGGTTTTAGAAGACAGTAAAAGAAAAATAGGAAAAGGTTTAAATGGGTGTTCAGGAGAGATCTAAAAATTCTGCTGGTAACCTGAAACAAACGGTCATGTCTGAGTATTTAAATGGTCATGTCTAATCTTTTAGCTCTGGAATGCTCCAAAGAGACCAAACATGGCTGGATCCTGTATTTTTGACTTCTCAGAGACCAAATGCTTAATTACTGAAATCTTCCACATTTTCATTGATGGTAGGATTCCTGCCAATATACTGCACAATGCAAAACAACATTGTTTTTTAGAAATAATCTTCTGAGGAAATATTCTAACTGTTCAAAACAAGCAAGCATCCTGTTTCTAGGATTATTTCCATCGGTGAGGCAAGTTTTAAACAGCAGGCATTTAGTCTCTATAGACTAAATAGAATCTTCCATGCTGGTCTATCCCTATGGGGAAAAAAAAAAATCTGGAAAACACCTCAGAAAACAGATTTCATGTTTACCTGCAGAAAAACCAAGATAATGTCTTTTAATATCTCTGAAGTAACATTTCATAATTTTATATGAATTTATTCATATAAAGTTGGTTAATTGTCTCAAATTTTACTTTTTCCTCTTAGGGTTTTTTGGTAATATAATGTCAAATTATAATGTCAAAATATATTTTTTCTGTTTTCAGAAATAAGTTATATCATAGAAATGGTGTATACTTAAACATTTGTGACAGATGAACTTTTATTTACTACAATGCAAAATAGCTACTCAGTACAAATAAAAATTGCTTGCATTGACTTTCATTTTCTACTTCATTACCATAGCAAAAAAACAACAACATACTTCTATTTATATTTTTTCTATGGTCAGTTTTAACTTTGTTTATAAAATGACAGAATTTTAACCAAACCTGATATAATGTGTAATATCATGTGTATAAATAATAATATAAACAACCTTAAGAAGAGAAAACATGAAAGATTTATAGTTAATTCATAGTCAATGTTGGAAAAAATATAGGAATATGATCCCACCCTATCTCAAGATTTCCAAACCTGAAATATTTACCCAACCATATAAAAAAAACAGTTAAATTGGAGAAATCATTTTGAATATTCAAAACAAAGTACCCATTGTCATTAGATTTATTTCAACACAATACGTTTCTGTGGACATTTGTATCAATATTAATATGCTATGTTCTAAAGCGCTGTAGATATAAATGAAAATACATTCAGATTCAGAAAACCTGAATGTGTTTCCACCTGAGAATTCACATTTCTAGCTATAAGCTAACAGTTTCGTAGGGAAACCTTTAAATTAAACTGAATCAGATAATTATAGCATAATCCAGATTGCCACTTCTTCTGAATATATGGATAAACAATTCACTAAGTTGTTTAGCAGAGGAACAATAAATAAAATAGATTGAAATAAAAAAATCACTTTCAGAATTTATCACACTTTTAAAAACAATACATAAACCTAATAAATAATTAACAATTTTCTTGCAATTATTATGAATTATTTTGTGCATTTGGTTTAAATATAAATGGCCTAAATAATGTGCTAATTTTGGTATATTTTATAGTTAAAGGTTCAGCAGTCCCCTCCATCATGATTAAACTATGTTCACACATGTGGAAAAATTACTTGGTTCATTACTTTATATAGAAATCAATAAATCCTTCTCTGCCATACTTTGGTTTGGACTGTATGTAATAAAATCTGAAGATATTCTGCAAATTCCAATTAATGAACTGTTCTTGTCATATTAAATCCAATATAGAAATGTTCTTTGAAAGTGAAATAAATTCAATAAGAAAAATAAATTCAATAAGAAAAATAAATTCAATTTTTTAATAAGTATGTTTAATAATGCAACAGTAATAAAATTCGATTGTATTTTTATCACTATTATGGAACTTCACCAAAATGTCAAAATACTCACTTTGAAAACCTATAAAATAAACTCTACTTTTACCAGACTTTCTCATGTAAAGTTTTACATCTTTTTTAATAACGTCATAGCCATCACCCAACTCAACAGTGAAGAACCTATCCAAATTGGTTTATTAAAATGCAATTTCACTATATTTACCCATACATATTCACATAAATTCTAGTTAAATAGAATAGATATGATACTTTGTTACAGATAAATGTGAAGATTTTGGTTTATGTAGGTAAAGTGGTGTTCCCCCCCAACTATGGTTTTATTTTCATTCAAATGTCATTCTCCCCAAAAAAGAAGTTAAAAATCAATGCAGCGTCCTTTTCGTTCCCAGTCTCCATAACGAGTTGGTTCAGGGCCTCTGGGACCACCCTTCTCTTTTGTCATTGGATTGATATCATCGGAAAATTCTAAAAAAAAAAAGGGAAAAATATGCAAAAATCCTTATGAAATAGCAGACGCATTCAAATATCACCCATAGTTTGATTGTATGTGCTGTTCCTTGATTTAGTTGGAGAGTTTTCCTTATTTCTAGCACTCAGTTCATTACTAGCACAATGTCAAAAATTATCCAGCATTTCAGTCTGCTAGTTCTCAGTCCATTTGATGGAAGAGAATCTGCTTTTCAAATGCATTTTAAATAAAAGAATGTTGGCAATGTATTTATGCATGCAAGCTTTATGAGCCGTGGTGGCCCAGTGGTCAAAATTCAGTACTACAGGCTACTTCTACTGACTGCAGTTCGCCAGTTCAATTCTCACCGGCTCAAGATTGACTCAGCCTTCCAGCCTCTGAGTTTGGGAAAATGATCGGTGAGGGCAATATGCTGACTCTGTAAACCACTTAGAGAGCACTGTAAAGCACTGTGAAGCAATATATAAGAATGCTATTGCTATTCTTGAATTTACAAAGTTCTGAGATAGTCAAAGAATAGCTGCGAATATCCTGTCTTATACTATACAATAATCTCTTTGGTGTATTTGCAGCCACCCCGGCTTTCTATGCTTTACTTACAAGTAGTCCTCAACTTATGACCACAATTGGGCCTAATATTTCTGTGGTTGAGCAAAACATAGAAGTGATTTTTGCTCCATTTGACAATCTTTCTTGCCACAGTTAAGTGAGTCACTACACTTAAGTTAGTAACACATTTGTTAAGAGAATCTGGCTTCCCCATTGACTTTGCTTGACAGAGGTGGCAAAAGGTGATCAAATGATCTTGGGGCACTGCAACCATCAAAATCTGAGTCAGTTGCCAAGCGCCTAAATTTTGATCATATGACCATGGGGATGCTAGAATGGCCGTAAGTGTGAAAAACAGTCATAAGTCCCTTTTTTCAGTGATAAAGTTAACTTTGGTCACGAGACAAACTGCTATTAAGTTGAGGACTACCTGTATATCCATGAGAAATGCTTATATTGGGTTTCTTCAAAGTGAGACATAAGGCCACCCAGGGAGACCCAGAGTAGAGGAAATAAGAATTATTGGCTGCCACTAGTAATAAAGTAAGCATAACACCACCATGAGAATTTGGAAGGAATGCCACAGTACTCCAGAACAAGATAGAAAATAAAATTTATGTGTATCATAGAAAGGTCACTTTTGCAAAATCAGAAGTCATATTTTACAGAGCCTTATTTATTCTATAAACCAAATGAATTGACCATCTACTTCTTCTAGTTTTATCAATGGGACTAAAACTACTATGATACACCCAAGTAGAACTCAAATGACATAGTTTAGTATTAGGGTTTTGAGGCTTTCCTTAGGCATAAAAACCAGGTGGGTGACTTTGGGCCTGTCGCTCTCGACAATCCAACCCACCTCACAGGGTTATTGTTGAGGAGAAAATCAGATGCAGGAATATTATATATGTGTACTGCCTTGAGCTTAATGAATATGAATACACTGACACATGTTTTGGCCTTTAGTTTCAGTATGACTGGATGTTATAAATTTATAGGAAGTTCTACAAGCAATAGCATTTGGGAACAACCACTTTGGGAATGGTTCCATGTTGTGCAATTATTTAATTGCAGACTTTAAAACAACATGTAATGGAAAGAAGGGTAGCAGATGACAAGCACACTTAAAAATGTGCACATATTATGAATTTATTATGTGCATTCCTAATATCTTGTGACACTGTACCTGCATGGCACATTTGCCCATGACTCATGGGTCAGAGATAAATCTGAGCCAACATATTTTGTTGTACTTCAGTAGAGCAGCAATTTTAAAAGTAAGTTATATTAGAAAATGCAAAATTATGCTCAGTGATTTAAGCACATATGAAGCTACCTACCTTATAGCTTCATAGCATAGGTATATAGTTTCTTTGAAATGAACATCTTTGAAAAACTCAAAGTTAATGATATATTGTCCAAAATATTATATATCACAAATTAATTATTTAGCTGTACATTCATATTTAAACAATAAATGGTATTTGGAAACCCCAAAAAAAGGTGTAAAGTAAGTAAAGATTTAATAAAACATCATGTAGGAATTCTATTTTCTGAACAGATGGACATAAAAGAAAAATTGGCTGAGTTACAAAACACAAAAAATGTAAATGGAGAATCAATGGGGCAGAAATATTTTCATTTTTTCCCTTAACATCTTTTTCCAGAATATTGAACAATCTTCTAGACATCATAATTCCATGGATTAATTTCCTTTACTACTTCCCTGAAGGTATTTATAGCATCTCAGGACTATACCTGTTTTAACACCATTTATTATATTTATATTTTACACATCCGCACTTACTTTCTAGTGGCTCCTTTTCTACATTTGATTCTTCTGGTGTATCAAAACGACCTACTGGTGTTACTGGCTTCTTAAGTGGTTGCTTGGTGGATTCAGTAGTTTGTTTTGCACGGGAGGTATTACTCCCCAAAGAACTGTGTAGAAAAGCTGAGCCTATTACACATAAACATAAGATGTATGATACAGAAGGCCTAGATTTTTAAATGGCCCATGGAAGTGGACAAAACCAAAAATGGTCATCACGTAATATAAATATGAATGCATACAGAACATTTATGGACAGATTCCTGTCTGTGTCAGAGGCCAGTTTAAGAAGGAAGAAGCACAGAGTCAGAAAGTGCATTGCAGAGTGCTATTTGAGCAGGCACAGGATTGTATTAATTATCATCTGCAACCAACCTCTCTGTACAGTAAATACAGTAAGTTTTTTGTTGTGATCATAATCTCCAAGACAGATATACTCTGAAGTGCCTCTCTTTGTTGTTGCAGTTTTACAAGACTGCATTTGGAGCAGGGCAGCTGCTGTAATTGCTGTTTTCAAATCCGGTTAGCTGTAATTAAAAATGGAAACTACTCCAGATTTGGACATCTTTAGTATGACAGAAGTCCCATATGGTTTCATGGTTTCCAGGGTCATGCAGGTGAGAATCTCATACCATGGTGCATGTGGTATGCTTAAATTGAACAGCATATACAGAGTTCTGTTCCATTATGCACAATACTACCTTTTCCTTCCCAAAGAAGCATGTATATTTACCATTTTCCTTTGTTACCTATCAACTGTCCAGAGTCAACAAGTATATATATTGTAGAACAGGGGTCTCCAACCTTGGCAACTCTTAAGACTTGTGGACTTCAACTCCCAGAATTCCTCAGCCAGCAAAGCTGGGTGAGGAATTGTGGGAGTTGAAGTCCACAAATCTTAAGAGTTGCCAAGGTTGGAGACCCCTGTTCTACAATATATATTCTATTTTCTCCTTCGACACACCTTTCTTGCCAAAGGAAAGGTAAGTTAAAAAAGCATTTTTTTTTTACTACAAATCCATCAATAATTCACTTTTCGCTCCACAAAAGTTCCATTTTTTACCAACAAATCTAACCTCTTTCCCAAAACAATTTACAGAACAAGCCTTTGACCAACCTGGTTCAAAGGCTTGGAAAGAAAGGTGGGTAGAAAAAAAGGTGGGCAACAAATGTTTGTTTATTTATTACATTTATGTATCACACATAAATGTGGGGGAGGGGTGGGGGGGCAGACAGGCAGAGGCTGCAGTCCAGAACCGGGCCCTGCAGCAGCATTTGCACCCTTGGCCTACCACCTCCCCGGACTCAGCCCCCACGCCCCGCCACCGCCGCTCAACTCCGCTCCCCGCTTACTGGCTTGTCCGCCGGCGGACACGGAAGAGCGGCCCGGCCGGAGCAAAAGCCGCAGAGCCATTTCCCGCCAAGGACCCGGGGCCCCTCCTCGCCTTGCGTGTTTCTTGCGCGGCCTCGATGCCCCAGCCAAGTGGGCGGCGCTTCTCGCCTGCCTCTGTTTTCCTCTGGCCTCTCAAGGAAGGAGAGCTGGGTTTCAGGGCTCTGTGCAGCTTTTGTCAAGGACCGCTGCGTTGCGTTTAGAGGAGACACAGCGGAGGAGACGGGATCCCCATCTGTTTTGGACGAGGCCACAACCGACTGAATCGTGGGACGCCGGCCTAAAGCGATCGATCTCTGCAACACCCCATAAGGTCTAAGTAAGCATTCGGTAGTAGGACAGTATTTTTTTAGCGACGCCCTTTTGTTATTTTTGACAATCTCTGCAATCTAGCCTGGAACATGAGAAACCGCCTTCTCTTGGGACATCGCTTTGGGTCTCTAGGGACAGATTCGACATGAGCGAATTCGGCGGGCATGGCTCTCGGAACTCTCCTTTGGCTCCTCGTGGCTGGAGCTACATGAACACCTTGATGCGCTCTTTTTCGCAACGCTCCCGACGCAATTCTTGTTTTGCGAGGATGGGTTTTGTTTTGTTTTTTTAAATGTCCTCATCATGTTTCAGAGACCTCGGATTCTCTGGAGAGTTTTCAGCAAAAACACTTTAAGTGTTAACGCACTCTTTTGGCTCAGAAATGCAAAACTGGAGTTTGCTGGAATTCCTGAATTCACACATGCAAAACCTAAACCAGACAAATTGGCATGAGCACGTCAGGTTTTTATGGCTAAATTTGTTTGTCAATCGTGCCAGGAGACATGAGAGATTAAATCTGGGGGACCTGACTGCATAACAACTGACCTTCAGTGCATTGCAGTTTTTGTTTTGGAAAGAAGCCAGTCTTTGGGGACCATTTCTTGAACACCCCCCCCCCCCCGGGTGAAATGGAGGAAAGCGTATACTGGCAAAGATTTGGGGGCCCTAATGTTTAAAACAGCCTGTATTTAAAACTCAACAAACGCTAGCATGTTTGTTCCTCAAATTGCAGATGTTATCTGTACAATTAAGTGAATGAATAAATGAATGGTTATAGGAAACAAGTCTATCGTTTTGGAAATGTTGACTCAGTGGCCTGGCCATCAATTTTACCAAGATAGAATTATTTGGCTTGGAGAAGAAGAATCTCTCTTTACCAATTTGCAGATGGAATTACTTTTTGAGTGCCAGCCAACCAAGAATTGAAAGAAAGGGAATTTTAAAAAAGAAACTCTAGAACAGCAGTCTAGTGCGACTATATTTACTTCAACATTCGACAGCTCACACCCTATTGAATAAGGACTCAAGGACCCCTTTCATAACACCTCACCTGATAAAATATCAGGGAAACATCAACCTCAGCCTGATATAGTCTCTTCCGTTGTAGCCAACATTTGTTATAGTGTCTGCAAAATTTGGCAGATTTTGCACAATCCACCACTAATGGTTAAATATTATTTGTCTTTTCATTTCACTTTATATTTAATGCTCATTTGTAATGCTGGTCGTGACTATAGTATAATTACTGGTATAGAAACATGATGTAAAACATGACTAAGACTTAAATTCATATCAGAATGCATTTTAAGATGAACAGAGTTGGAAGGGATCTTGTAGATCTTCTAGTCCAACCCTCTGCCTATAAAACAGCATCTTATTTAAATAAATACCTAGAATATACTGGGTGGGCTACAGAAATTTATAAAATCCCCTAAGAGATTTTTTTCTGCAGATGGTTTTGTGAATAACCTTTAGTTTTACAAGAAAGAAAATGGGTTTAAAAAATTACATGAAAGGAAGCAGGTGGATGAATAATATCTCAGACTGAAAAAGCAGAAATAAAGTTAGAAATCCATAACAATTACTGAAAGGAGCCTGAAGTGATTGCACTTGGCTTGAAAATATAATTGAAAAGTCAATGGAATATTAATTAAGTTTGATCATTCAAGCTACATAAATCAAGTACAAAAAACCCTAATTACAATCCTATGGTAACAGTGAACCAAGTAATTTGAACACTTATAAAAAATTAATAGTAACCATGGAAGATGGTTCAGATTGCAATGACTTGAGTTCTTTGTATCACTTCCCTATTTATTGAGTCCAAAAATAAATTTGAAACATGGCATTTTATATAATTTTTAAAATCCATAAAATATTTTAAAATACTTTATTGGTGGATTCAATTACCCTATCTAAAGCTGGGAGCAGAACAGGACATCAGTCATAGCAACCCAAGTTGCATCAATCATAAGGACCCAAGTACATAATGGTAACTAACAACCCTAAAGACCTTGTCACATTGGCGGACGGATGAAAAACGTTTGTAAAAAGGACACAGCGGACGAGAAAACGTTCCATCCGTTGTTATCCGCTCTTAAAAGTGCCCCTATGTTGTCCCTAAAGAGCGGACAACAACGGAAAGGAACGGACGGGGAGAGGACGTAGCGAGGATGGAAAGCGGATGCTCCACAGAAACCTAGTGGATGGGAGCGGATGGCACATTCGCAGGGCTTCCGGGGGAGCACAGCGAAGCAGACGCGTAGCGGAAGGAGCGGATGCAGAGCGGATGCCCAGCAGATGAAGCTGATGCAGAGCGGAAGCCAAGCGGATGCCTAGCGGATGCACAGCATTCACTGCGCATGGGGGGAGGATGCATTGCGTCAGCCCCGCGGATATAAAGGGAAGCAGCTCGCAAGCAGGTCACCATTCAGAAGAAAGACCTGCTGCCAGACACAGCGCCAGCCAGCCAGCCAACAACCCAACAACCATGGGGAATAAGAGAAAGCCTCAGCCATCTGCTGCCAGCCCTGGCAAGAGGGACAGGGCCACCATCCCACCCCCTGGCCCTGACTCTGCTTCTGCTGGTGCTTCTGCTGGTGCTCACTCTGCTGGCACTGCTCCTGGTGCTGGTGCTTCTGCTGGTACTTACTCTGCTGGCACTACTCCTGGTCCTGCTGGTCCTGCTGGTGCTCCTGGTCCTGCTGGTGCTCCTGGTCCTGCTGGTGCTCCTGGTCCTGCTGGCGCTGCTGGTACTTACTCTGCTGGTGCTGCTCCTGGTCCTGCTGCTGCTGCTGCTGCTGGTGGTCCTGCTGGTCCTGCTTTTGCAGCTACTGTTGTTGCTGCTGCTGCTGGTGGTGGTGGTGTGGAGGAGCAGCCCCTACAACCTCGAAGCCCCTCTGATGAGGGCCCATATGGCCCTGCCAGAGGGAGGAAGAGGCAGATGCGTGAACGGGAGAGGAGGCAATACTCCATCGAGGAGGAACATGAGGATGGGGTGCTGGAGTGGCTGAGAGAGAATGACTATCTATGGCGGAAGGGACACAGGCTCTATCGAGACATCAAAAGGAAGAAGGTTGCTTGGAGAGAGAAGGCGGAGAGCCTGGGCTACACTTTGGAGGTGCTCCTCGGCTGGAGCACATGCACACCTGGTACGGGAAGCTGCACCTCAAGAAATCTGGCCAGGATGCGGTTAAGCTGATGGACCGAAAGACCTACGTCATGGCCAGGTGCAGCTTCTTGGAGGGTGAGATCCGCCACCGAGGAGCAGCCCCTCTAACAACCCTCTCTCTCAGGCAGCCTGCTGAGAGCCAGTCCTCTTCTGGCAAAGAGTCAGCTCCTGTGTCCAGGCAGGTATCTGTGGAGCGTGCCACGATGGAGACCCCGCCGACAGCTGTACTACCCGTGGCGGAGCACGTGGAGGACCCCCTGACGCAGTGGGAGCAAGGAGAGGGCACTTCCACTACAAGCCAACCCGCATCCACCCCCAGCTCCACCTCCACCGAAAGGCAGAGAGGCAGACTGGAGGGGCAGAGCCACACTGTCCTGCTGGAGATCAGGGACACCATCAGAAGCAGCGTAGATCTCTCTCAGCTGGTACACACCGATGCCCCATCTTCCAACCGCAAGCCCTTCCTCACCTACGTCAACCAGACCCTCATGAACATGTCGGAACCACATTACCAGGTGGTGAAGGACAGGATCACCGATCTTCTTCACAACCCTCCAGACCAAGATGAACCTGCTCCCACCCAGTCCAGGCCTGCTTCTCCACCCCAGGTGATGTCACTGCCCTTCCAAGGCTTTCCACAGGCCCTCCCCTACCAAGGCTACGGCTACCAGGAGCTCCAGCAGCACAGGCAGCCCTTCCCAGTCCAGGCACAGGTACATCGAATGCCACTGATGCCAGCCACGCCACGAATGCCAGCCACGCCACCAATGCCACCCATGCCACAGATGCCACCCACGCCACAGATGCCACCGATGCCTCACCTCGTTCAGCTGCAGACCAGACATCCCCACTACACTGCTCCTTCCTCCACCCCACAGCCAAGCTCGGCCTCAGAACATCTGTCATCGGTATTGGGGCTGACACCCCATGTCATGGAGGAAGGGGCTCTCAACATCACGGGGCTGAACCAACTCTCTGAGAGCTTCCTCCACACACCGTCCCCTGTTGTCCTCTTGTGGCCAGGCACCCCAATGACACCTCAGACCAGCACTCCAACAGCAGCCACCTCCACAGCACCTGGACCCTTCACCCCTGAGACTGGGCACGCCTCCGAGTGACCAAGAAGAATGCCAGAGACTGGGTGGCTACCTGTTGACTTTATTTTTGCTTTGGACACTTGACTTGGGTCATTTTTCTTTTACAGCTTGTTATTAATAAAGATTATCTTTGCTTCACACACTTGCTTCATTTGTTTTATTAAATAAAGTCTTGGTGGAAACTTTTAGAAATGGTTTAAGCTTTGCATGCTTGTGGAATGGGTTAAGATAGCTGTGGGATGGGCAGGGATACCTTTGGGATGGGTAATAGCTGTGGGATAGATAAACCTCCAGTGCAAGCATAGTGGGACTGTATGGTCCACCCTCCCAGGTGCCACACCTTTGGCCCTTTATTATCAATAACAATGTTATCATTGATCCACACATTTCAACATAAACACATCTCTTTATTAAATGCCCTGTTCATTGTAGGCCCACCCAACATACATCGCACAATCTCATCAGTGTTATGCGACAGCCTCAAGGAAGCATCCATTAAGCATCTATCATCCTGTCTTGCCACTCCACTGCTCCAGCTGAGGAGTTGCACCAGTGTCTCAGGAGGTTGTGCTGCTTCTTCTCTTCACGTGAAGTTCTGTTGGGGCCTTGCACATCCAGAGTGTCTATCAGGTTTTACCCTTGCCTCCATTCACCAGGCTCCATGTCCCCATTGCCTTGTTGGAGGTCCACGAGCCTGTTCTGCAGGACTGGGTAGCGGGTGTGCATGAGATTGTGCAGGATTCAGCAAGCTTCCACGATCCTCATGGTCTCTGGGCGATGCTGCATGGTGGTGAGAAGTACCTGGAACCTGTTGGCCAGGATGCCAAAGGCGTTCACCACCTGCCTTGCCCTGGACAGCCTGTAGTTGAAGATCCTCTCTTCACGGGTGAGGCATCTGGAAGTGTAGGGCTTCATGAGGTAGGTTCTGAGGGAGAAGGCGTCATCCCCCACGATGAAGTAGGGCACATCTTGTGTGTCGTTGGGCGGGGGGTCTGGATCTGGGAAGCCCATGATGAGGTTGCGTTCCAGCCCCTCCTTGAGGTGACTGTCGTATACCTGGGCATCTGAACATGAGCAGTTGCCTGAAGCATCGATGTACATGAACTTGTAGTCAGCATCGACCATGGTGAAGAGGATGATGCTGAAGAAGCCCTTGTAGTTGAAATACGTGGACCCTGACTTGGCTGGAGCTTTGCAGGCCACGTGCTTCCCATCTATGGCTCCAACGGTGTGGGGGAAGTTCCACTTCTGATACCACTGCTCTGCAACTTTCTTCCAGCCTTCTTCAGTGGAGGGGTCCAGGTTGGGCCGGAAGTTGGTGCTCTGCTTGGTCAACCTGGGTGTCAGCCGCTCCACAACTTCGTCAAACATGGCTGGAGGCATCCTCATGAAGTTCTGGAATGCACGAGTGTCTTCGTTCCTCAGCTCCACCATCAGCTTGTTGTACAGTCCGTACTCTGCTCTTCTCCTGATCCATTTTCGGACCCAGGCAATTCTTGGCCGCCTCCTTTTCTTCCCGTAGGACAGGTGAAAGAGCCTGTAGATGGCTTCGCACTGTTGCAGAACGATGGTGGCTACGAAAAGGAGTGTGTGACGATCCATGGTAGAGATGACTGGATGCTGTGGAAGAGCAAGAACCAGATGAAGGCTGAAAAGGTCTGCACAGCAGGGCTACTGGACTGAAAGTGAGATCCAGGTGAGTTGCTCCCCCTTTTTATAGGCAACATAGGTTTTCCACTATGTGTCTTTTTGGATCCTCTAGGCATCCTCTAGACATCCTAAATATCCAAGATAGGTCCCCTCTGCGAATGTTTTTTCCGTTTTAAATGCTTTCTTTCCGAGTTGCATCCGCTTTCATCCTTTCTCCGTCCGTGCTACTGATGCTGCGCGTCCGTTCCGCGCCTGTTTCGCTTCCTCCCTGTGTCCGTTTTCCGCTGGAGCAGATTTGAATTGCGCGGATGCGTAACGGATGACGATGGATGGAGAATGGATGTTCCCCGTATGCGTTACGGATGCAGAACGGACGCGTTGGATATATTTTCCGCTCAAAAAGTTTTGAGCAACTCAAAACTTTTTGAGCAGATGGAATCTGTCGACGGATGCTGGATGGATAGAGGATGAAAAATGGAGGCAGTGAGTACAGAACGGAAGCATCGCGTTAACCAACGGATGGCAAGTGGTTCTCTCCGTTTTACATCCTCTTTTCATCCGTTGGTGCAGTGTGGCATGGGCTTAACAATTCAAAAGTTACAATGGTCTTGTAAATAGTCCTGAGCCTTGGTGGTGCAGTGGTTAGAGTACAGTACTGCAAGCTATTCCCACTGCAATTTGGCAAATCGAAGCCCACCAGGGTCAAGGTTGACTCAGCCTTCCATCCTTCTGAGGTGGGTAAAATGAGAACGCTGTTGGGGGAAATATGCTAACTCTGTAAACCGCTATGAGAAGGCTGTAAGGCTCTATAAAGTGGTGTATAAATCTAAGTGCTATTTCTATTATACTTACAACCACCACAGCTTCTCCATGGTCGTGATCGAAATTGGCAACTGGCATGCATTTACAAGGATTGCAGCATCCCAGGGTCATGATTGCCACTCGGTAGCACAATGGCTAGAGTGCAATACTGCAGGCTACTTCTGCTTACAGCCACCTATCTGCAATTTGGCAGATCAAATCTCACCAGGCTCAAGGTTGACTAAACCTTCCATCCTTCCGAGGTGAGGATCCAAATTGTGGGGGCAATATACTGATTATGTAAAACCACTTAGACAGTGCTATAAAGCAACATAAAGCAGTATATAAGTCTGAGCACTATTGCTATTTACAACCTTCCTAGCTAGCTTCTGATGAGCAAAGTCAATCAGGGGAACTGGATTTGCTTAACCACAAGATTCACTTAACTGCAATGTTTCACTTAACAACCATGACAAAAAAAGGTTGTGAAATCAAATGCAAACTGCTTTGCTTAGCAATGGAAATTCGTATCCCAGGTGTGTTTTTAGTCAAAGACTACCTACAGTATATTTATATGGTGTCATTGGACACATGCTGTGATTTGGGATTAATCCACTTGGCTATGGATGCTGTTAATCATGATCCACCAGAGACACAGTGTAAGTTATAATTTCTCTCCAAACCAACTGGTATTTCTGAAACTGATGTGTATCTAGAATTAATAAAAACCAATAACAACACACATTCAAGCTACTTCATAGTCTGAAAAAAATGTTGGACAATTTATCATAGCCTTGGTTAGGCAAATACTTCAGTCACATTTTAGATTTAGTTAGCCACAGGCAAAATGGGAAGTTTTGAACTATCTCTCTTCATTAGAAAGTTAAGTGCAAAGAGTATTCATGTTTATATAATAGTTTGTAAGCAGCATGCTATATTGTTTCAATTATATTAAATCTGTTTTTCTGTCACAAGTCATAAAACAGTAATAACTGCAGGCATAATATTAAAACATTGACAGATTGTTAATCTTTTGAAACATGGCAAATAACATTTTCCATTACAGCTGCACACTCAGTATTAACCAATCTATCAATTTAAAATTAACAATATAATGGAAAAAATTGAATATGATTCAATCATTGATTCGTCTTCTTTCTCTTCTAAGTGCATTCTTTTGGTTTCAAGAATGCAAGCAGAAAAAAACTTAATAATTAACATACACTATTAAGACCTTTCCACTGCTTCTAAATTATTTTTTTCATTCTTATATATTAACTAGGCCAAAGTCTGATTAATCTTTTTTTAGTATGTTTTCAAAATGAGAATTGTTGGTGTTACCTCTTGAGAAGCAAGCATTAAAAAATATTGCAATCTTAGAATAATTTATATGTTGTATGAAAAAGTTATTTCTGTGAATCTATGTTTGTTAGTAAATATTGTCACTGTACTTTAACTCAAAAATAACTCTTTTAAAATTCAGGGATTTTCTTCTCAGAAATAATCATAGATTGGGCTATTAGAACAATCGGTGAAATAGCCAAGTAGCAGTAATTATTTGTAAGTCTTGCTCAATAAAATTCAGTAACACATGATCGCAAACCATTGCCCATCCACAGAATTAAACTGCCCTTAAACACTATTCAAATTAGAAAATGCAAGATTTTAAACCAATAGCATATATGGACAGTTTGCAGTAAAAAACTGTCCAATTGTGATATTCAATCTATTATTAAGCTCTATGTGAGGTTATATATTATCCTCAGGATGTGAAAAAAACAAAATCTTGCTTTCTCTAATATTTTTTTAGTTTATTAACACAAGATACAATAACACAATTTCAAAAATAAACATGCATTAGATATACTACAAATCTGTATTCTCTGAAAAACTTTGTTACAATTGCATGATGACAAGATTTTTTCCCCCTTTTAAAAGCATTCTGCCTGAAAAAAAGGTGAAAAGGGATGAATATTGAACTCACTACTTTTCAACCCCAGTATGACTTTTAGCATTCTTGGATATTTAAAAAAAAAACTAGTTATCACTTAAAAAATTCCATTTCAAGATGCAACTAATTTCTATTTACAACAATTTGTCAATAAATTTTAATATTTAAAAATTTACATTGATAAAAGTGTTGCAGAAATTTGTTTACTTTTAAAAAAATGTACATACAAGGAAGTCCCATGTAAAAGGTTCACTGAAGAACTGAACCAATATAAAGAGCAATTTTATTAAATTTTGCAAAACTCCACTTGAAGGCAGCTCACATTTCAACATTCAAAAATCCTTAATTGTTTGTTTATGAAAACTAATGTTCCAGTAATAAAGGTGAAAATCTAAACTAATGTCCTATTGAGATCAGTAGAAAAATGTAGTTTCCACAGGCAGAGTATGTTCAATAATGCTTCTGTAGAAAGTAGTTCAGCTTGAATGTAGTGACGTAACAAACAGGTGACTCAAAAGAGTGGTCTTCAACAAACCTATGTACTTATAGTTATTTTAGCAGCCAGCAGTTTGTTTTCCAGTTCAACTTTTTAGAGTTCTAAAGAGATCAAATTAATACCTTCTTAGACATAGAAATTCAGAGTTTTTGGCATCTAAAGACACATAAAAATGTAGTCATATAACATTTGCAGTCTAAATCCATCAATTGCACATAACTGTGCTTAAATCTGTTCTGAAATAATTAGGTACCCAAAATAAGAAAAATAGAAAAAAACATTAAAAATATTGCACAGCCACATACCTAGAAAGTAAAGTTGATGTTAAAAAAGCTCTTCACATGGATGATATAAATTATCTTCCATATAAAAAAGTATAAATATCTCTTAAAATACCGCAGTAACTACAGTTTAATATCACACATTATTTATCTGTTAATGAGGTAATAACCAAGTCTGTTACAATGTTTTTATTCCTACTGGAAATATTTTAGGGCAGCAACCAGAAAAAACTTTTCCAAAAATATGTCTGAATCCAAAACAGCAATGTGTGCAGCTCTTCCTATGAGAGAATCAGCTGTGTTTGGCAGTGCACAATGCACATTGTATCGGATTAAACTGCAGTCCTTGCTTTGAAGAACAGGCAGAAGCATGTTCTGGATCATTTCAGCATATATTGGTCCTGTAAAAGAAGAACCTGCATTACTTATTTAAGTAAGCACTATATGTGTTTCTTTTCTGTCATGCAATTAACAGAGCAAACACCATGTTTAAATGTTATCAGTTGAAACCCATTTGAAATACTGCAAGCAAAAAAGTCTCAGCCTATAATTAGCCAACAACTATATGAACTACTTACTTTAGCTTTAAAAGCCCTGTTTGTCCTGGCAAAGAAGTTAAGAGTGTCCCTAAAAAGGAAATCCCATAAAGTGCCATACGAAAAAACTCAAAAAGATCAGCTGGCAGATACTTGCTGAATTTCAGTCAAAGGGCAGCAAGCAGGACTTCAGGAACTGAACAAGCACATAAGGGTTGTATAGGAGGCAGATTTATACATGTGTACACAAAGAAAGATCACTGATGCTTTTAAAATAACTTCCAAGATAAATATGATGGCTGATCCAAATAAGACTGAGATTCAGGGAGGAAGGTTACAAGGAAACTAATGAAAAAGGTGAACATTTGATAGCTATTTTATAATTTTGGGTTCATTAATAGCAAACTTAGAAAACATTGCAAAGAATTTGTTTTGAAATGTACTGCCTTTATGGATCAAGATGATACATTGCTTGTCTGTCAGGTTTTAGTCCTAACTGCAATGTCCATGCAATGTTCAGAGGCATACAAATATGGGAGCATTTAAAAAACAGCATTAATGATACTTTGAGAAAATAATGACGTCCTCATAAAATATTTTGCTGAGCAAACCAACTTCTCTTTCTTTAAAAAAAATCACCTCGAGTTTTAAAGTTTTTTGGGAAGTCCATCACATTATTTTTCATTAAATGAATTCTGAAAGCACTAGCTTTTTAAATACTGGCAGCCACCAGATGTACAAGGCCTGACTTACCAAAAACAATGCTACAGAAGCAGATATACAAATAGGAATTTTCTGTATAATTGTAATAATAATTATAATAATGCTGTATAATTGATTATTACATTTGCATTTTAAATTTAAGTTTAACTGGCCATAACTGCTATTGCAAAATGGCCACCATATAAAGAACATATATAAATAAAATTTACACATGCCAACAGGTGCCATATGTGCAGGTTTTATAGTCTTCATCTTATAAATATGTGTAAATTCTACTTCATATGTTTCATTAAAATTGATTTCTACCTCATAAGAAAAAATAAGACCTGTTGCCCTAGATTAACATTATTCAAGTTAATATTCTCCTGAATATTTTCTAAATGATAGACAGCTGTTGTTTTACAAATATAAAAATGCTTTAGCTAATACCTGTCTGTTTATCTTTCAAAGCTGTTTTGCACATCTCAATGCGGGCAGAATGATAAGGAACATAACGATCTTGCAGGGACCCTACTAATACTATATTTTTGAAATACTGAAGACCTGTGAAAGGACAGCAATTATAAATATTAAGAACATATGCAAACATATCAACAGTTATAAGCTTAGAGAAATTCAATTCTACCACCACAAAACCCCTTGAATTAATAGATATTAGGGATGTAACAAATGCTAGGATCCCATTGGTCCCTTTCTACGACTAAACTAAAGCACACATAGGAAAGGAGAATAAGGAAAAATAATACTTTTCTGGCAGTCATTAATACCAAGGTCATGTACTTTCACTGTGAGAAAAGCTCTTTGAAGAATGCTGCATTCATATAGCTAAGTAGAGATCCAGAAATATAACTATATGCAAATATGACCATATTTGTAAAAGAAATATGACCATATGTGGTTAAATAGATTTCATGACTGCTAATCAATTTATAGAAAAACAGTAAAATAAGTTTCTTAAATTTCCACTGATAATTGTAATGGAATTCATTTAGCTTTTGGGGGTTCTGTTGAAGCAACTGACTCATTTATAGTTTCTGTGAAATTTGAGATTGCAGTCAAACCTATAATCCTTGCCTGGTTAATCTTAAAAGCATTTCCTTTATTACCTTTTTGCAGAACAGTAGCAAAGCTTAATCTTATGCTTTTATCCATGCTTTTTCATTTAATATTTTAGCAGTGGAAATATTTTGCAAGAAATATTTCACTGTGCTTGGTTGTGATTTCTACATGGTTGTGATTTCCAAACTAAAATAAACTAACAAGTGCTTGTATCAATAGCATAATTATGCTTTAAAAATAGCATTACAGTATATTATTAACAGAAAACCTATGACATTTTGTAGGAAATCTATTTAAATGTGAATGTCTGAGATCGCTGGTATCACATCCACTTGCTACACCAGTTTCTCCAAAATATATTAATGTATAAATGAAAACAAGTTACATTAAAAGTTAATGTCTCCAATGAAGTTGAAAAAGCTTACCTGCTTTTCTACTAAGTTTGTATAAGAAGGTTTGCCGGGGGTCTGAATGATCTCGACAGGTCAACTGTAGCAAAGATCCTGACTTCTTCCACTTCTGCATAAACCAGAGACCTATATTTTTGCATATATTACATGTGAATACACAAAGTACAACTATACAAATCTTTGAATAATTTTCTAATTAGTGTTCATTCTATAAATCCTAAGAAGGTTCTACTCTATTTGCTGATCTAATATGTAACAATTAAAATTATTAGCACAGATATCAAATATGTCAATAGACAAAATCCTTACTAAAGATGTGTACACACACACACACACACACACACACACACACACACACCATATATATCCTAAACACAATTTTAACGTTCTTTAGTACATCAGGCTTGTGTTCTTTAGCCAATTGATTAAATGATGTGGACTGTAGCCTTAAAAGCAAATCCTCTTTGACAAAACAGAATGGCAATTATTTTGAACACTTCCTAGAAAGTGTTGGTGTCCAATGGTTCTGAGTATCTCAGGAAACAGTTCATCCTATATAAAATGCTCTGAAATTTGGGGAATGTATCCTGAAGTTCTACGTCACATACTAATCAAAGTGACTTCCAGGAAAAGCAGTGTGATCCTGGCGATTCCTTTGAGATAACTAATTATTCTTTGCTCTTTCTTCCAACAAATTATAGCATTTATTAGTATTTGCATTTGTTCCACAGACATATTAGCATTTTTCCTTATGTTGTAGCTGTTTATATACAGCTGTGTTGATTGGCCTTTTCCATTTCATAATTTTAAAAACTGATAATATATCCATAAAAATCCCACTTAGCATACGAAGATGATAGAAACATGAATACTGAAATGAAATGTTTTAGCTCTCTTAATTTAGTAATATTAGAGTACTTAATTTTACACAATATTATTGTACATTATTTAATATTGAGGTATATATTATATTCCATATATTTGAACAATGATTCATATTACTTCTAACCAATGATCTTAATAGTTTAGAATTACAGCACTTGTGCTTTAACATAACTGGATCCTTCTTCCAACTTCAGTATACCCCTCTGAACATTTAAAGAGAGGCATCTTGTGCATTTTAATGGATACTAGAAATACTTGCGCAAACTTTGACAATTTGAAGAACATAATTACACTGTTTAAAAAGATTAAAATAAGTTCTTTTGTATAGTTCTGAGACTTTAAAGCGGATATCAAATTTAGGTTTTTTTTTTACCTGTATTAACAAGAGCACTGCTGTTGTAGAGCGTACCAAGATGTGGTCCAGACAGAGAAAGGAAGGTATAAAGTTTATTGAGGTAATACCTAAACCTAGGTCTTGTGAGTACTGAACGGATGATTAAATTACCCAGTGAATGTCCAATAAAACTGAATAAAAAAGAGAAAAAAAGTGTGAGATTTGGAAAAATTTCTGATACATTATCAACTGAAACCTTGAACTTTAACTTCTGTTTGTTTGTTTTTCTTCCATTTTACTATGTCCAAATTTTGGAGACTGCTTTGTCAAGCCCTGGTGTCTTCTTAGCAAGGTTTTTTAACAGTGGTTTGCCACTGTCTCCTTCCTAGGGCTGAGAGAAAATGGCTGGCCCAAGGTCAGTTCAGCTGGCTTTGTGTATAAGGTGGGACTACAACTCACAATCTCCTGGTTTTGAGCCAATATCTTAGCCGTTACACCAAACTAGCTCTCAACTTTGTTTTGCAATACTGCAACTGTTATGCTTTCTGCACATGCCTAAAACAATCATGCAGTTTATGAAAGGGTTTTCATTATATTTACTAAAACCACCATCAATGAGGGGGTATGAATAAAATGCAGAGCATGTTTTGGCTATCACTGGTTTCCAAACTTTCCACAATACTCTTATTTATTTCTCTCATTCCTTTACTTCACTTCTGTAGCTTCCATTAGAAATTAACAAACTTTGTTTGGGAAGGCACTAGAGCAATAAGTTGTAGATGACATAGAAACTGCCTATTCTTGTTTAACACATTTAATTTTCAGCTATCCCAAGCTTCATTTGGTATTCATGAATGTACCCTTTACAAAATTATTATTTTTTCTTTTTAAGAAAGAATGTGCCCTGATTTCAACTAATCTTTATGTGTTTAGAAATTTTAATACCACTTTTTGAAATACAATCTTCCTTGTAATGACTTATTATGATCCAGAAAAAAAGATAAATAAATCTATAAAATTTTTTTAAAAAATCTAAAATCATAATCACTGTTTAAAAACCATTTTTGACAGCACTTTAGTATTGACGTATTAAAGAATGAAATCTAGTTTAACAAGCAGGCCCGTTTTTGTAACTAAGCCAAATCCTAGCACACTGTTTCAATCCAGGATAAAATTTTTAAAAGCTGGCATATCTAAGGGGCCTAACATTTTGATTTCACTCCTGAAACACCTTTTCAGAGCTTCTCAATAGCTGAGCAAGGCTACCTAAGGAGTTCTATACAGGTTGCCCAAAGCCATGAGGAATCCACTGATAGAAGGGGTCTCCAGTGCTTGGTGGGCCAGCAATGTAGCATTTATAACATTCTGAGGTAAAAATATTACCCTCTGCAAACCACATTAGAGTATTTTTAAGTTGGCAATTTTGGGAATAACTTAAAATGTTTTGGACACCTCTAAATTGCAATCCAGATGTATTTTTAAAGAAGTAGATATAAGGATAATTGCTAATGTAGTAATTTCTGCTCAATGCTTTTTATTTATACCCAGAAAATCCACAATTTAGCAAATAAAATAATAATGGCCAAATACTGGAAAATTCCAGATAACATAAAAATGAGAAGTGGATTAAAAAGGCTTCTTCACTTGTTTCAATAGAAAAAATATTAAAGTTTAATAAAACATCAGAGGCAGAAATTATAATTGTCAAATTTGGATGGATTTTGTAGTTTCTCAATAATGAACTATAATATAGTAATATTTTAGATACATAGTAAATTTGTATGCATGTAATACCTGTCTCTTCATTTGGTAAACTTTTTGTATTTTCTACAAGTAGTTTTCGACTTACACAATCAAGGCAAAATTTCTACTGCTAAGCAAGACAGTTGTTAAGTGAGTTTTGCCCATTTTACAACTTTTCTTGCCACAGTTGTTAAGTGAATCACTGTAGTTGAGTTAATAACATCGTTAAGTGTATCTGGTTTCATCATTGACTTTTCTTATCAGAAGGTCACAAAAGGTGATCACATAACCTCAGGACACTGCAACTATCATAAATATGAGTCAAATGCCAAGCATCAGAATTCTGATCATGTGACCATTAGGATACTGTAATGGTTTTAAGTGTGAAAAACATTCACAAGTCATTTTTTTCAGTTTCATTAAAAAAAGTCGAGGACTAACTATATTTTTTTCAATGCTTCATGTATTTACTATTTAGTAATTGGTAACATTTGCTAATAATAGTTCATATTTTTTGAAAAAATCCACAATTAAGGATACATTTCAAGCTGACATTATTTATTCTACAACAACATACATTACCTGATTTTTGAAATTGTTAGATTGTAAATTTGAATATATTGGATTATTTCATCCAAAAGGCGATCTGTCATTGAATCAAAATCAGCAAATGTGTCATTCTGTGGGGAAAAATTTTGGGGTTCTTATACAAAACTGTTTTGTGATAAGCATGCCTCCTTAGCAAATTACAGGAATATGGAAAAGAACAATTAAAAGTACAGCAGTAATTCCCAAGAAAGCCTTAGAGACAGAACAAAACAGCGGTAAGACAAAATGTCCTGTCATCAAGGCAGCTATCACCATGATTCCCCATTTCATAAAGCCTAAAAGATTTTACTTCTTTCCCTGGACTTGGGAGATGGACCCCTCCTGCCCATTAGAAGCATTCATCATATTTTGTACATTGTGAGTTTATTGACCATTCATGCTTGTTATGTTCCTTGTTTCATTAACTTTCATAATCATTTTGTATTTTTTTACTGATATTGTGAGCCACCCAGACCTGATCTGGCACCAGGTAATACAAAAATAGAGTAGAGTGAAACTGAATGGAACCAAACTAAGCTATTATATACAGCAAAACCATTATAACTGCTTTAAGAGACTGAAGCCTGGAACACAAACCATTATGTTAGGCAAACTTAGTTTATTCAACAATTCAAGGTTAATTAGCCATAGCTGATCACGGCTTATTTAATGTTTGATGTTTAAAAAGCAAACGTTTGATTTGATCCCAACCAAACGATTGTATTGACAAAAAGTAAAGATTTTGACACTTAAAAATGTGGCAAAGTACAACCTCTAGCCAGCCTGAATGGAATGTGGGATACCGGAGACTTTTCAGTCAAGGTTCAGGCCAGGATACAGCACTGAGATGCTGGTGGAGGATTGGGTGTGTACATCCTATCCTGCCTGGATTCCCTGGCTGCTTTCAATATCACTGACCATGTATCCTTCTGGACTGTCTTTGGGAGTCACAAGTGGGGGGCACTGTTTCTTTTCTCAGTGGTCAGTTCCAGTTGGAAATGGGAATGGAACTTTGTAATGTGGGGTATCTCAGGACTGAGACATTTCTTCCCTCTCTTTTAATATCTGTATGAGATCATGGGAGAGTCATCCAGCAAGATTCACATATAAATTAATTTAAATAAGATCTCTCTAGATGAGGTATTATAAATTAATCAGTCATTCTTGGGTGCTACTACCTGATTTCTCTCAGACATCAGAAAATCTATTCGACCTCCTGGAAGACCAAGTTCAATGTAAGTTTTTACTAATCTTAAATCGGCGCTATTACCTAAAATAAAGGAAAATTTCAGATATTAGAAAGGTTTACTTGCCAGAAATAACAAATTTAAATTAAAATAATTATATCTAATACTGTAGAAATGTTAATCAAAATTCATTTGGTTTGAGACTCACATTACAATTAAAATTCTATGAATTAAAAGACAATATTTTCCATTTGTTTATATTTAAAACAGAAATACTGTCTTTGAATTCAGAGTCTTAATAAGCTCCTAACCAAAAAGTATCCTTTGCTCCAAAAAGCGTAAATGGTTCTGTTTTAAAGGAATTGAACACAGTGCTTTGTTTCAGTTAATAATTGCTTTTTGCACAAATGTACATTTAAAATATCAACACTTGAAAAGTAAGCTTATTAGTCCCGTGCTCATTTATCTGATTTGTATCAGTTTCCTATTCAATTAAATATTTAAAGAACCTAAATGGAACCTAAAATAGGACATGCACAATGCAATTTAACAATATTTTATAACAATAACTTGCCATAAGCATTTGGATAGCTGCCTTGTTTTATTAACACTGCATTACCTACATTAAACATCATGCTGAGAGCAAGAAATTTAGATAACTGCATGTGTTTATTTTAAAAAGAAAGTACTTGGTATTTATGCAATGCAAGGATAATATCAAACACAAGCAGCATCCTAATTAGCAATAACTAGATGGGAATGCTGATTTGACTGTTTTCAAATGAGCATTTTAGTTTAATTACTTTTAGAGATTTGCTTATATTTTGTACTACACAGACTAAATTTAAACCAAATTTGAAATCCAGCATTTCAAGTATTTACTAATTTATTTATTATCAGCTATCACAGCATACCATCTAGGCCATGCACACAGATAATGAGATGTATTCCATCTTCTGAATTTTCTTCTTCTGTGCTGAAATAAGGCATGGAAGATGCTAAACTGGAAACATCACTGTACATGAATCCGGGAAGCTGAAGTTGCTTCAATTCTTCCTTAGCATGAAGGAATCTGTAATTAATAAATTTTTTTTATCATTCAGCATGGAAATTAAAATAAGAAAATTATAGGTGTTCAAGTGTCATGTATTAATTAAAGTTGACTAGAAAACCAGTATCATAGATTCCTCAGTAAAACCCATAGATCTTAATCTCTGAAAAATTTACAGAGAATTTCTGTCCTGAATCTACATCTACATTTTCCAGTTATGTGTGCTTCAGATAATAACATTTGCAAAAGCATTCTGCTGTAATTAATAAAATATTCAGTACTTTCACAAGATTACTGAACATCAACCTATTGTACCTGAACACAACTTCCTTAGCAATTTAGCTGTATTTCATGTCACACAACTATACTTATATTGTGTTAATACTGAAGCAGCTTTCTGCTTGTAGAAATTTAGAAACTTAAAGCTCTCTTCCAGCTTACTAGCCTTTAAATATGTTGTGACTACAACATCAAGTATATTGAGTCAACACATCAGAAATTTCATCAGATTAGCAGGTCTGCTTTAATAAAGTAAAATTTAAGAATAAATTCTTTCTGAAGTCCAGGAACAATTATTTAGTTGTATCTGAATACAAATAAATAAAATATAGTAAATACATTAATTAAATATTTATACATAAATTATAAATTAAACATAATACATAAATTAAAAAGAAAACAAAAAACTCAAAGGACAGATTTGATGGACCACTAGGTCTTATTTCTGCCCTCAGTTTTCTATATTTAATGATAAATATCAAACATCAAAGAGATGATAAATAGGTGGATAAAAAATGCCAAATCCAGTCTGAGCATCAAGATGACTGTACAATGAATAAAATAATAATTGTGTTGGAAGAAATCAATGGTTGTACCAATACTAGGAGGCCTTAGAGCAATACCCAAAGGGTTGCCTAGATACATGGAAATTTTGAACTTATCAGACCTGAATATTCTGACTTTGCAAAAAAAACACCTTACTCGGACCTGCCCATATCTGAGAAGTTACCTTAACAGCTCTTAGGTCCTTGGTTAGGACTTGAACTGTTAACTTTTTACCAGTCCAGACTGTGAATTGAATTGAAGATTAAATCACTATCATCATTATCATCACCATCATAACAACAGTAACAATAACCTACCAATATTTTTGCATGCATGGTATTTAAAAGAAGCTATATTTCTTCACCTTCATCTGTGCTGGTTCTCTGTCAGGCTATCTCAATTTCCCAATTTCATTTTCAGCATAAACCAAAGTATACAATTTCAAAATAAGATATTCATATGTATCTTACCAGCCATCCAGTTTTACCCGTAATTGGGAAAATCTGCAACCCCAGTAACTAATTTTAGTAACTGGAAACAACTTCATCCCTTTAAAAAGCAAGAATTCAACCTTCCTTTATACAGATACAAGTACATTTTTTTAAAAGGATGGTTACATTATCTGCATACAATAAAATATCTAGGTTCTTCTGGGAAATGCTTCAGATTGTGATTTTAGCATATCCTAATTCTATCTACTAAACCAGTAAACTCTTTGTCTCTTTAGCTAAATTCTGCTTTCCCAGTCACAGTCCTTATGAACAAACAGGAAAATGCTTACTAGTTTAACAAATAATCCTAATTCCTGACCAAGCAAAATGAAGAAAATAGCAATTATCAGAAACAATATGCAATTTTTATTTCTGAATTACAATTAAAAATGTGCATCTTTATTCTTAAAATATCTTCTGGGCCCATTTTTTAAAGTATTGATTGATAGAGTCAGTAGACTGATATATATGTCATGCATTCAGGCTCATGGAATCTTACAAATCAAAATATAGACCATAGGACATCAAAACAAACAATACAATATCCACTTACGCTAGCATTTGTGGTTTGGGAGAATATTCATACCAGGGAAAAGGTAAAATTGCACTACAGGAGGAGGTGCTGGACTGCTTGGAAAAAGAACTGGATTTATCCTGCGTGGACCATAAATTGCTACCTGGATATCCTTTCAAGACTGGAGGAAAAATCAAATTATCTGGGTTGCATAATGGAGCTGTATTTGTCTCATTTCCCAAAAGTTCATTGGACAAACTTTCTATTCTTAAACCTCTTTCACTTGTTAGATCAAAGTTCTCAAGACAATCATTTATAGTTTTGTACAAAAGGCCATCTTCTGCTTCCTCAAAATAACCATTTTCCACCATGCTTTGATCTTGATCCTCTTCTTCCTCCTCCTGTGGGGAAGCAGAACATAAGGTTCCCCTTTGAGGGCTAACAAGATTGCTGCTGTCAATAGAATGTACATTGCCAATCTCTGTACTATTCTGATAGCCGAAGTAGTTTTCAACAAGTCCTTGCTTTAATATATCAGTACTACCTTCTAACGAGAGGACCTTCAAGTGTATAAGATTTTGATTTTTTGTAATTAATAACTTATCAGTTATTTCTTTTTGTTCCAACATTTCATAAATATTCCTTTCACTTGTGTTTCTCACACTATCACCACAGGAACTTACAGAACCTGAAACAACACAGGAGTTTCCTGGATAAACAATTGCTGAAGGAATTTCACTTGATTTTTCTTCCTCTAATCTTTGGGAATCTTTACATGTATTGTCTAAACTGAATTGTGGGCCATGAGCATTCATAGCTGTAGCTGTATCTTCAACCAGCTGTTGAGGATCCTTGATTTTTGAGGTTAAGGAAGGCAAACATGTAGTTTCATTGTCTGATTGTTCAAAATATGTTATACAGTGAGGTGGCAAAATATCGGGCTCATCAATATCATCACATTTTGTCAAATCAATTGTTCCCAAGTCTAATACCGTTTTACTGTCCCTTAACTGACATTCATGTAAAACGGATATCTTTGAATTTTCCTCAGGGGAAAGATCGTCATCAGAAGGGAGAGAGTTTATAGATGTCAGAGAAGATTGTATTTCACTAACTGCACTTGTGCTCTCAGTACAGTGACTTTCCATCAGGGTTTTAACAATGACATCTGGTTTTTGCACAAGTTGAGGAAATGTTTTTTCACTATTGCACATGCTTTGGCCTTGAGGAGTTTCAAAAGCTGTATCCGCACTTGGATGCATTGCAAAAGAACTTGGCTCACTTTCTACACCAGAATCCGAGAACCTAGATGATGCATAGGTATTATTAACATCGGGCAATTTAAGAGTCTCTCCACTTAAAATTGTAGTGGGAATGTCTTTTGTTGATTGATTAGCTGTGGTTAAAGAATCCTCAGCATGTTGGAAGTCTGTTTCTTGCACAACTTTTGTTTCGAGTGATAGTTCCTCTTCTGATTTAGATCTGTTTTCTGATTCTGAACCTTCAAATGTAAGTTCTGCTGTTTTCTCTGATCCAATTCGAACAAACACTTTATCTCCTCCATGTGATTTCCTACAGTATGGTTTCACTTCTATTTTTGTAACTCCAGAGGAACTAATATATTTTTCAGCAACAGTTCTGGATGTCAAATTGCTCTCCTCATGACTGTTATCAATTCCAGTCTGGGAGGTATAAAATGTACCCAAACTGACTGAATCTGCACAGGGAGATGTGACAGAAGTATGCAGGTTTTCCTCATTCTCTTCTAGTTTAATAACTTTTTGTTCAACTTTAAATTCCTTTTGACCAACTTGTTGTGGGGAGGTTTTTGTATCACAGACATGTTCACCAACAGCAGTAACATCCAATCCTTCTTTCTCGTTGTTTGAAGAAATTCCTTCAAAACACTTGGCTATGTCCTCTGGTGCTGCACTTTTCAAACATTTATAACCTACTAGGACAACAGAATCTTTAGAATTTTGTTTTACTACTTTTTTTGGATTTTCAGGTTTAATTGTTTTGATTAATTTGGTAACCTTAACTTTGGACTTATTGATATCTTCACATTTTCCTTTAGTGGACTTTGTAAACTGCTTTTCACTTTCTGAGGCAACCAAATGCTTATTTTTCAACTCTGGACTCAAAAAGGTAGTTGTGAAATTATCTTCAGTATCTTGTTTATCTGGTTTCTTGGAATCAGACTTTGGCTGAATAGTTAGCCAGGGAACATCCACGTCTTTTTATTAAGAGACAAAATATTAAAAATAAAATTAGAATAAGCTCATGAAATCAATAGAAAAACACATTTTACTATATTATGGTAAAGATTTAAAATATATATTAAAGAAGCAATTCTTTCAAGATCAGTACCTTTGATATAAAGGCCAACTGCTTATGACTTTTTCATCATATTAGAACAATATTATATTAGTCTATGTAACAAAAAGCAGAAAGCTTTTCTGATTTTATCTAGCTTCAATGGAATGAACCCAGAATTCCTTGTACATAAAATATATAAGGTACTTTGGAATTATAGACCTTTAGCAAATTCCCTGATATCAGATTATAAAACAAAGCAAGGGAAATATTATGTGGCACGTGACAAAATTTTCAAATGTCAGTAAGATTTTAGACGCTTATCTTCTCCCTGCAATGCTATATACAATTACTTAAATAACTCCCAATCTTAAGATATTATGTCTTTATATGAAAAAAAAAATCAATTGCATTAACCTGTTCTGGTCTTGCTTAATTTCAATTTATTCAATCCTTGTTTTCAATAAGAACCTTGCAAGATAAAAAGTCAAAATTTTATTTAATTCCAGCAAGGTTAACTTCAATATTTCTGACTTACCTTCAGTGACAGAATCTAGATACCGATCTTCAAAGATTATAGGTAAGGAATTCAGATCTCCATCTAATTCACTGCATTCAATTGGGAGAGGTGGGAGAGAACTACAGAATGAAGTGCTTTTTATTGCAGTACACATCTGAAGGTAACTCTGGGCACTGAAAGATACCATTGATGTTAAAGTAGTCACAAAAAGTAAACATGTAACTTATAGTGCAATTAAATGTAGTTGTGTTCATGGATTCAAAATTTTGTGAACACTAATCAAAATCCAGTATTTGTATTACTTATAGAAATCATATTCAACCGTATTATTTATACAGGTATATACAGTAATTATACATGTATATCATTTAAACATATATAGAACTGTATTACATTTTATGAAGGCAATCTATCTACATCACCAACAGAAATGGCAGCAGTTAAGCACAGCGTCACTCATGTATTTCTTGGTGGGTACATTTTTTGAACTCATGGCTTAGATAATGTAAACAGTATATTTTATTTTGCCAGTTACCCAAGGAGAGACTTGAAAAATTGGTCCTCTCATTATATCATTGATTGAGAATGGTGTTTAATATTATTACTGAGGCTATTAAAAAAAATCTTCTTTTTCCAGGGAAGGCTATTTGATCCAATAAAAGGTTCTAAGACAGGAATGGAGTGAAAACAGATTGGCCTTCTTTTCTGTCAGTTTCCTCCTTATCTCTGAATCTGGAGAAATTTCTATCCATCAGAAAGGGAGCAGGAGGGAGATAAGGCATTGTAGGAAAAGAGGGGAACTATACCAAAAGAACTGCTTCCCACAACTGTTCACAGAAGACTCCAATGATATAAGAATTCAGTGAATGCCAAGATAGCTTTTGACAAAAGTCACTAAGAGAACTAAAGATACACATTACAGAATATATTTTACTATTTTAAATATTACAGAATTAACTAATTTAAATCAATACAGAACATAAAGACATTAAGTTTATGGATTCTGATTCAATCGTTTTTTTAAAAAGTTACTTACTGAAGCTCTTGATATGCAAGGGCTGCCTCCCGAGGATGTTCAAAACAAAAAAAAGCTTCAGAAAATCTGCGTACCTAAAATGTTTTGAGATATGTTTAAAATTTGCTTTACTTTTCCAAAAAAATACATGAAGTGTACTTATATCATCATTTTAAAATAATGGTGGTTAATTAATTTTAAAAAAATCAGATATATGCAATACCTATACTTATATAGTAATGCTTATATGTAAAATTATAGGGATTTTTTTAAAAAAATAAGCAATATTTGGCTATTATCTTTTTTCTTTATTGTCAACCAGAGATATGTGTAACAGGGGAGCATTCAAAGAAAAACCATTGGTTTACACACTTAAAGGTTACACATTCTACTCAATGTCTCCATCTGAAACATTTATTCGTAGTAAATATGCTAGTTTTATTTAAAAAAATATTGTCCATTATTCTTAGTCATCTAACTTCAACCTCCTAGCCCTCAGTACATTTCCAAACATCATAGATATCCATATATAATAAATATTAATTTCTCCATGTGACTTTCTATGCATCTGAAACTGATTTATTGAAGATCAGCTTATATTTCTATTCCCAGTCCCTGACCTAAAATGCATATTAATTTAGCTATTCCGTTATCCTGTAAGTACATGTTTTTAGTCTACCTCAACTGCTTCTTATCCTGTCTCCTTTTGTAGCAGTTAAAATTCATTATTCATCTATTGTACTTTTTATAGTGCAATTCACTGCTTAGTCGAAGTAACTGACTCAGATGCCACTAGAATTCATTTACATGGAATCAAGGTCTACAAATTAGAAGGATCTGTAGGATAACTGGGGAAATGTTGAAGCATCTAATTTAACTTGATCAATACTTAGTTCCAATATTATCCAGATTACAGATGAAGAATTTAGGCTGATAATAAAGTCTGCTGCCAGTCTTTATTTATGGTATTTTCTAAGGTTTATGTTTAAAATTTTAGTTAGCCAGACAGCTTAGTGGTGAAGATTTAATTATCAATATTATCAATATGTTATCAATTTTGGGCTTGACATAGATATTTATAAAGTTAAACAGATTTACACAACTTTAGTAGCTTTAATCCACTGTTAATAACTTTAGCCTTTCAGAAAATAATTTATAAACTTAAGGAGATAACATTTTAATGAGCTAAACTGATATATTTTAACTTTCAGCTTTACTAGAACAGAAGTAAAGTAAATTTTACTTTTATAAATTGAAAGACAAAAGATAAATACATACACGCATTATATGGTGCTCTTGTGATAATAGTGCAATGACATCATCTTGGAAGTTAACAGATTCCAGAAATTGTCCCCATAAAGCCATCAAGAGGGAGCACAGCTGTGCAAGATTCATGTTTATAAGTTCTGCCAGTTCATCAGGATTTTCCATTTTCTGCATCAATAGAAACCAACAAACCTATAATCCTAGAAGTAGAATGGCTACTATCTGAAAAACCTATATGGATTTTTTTTCAAGTGGCCACACTGAAACTTTTTTTAATATAATTAATTTCTGTCTTTGTTCGAATTACAACATTGAATTACAATTACTTTCAACATCTCAGGTAATTTCCACATGAAGAACCATCTCTGAATGAGACTGCATTTAGAAATTGATTTTCAACAGTGGCTATCAGATGAGGCTTCTGAAATCCAAGAGAATGGGCAAGGAGACAATAACCCTCCTTCTACATTGTTGGTTCATGGATTCCAATGAATATTGACTTTGAATTTACATTTCCACTTAGGAATAACGCCTAATAATCTTTGAAAAATTTCTGAATCCCCTTTCAGAGATTATGATTGCCACCATATCATCTGTACACAGCTAAACAAGTTACATCCCCAGCACATAGACATTTTCCATCCTCTCTTCTATGTGGCACTCTACAACTGGTAGAAGTTGTTAATTGAATACCATTATCTTTTTTTCTTAAATTGATCAGTCCTTAACAATTATCATTTTTCTTCAAAAAGAGAGTTTTGTTCCTTTTATAATTTAAGTGTTCTCTTTGGTAAATTTTGTGCCTCTCTGAATACCCTATCAGTGATGATTGACTAGCTTTGGAAAATACATTATGTTATACTTTTAATTTTAGCATTTGCCTTTCCCTTTTTTCTAGTGTTGCTGATATCTATTTGACCACCCTCTTCTTCCTATTGATCAGTGGGTTTTTGAAGCTGGACATATGTTGATTAGGGGACAATACCTTTATTTCTCCACAGAGTTCCAAAAGGCGTGCTTCTACATCTACATCTACGTTCTCTGAAAAGACCAGTGTATGTAAAATTAATATTCCTAAATTCTAAATAATATGTAAATTACAAGCTAAACCACATTTGAATGCATTAGAGATATAAAAAACAAGGAATTTATTTTGACAATTTTAAAATATTATAAATATCATCTGAAATCTAGTAATTCTTAAAGTGACTTAAGCCATTTTATTTAGGGCCCTTTTTTCTGCAATATTTTCACTGTTAATTATGCTTTTTAAATATTAAACACATATAATATAGATTTTTTTCTTTAGACCTCTTTTGATTATGATTTTTAAAAGGCAACACCGTACAATGCATTAAGATGAAATGTTGAAATTTTATTAAGATTGATATAATTATGAGCTCATGAAAATTATCACTAGAAAAGCAAGTTCAGAAGAATGTGTACTGAAAATCAAAATGGGGTTGTATTTTAAAAATGTCAAAAATTGGGTTGGAGAATTAAGGAATACAAACAGAGGCTCATGGAAAAGTTTAATAAACATTATTTTGGAATTCCATTTATCATATGCCGTTGATAAGGATAGGTTGTCATTTTCTGGGATTCTCCTTTTTTTGTTACTGAAAATTTGTTCCTTCTCTCTAAAGATGACTGCCTTTAAACTCTGTAGGCAGTACTTTGACTTACACAGAAGAAATTGGTAAAAATTGTTGTTCCACTTTGGTTAGCAATTGTCTCTGCTGGAGCCCATTCTGTTCATGTAACTCAAAACAGAAGCTATTAAATTTATTCAGAATAAAAATCCCCTAGTTGTGGTGCTTGACTTATGATCACAATTGAGACCAGACTTCTGGTCGTAAGTTGTTACACGCATAAATCAAGACACCTAAGTGACTGAAACAAGTAAAAAAAATACAGGTATTATAAAGTCTTTTCATATATGTAAAGGTAATTGCTAAGGTATTTTTAATAATTCATTAACCTCATTGATAAAAAGGTCTGATATCAATTTAAATTTACTAGGACATTTTTCAGATTAATTATACTGTAGATATATTTCTTCTCAAAAGAATATAGCTTAAATCCTTTTCTAACCAAACATTCTTAGAACTATCTTTTAAAATTTTGTAACTGGCATTAAGATGACCCATTTTAGAACTGGACAATAAAAACCAATAATCAAATTTAGCTGATCTCAGAAACCATACAGGGCTATAGATATGGTTACTATCTGGATGGAAGAGCTCCTGGATATACCAAGACTGTTGGTGTTATTGGGAATTGCAAATCAATTCTTGAAGTCTTTAATTTATTTTTATTTGTCAATTGCTTACAAGATAATAGGTACAAGTAAAAACATAATTATGAATACATGGACACATATAAGAAAAATAAAAAATATATAAAAGAAACAATAGGGCAGGGACGGTAGGCATGTTGGTGTGCTTATGCACGCCTCCTACTGGGAATTCAAATCAAGCTTGATTCACTGGGAATCAAGCTTGATTTGAAGACTTATCTTAAAACTTACATCATTCCCACCGAATCACTATATTAGTTTACATAGATTTTTTTTAATGTATTTATAAAAATGCCTTTAAACTAGGATTTTACTTGAAGGTATTTTGGACATGTCGATAAATTTGAAGCATTAACTTCCTTAAAAGTCTTTGAAGTTTTCATAAGGGCTGAATTGGTAATGTTTCATGAGAAAATAAAGAAAATATTAGGATATAAAAAGATATAGCAGCCTAAGCGTCGTTTTTTTTTCTTTTTTTAAGATGTGAAATAACTTTCCAAAAACAGAGCAAGCTGTTTTAGGGTAGTTGTATAAATTTTGAAACAAAGGTTTTTATAGATCAATTAGAATTGCAAGCTGGGAGCATTTTATTAGCATCTCCTTCTCAAAAATGCTCTGGAGATTCTTCCACAAATCCAGAGTAAAATTTGAGGACAAGGTAGTGGTCTGCATTGGAGAGAACCTATTTTTCCAAGGCTTACTATTGAAGGTACCACCACTGTATTCAGCTAGAAGTGCCTCTAACTGCTAAATATTGGGAGTTTGATATGAGACCTTAATAGAAATATAATAAAGTTAGCATTCACCCTTCATTTTTCTGAAATGTAGCATTCTTTTGTTTTGGCCCAGGATATGAAGAGTTGTGTAGGCTCAACTAAATGTTTACACAAGCTCCAGGAATGGGCAGAAAGATCTGAACTTGAAGCAAGTTTTTCACCATCAAGAGCTCGGACCAAATTTTTGCATAAACCAGAATTTTGTCACAAGCACAGAACAAAATGTTCCTATGTCCCATAATTGGCTTGTATTTTCTGTAAATTTCCCCAAGCTATGAAGCTTACAGTCTACGTTGACCAAAAACAAGAGCAGGTTTACTTTGTTGACATTGACTTGAGATAAAAGAGAGAGCAAGGGATCATTTAGGGTAAGCCAGAGCCATATATTGCTGCCTACATGAGAAGTAGCTATATGATAAGTAAAGTTCATTTTGTTTTTAATTATTCGCAATGGGGAAGTTGTTACTGTTAGTAATGTAATGTCCCTCTATATTTTTGTGTCATGTACTTTCTGGTAGGTCGCCAATTGGAAAAGTGAACATTAAATTATACTTTGGAGAAAAGCCTCCAATCAAAAGCCTGAGAAGTGTATTTATGTTACTCTCAGGCTTTTTTCATAGACTGTGTTCAAGAAACACAATGTTGTACTGTTGATTCTTCACTGGGTTTAGTTGTGTATCTGTCTGTTCAAGAAGGCTAGAAAAAGTGCACTTAAGCCAGGGATGTCAAATTCCTGGCCCATGGGCCGGATGCATCACATGCTGGCCATGCCCATGCCTAGTTTTGCGAAGGGGAAAAAAGGCCTGATATGTTATGTGAAACCGCCATGACGACATGAGTTTGACATCCCTGACATAAGCTGTTGCTTTCACTGTTTGTTCTTATTATTAGTTTTTTATCTCCCACCTTTTTATATAACCAAGGCGGCAAAAATACTTAATAATCCAGCCTCCTCTTTTCTCCTGAGAAAGCATAACTGGCTCAAAGTGACCCAAATGGCTTCTATGCCTAGGGCAGACCTAGAATCTACCTTTCCTGGTTTTGAGGCAAGCACCGTAGCCACTGTTAAGTTGCCATTGATAAGTTGGATAGCTCCTTGCATATTATGTATGTTCTATACTAGTAAATTAGGCTATATCTTAACATATGTTGTAGTAATTTCAAGACAAAAGTGCGGAGCATGTATTATGTGTAAAATATGGAGGAAAGGGCTTGTTTTAATCTATGAATCAATAGAATTAATGATTTATAATTAATTATTTACAGTTGCATGTTTTAAATATGCATGTGAATTCTTTAAGATACAGCAACTGAGTCACAGGAGATGGTATCAAAATATTGGGAAGTCCTCCAGGCAACTAGGCTAAGGAGCACCAAAATTTGCAGGGGAATGAGGAAAGATAATGAAATCTGTATGACATCGACATACAAATGCATATGATTTGTGTATTTATGTTAGATGTCAGGATGCAAGTATGTGGTGAAGGCATTTGGATGATGTTGTCACATCACAGCATGTGTTGTCATTTTGATGTCATTAGTTTGCCACAGATGCTGCTAAAGGACATATGATACAAATGAAAGAATTTGCTGAATAATTATTTTATTTTTAAAACATGTAGAGCCAGTTGAATGAACAAATTAGGATACTCATCCCAGTGATTATTCCAGCTGAAGGCAAACAGATACCAAAAATGCAGTGCTTTTTCCACTTACAACAAAATGGATTGTATCTTAAAGTACAATTATGTTCCTAAGCAGATTAACATAGAACTGCAACTCGGTTTTTTGGCCTTCTGTAATTTAAGACAACCAAGAACATATTCTTCCTTTATCGTTTTAATTAAGAAGTTCAAAATGTACAAGAAAGCCACTATTTATTAATAAATTGTAATTATACAGTGCATTCAGAAAGTTTTCAGACCCCTTCACTTTTGTCAATTTTGTTATGCTGCAACCTGATTTTACAGTTGTTGAAATTCATTTTTTTTCTCATAAATCTACACTCAGTAACTCATAATGTCAAAGTGAAGATATAATTTTAGAAATGTCTGGAAATTTATTAAAAAGAAAAAACTAAAATATCACATTGGCACAAGTATTCAGACCCTTTGCAACAACATTTTAAATTTACCTCAGGTGCCCCCATTTATCTTGCTCATTGCTGACACACCTTGATTGGAATCAACCTGGGGTAAATTAAATTGATTGGACATGATTTGGAAAAGCACACCTCTATAGAAGGCCTTATAGCTGACAATGCATACTTGTCATACGTAGCAGAGCAAAAGCCATGAGGTCAAAGGAACTGCCTGAAGGACAACCATCACTGCAACTGGACTTTATGGCAGAGTGTTTAGACCAGAGCTGTCAAAGCTGAGGGCCAGATACGTCATATGCTGGCCACACCCCCACCTGGCTTATCAAAGGGGAAAAAAGTCCCGATACATCACATGATGCTGCGAGTTTGACACTCCTGGTCTAGACGGAAGCCTCTCCTCAATGCAAAACATATGAAAGCCCGCTTTGAGTTTGCAAAAAAAGAACCTGAACACTGAGGAACAAGATTCTCTGGTCTGATGAAACCAAGATTGAACTGTTTGGTCTCAATTCTAAACATTATGTCTGGAGGAAACCAGGCACTGCTCATCACCTGCTCAATATCATCCCAACAGTGAAGCATGGTGGTGTGGGGGTCCTAAAGATGCCCTGTGTTCCTTCACTATTGAACATAAACGCAGGCTGTTGAGGATGAGCATCTGCCTCTGAAACTGAAACACAAATGGTTCTTATAATCTGCATGTCTTTCTGGAAATCTGTTCATACTCCTGCACCATTCGAAGGGTGTTCATTCCAAAGTGCACCATTCCTCATCATCCAGTCAGAGCTGAAAAAGCTTCTTGGATAGGAAGCAAAACGTCTTCAAAGAAAAACAAGGAAGTCCAGCTGGCTCTTGAAAAAGGACTTATGGGACAACCAAAGTCTGGATGATTGAGAATCTCCATAGATTTTTAGCGATGCAGTTTGGGATGAACCCTCTGAATGGTGTGGGAGTATGAAGAGATTTTTTTAAAAAATTGCAGACTACAAAAGCCATTTGCACTTCAGTTTGAGATGTAGACAATACAGACTCATTATCAATAGCCTGTGCCTGTGTTCAACAGTGAAGGGACACATGGCAGAAAACATCCTGGAAAAAACAACAATTCCACAACACAGTAGTTTCAGCAGTTACAAGAAAGCTCTACATCCATTTGCATCACTCAGGTGATCCCAAGGAAACAGACAAAGGTCCAAGTGGCCTTGATACTCTCTAAAATAATGCAAATGACCAGCTGCCTGCAAGGAATATAAATCCTTCCATTTCCCACCATCCAGTCAAAACTGAAGAAGCTTCTTGGATGCAAAGTGAAGTGTCTTTAAACAAAAACAAGAAAGTCCAGTTGCCTCTTGAAAACAGTATCTTTGGGACAACTATGACCTGGATGACGGAAAATCTCCATAGACATGTTGTGGAAGTGTTTTTCAGCAGCAGGGACTAGGAGACTAATCAGGTTTGAGGGAAAGTGAATGGAGCAAAGTACAGGGATATCCTTAATGAAAATCTATTCCACAGCGGTCAGGACCTTAGACTGGGTCAAAGGTCTAACATGACAACGATTCTAGCCAAGCAACACAGGGAAGGCTTAGGGACAGGGTGAGTGGCTCAGCCAAAGCCCTGACTTGAATTCTATGGAACACCTCTGGAGGAACCTGAAAGTGGCTGCCCACCCAAAGTGACCATTTAACCTGTTTGAGCTTGAGAGGATGTGCAAGGAAGAATGGCAGAAAATCCCCCAATCCAGGTGTCCAAAGCTTGTCCTGTCATTACTCAAGGCTGTAATTGCTGCCAAAGGTGCTTCAAAAAATATCGAGTGATGGGTCAGAAGATGTATGCCAATGTGATATTTCAGTTTTTTCTTTTTAATAAATATACAGACATTTCTAAAATTCTGTTTTCACTTTGTCATTACGGGGTACTGAATGTGGATTAATGAGAAAAGAATGAATTGCAACAACTGTAAAATCAGGCTGCTGTATAACAAAACTGACAAAAGTGAAGAGTATGTGTATACTTTGTGAATGCACTGTATATAAAAGCAACAATGGGATTCCAATTAATATCTAAAAGAGCACATTGAACTGGATCCTTTTCATGAACAGAAATGCTTTTGCAGTTTGTCTCGCTTTGACAGAAGACATTTCAATTCAATGTCTGCTCCTACTAAAAGAGATGTAATGGCTATTTGATTTTATTTTTCCCCTGATGTTTCTAGCATCACTCCAAATGCTATTCGGGAGAGCATTATCTCCAAATCCTCCTCCTCTTCTTTTTTATCAGAACATCTTGGGATCAGATTTTCATGTATGGGGAATCTGAATTCAACTCGTTGAATATTTGCACTTATAGCATAAGCATGTATTATTATTTTGTCTCATGTCTGAAAGTAGAGCCAGATATTATTACAAAGCATGCTTTCAGAAGGACAAATAGATAGGAGAAACTGAACTTTCGGTGAAAGTATCTCATTTCATTGACACTGTAACTTCAGACAAAGCTGGACAGAGCCCTAATTTAATATATTTATTATGCTAATTGACCCTTGGCCCTTGGGTTGATTTGCTCTTTAAGGATCATTGATCTTCTGTAAACATGAAATAATAGGTATTATTTACAAACAGTAATATAATTTTACTATAATAAACCCTAATGGGTTATAAATATAACCCACTTTTTAAAGAACATACCTAGATAGGCGTCTCCCTGGATTCGTAGATATTTTCTTCTGAGAAGACGTTCATAAAGGACCTGCATGCTGGACTTGGCTAGTTATAGGGATTGTACACATGACTAGTTACTACACTCTTCCATTTGTGCTTATTATTATTATTATTACTAGCTTTAAAATTAATAAGAAAGCTTATAATTTGCCTACTAATTAGTGAAATTAGATAAGAAAATTAAAGAATAGAATTTAGTAGATTTCTAGATCTGGAGTTGATGATGTACATTATGGCTGCTAGAGGCTTATAATTAGTTTGGAGTTTAATCTGTTAATGAAAGTTTGTTCAAATGCTAACAATTTTTGTTATTTTAACAGAGTAGGGTGGAACATGATTCGTTCAAAACTTCTCTCTTTTTGTAAGACCAAAAAAAGCCAATTATAAAAATAAAAATGTACATCAGAAAAATAAGAAAACAGAAGGCAAAAAGAAAGTATACAATGCAAGGCAATTAAAAAACAAACAAACAGAATGATTTCAGATTCTTTTTGCTAGAATCCCATTTGAATCAAATTTCTAAATGGTGTATAACAAATACCCCATTATTTTATGATAATAATTCAAAATACGACATTTTTCTGCTTATAATCTGAACACACATTGCAGGAAGTAAGGCAGTATCTCATCCAAACTTACAGACGTGCAACTTTGAATTGCACTCAGTATGTTTAGCAATAAGTTTTGTAAGTTCATGTTAGTAATATTAGTACACATCACCAACCCAGTAAATGTCCATACATAAATGTCCATCATAACAAGTTTTTTTCATATGCACAGGCAAAATTAAAGTATTGAATAAATGAACCTAAAAATCAAAATAGAATATTAAATAGAAAATGTCAGCAATAAAACATAATATATTGAAGAATCCTCCTTTCAATTCTAAACTTTTTTTTAGAAACAATAATTGGCTAACTCATGGATTCCATTGAATTCCTGCAAAGATTAGAATAGGTTCATTTAAATAATTTTGTGGGGTAACTTATTATTGAAACATAACTTTTAATCTTAAGGAAGTATTTAGATATTTTCCTTAAATAATTCATAAAACTAGATAAATGTATGTACAACTATATGATCAAAATATATCCTTACAAATTACCACAGTATAATGTATTGTATACACAGTACTTTGTATACTGTACATACAGTATAATGTACACATTAATGTATAATGCACAGAAACAATTCATTACAGAATACAAGTATTTTATTAGTAACACAGCCAAATGCTATATCCCAATTTATGCATCAATTCAGGGTTATATTTTTCTATTTAATGAAATGTTAGATGAGAACAACAACCTATAGTCTAGAAAGGTGCAGGGATTTGCATCTTCAGTGGAAAAAGTGCTTCAGAGAAAATAGGTGCACGTTACTGCATTTGTTGACACCTTAAAGAAGCCATGCCTTTGTTTAAGTAGATAACGACAGAATGTAAGAATTGGTTGAATCTTGATTCCTCAACTAAAATAAACATTTTTGTGGGATGAGGTGGCTGCAGTGAAAATCCAGAAAAAGGTGTGGCTTTTTGAAGAAGATATTGACAAATGTAGTATGAGTCTATGTTCTCTCTGAAATATTTTTCTATGTCAAATAATTGACATAATTATCTGCAGATAATTGCTGGAGTCTTAATGTACAATAATAGATTTTAGCTGTTACATTATATGCTATTGCATATAAAACTAGATTTATGGAGACTACTAGTTTGTTGTGATCAGCCTGTACACCTATGCATATACCTGTTGTAAATATAATCCTCTGTACATGTTAACCCTTTCTAGGAGCATGATCAGATAAATTAACCAAAAATAGAAGGCATACTATTTTGTCCATATCTAAGTCCTTGGATTGCTGTATCATTTTCCACATCAAAGTGGCAAAAGTAGGCTTTTTTAAAGCTAAAATTCGTATGTTTAATTATTATGCAGAGCCACACTAGCATTTCCTCATTTCTGAAGTTTCTTAAAATCACACCATTGAAATTTAGAAGCATGGTTAGGACTCATTTGGGATATGGCTTCTAAATGTTATGGCTTCAATCTATTTTATAAATAAATCTAAAAATCTAAATAAAATACTAACAGAGAAATGTCAGCAATAAAAGCATAATGTATTAAGAACTCTCTATTTTAAAGTTGATTTTTATCCAAGGTACTAATTTGTAGCCCTTAGTGAGTAGGAAAGATAGTGTGACCCCAGCTGCTGTCAGCAAACAGAGACAAGCATGAACCAACATGCAGCTCATTCATAATAAACTAGATTGTCCAGAAATGTAGCATAATATTGAATCTCAACGCAGCTGTTAACTTTCTAATTCTGTCAACTACATTAAATCTTGAATAACTGAAGTTCCAAAAAGCAGTTTACTGTAGATTTGTATAAAACTGCAAATACATCTGGGTCTTTCTTTGTCATTTTAACCATTATATCAGTAAAGAATAACTTGCTATTGCACCCACTACTAAGGAGAGTGCACAATGATCATCACACTAAAAATCAGATGAATGATGATACTCCTTCTGTCTCAATTTTTTTAAGTTGGGTTTATGTGAATCTATTTTACTTTTCGGTTTTCAATCAAACTGACTCTTGAATTGCATGAGAGATGGGATAAACAAGAAGCATATAAGCAGTCCTTGTCTTATAACTGGGATCAGAACCTCTGCCATTAAGCAATGTGGTTGTGATGTGATCTGTGCCCAATTTTATCACCTTTTTGCCATGGTTGCTAAACAAATCACATGATTATTAAACGAATCTAGCTTCCCCTGCTGACTTTGCTTATCTGTGAAGATAGCAAATGCTGATCACATGACCTGGGAAGCTGTAACCATTGTAAATAAATGCCAATTACCAAGGGGCCAAAATTTGATCCTGTGACTGCAAGATGCTGTGACAGACTTAAGCTGTAAGAACTAGTCATAAATCATTTTTTAATCACCATAGCTTTGAATGGTCATGAAATAAATGGCTGCAAGTCAAGAACTACTTGAATAAGTACTTGTCTTAAAAGTGACTTTATATTTATCTCTGGGTGTCTAAATCCTAGGCTAATCCTGTATTAGGAATATAAAAGTTATATAATATTATATCACCACTGTATACAATACACAGAGATGATACTAAATCACTGTATCATGTGACGTGGCTCTAGAAAGAACTATAAACCCTTCATTTGAAATAAAACTGTTTTCTAAGTGTATATCCTACTTTATTATGAGGAAGTTTCAGCTTTTAATTCTTACTGTTATTAATGCAAATATATTTGAAATAAAATGTTTTGCAGTAATTGTAATTTATTTCAAGAAGCACACAGTATTTTTATTCATATATTGCATAATTATAACATTAATATAAGTATAAATATAATGTGGGTGCTCTAATACATTATATGAGAAAATAAGGTAAAGTTTACATTTTGAAGAAATTGTAAAAAAAAGACAACATAATTAACTCTCTGGGCAGTATTTTTTATTGTATTATCTATATCCCAAGGTGTATCTTAGTACAGTGGCATATACTGTAAGCTGTGCCATAGAAGGAAAAAGATTTTGACATACCTGCATCTAATTTGTGACAGGAAGGCAGTTCATTTGATAAATTGGTAAAATAACTGTGTAATCCTTTGAAAGCGAGCAGCAAACTGGCACAAAGTGTATGGTGAAGACTGTAAGCATGATTCAAGAAAGGCTCTGCTATTACAAACCTGCAACCCTAAAAATGGATTGATAATTTTTTAATCATAAGGAAACATCAACATTTTATTTCAACTTTAAAGACAATGCTTAAGATATTACCCAAGGCATTACTTGTATGTAAGCTTTTTCCACTCTCCTACCACTCTCCTCCACTCTCCTACAAACATCCAAAGTTAAGGTAATTCTGGGAGGGAGGAAGGAAAGAAGGAGGGAGGAAAGGGGGGGGGGAGGGAGGGAGGGAGGTTTCCTATGAACATCTCCTAATTCTAGAAGTCTTATTCAGTATTACAGTGAATTTCTTTGTTAAAAAGTTTACTATTTAGGATATATTTCTCAGTCAAATAAATCAACAAAAACAGCTGCAATATTACAAAAATTATCTAGTACATAACATCATGATCAGTATTTCTAGTATGCAATATTTTAATCCAGCAATATTTACTCCATGTAATGTTTTGCTTCTTAAAAATTATTCTGTAAATGGCTTGTGCTGTTCAATCTATTAAAAAGACAAAATAATTCCAGTCTTACATCAGCTGATAATTGCTTGGTGTAATTGTTACCAAAGACAATACTTTCAAGAGAAGGAATCACAGAATCCCTGCTCTGCACTGGTGCATTTCTGTTTAACCAAGTATTCTTTATAGGGCGAGGAAAGCTGAAAACAAATGAAGGTAGAATTAAACATCGAAACAAATATGTGCAAAGTCTGCAGGAAAGATCAATAGTAGAAAATTAAAACTTGATACAAACTACTTGTTCAGTATTTGTTGCAACTAGTGTATTAGGCCATATACTGCACAGAATGTGACAATGTATAAAACTAAACATTATGTAAATTATTGTAAATACAGGTGTCCTTGACTTACAACCACAATTGAGACCCAAATTTCTGTTGCTAAGCAAGACAATTGTTAAGTGAATACTGTCCCATTTTCTTGTAACAGTTAAGTTATTAAGTGAATCAATGCAGCTGCTAAGTTACTGCTGTTGTAATTTTGAATGGTCACTAAATGAAGTGTTGTAAGTTGAGAACTACCTGTAATATTTTAGATAATTGTAGATGAATGAATAATTAAACAGTTGCTTAAATGTGAACAGTCTTAGAAGGTGAGTCATCTTAGTGGTGATTTTTAAAAGTATTTTTGAAAGTTTTCATTCAACTGAGAAATGTAAGTCTAAGGAAGGAAGGTAAGATATTGAAAATATATTGAACTTACTGTAATTATTTTTTACTGTAATTTTACCAAGTCAACCTGTTATTTACTTTTAACAATTTTTGTTTACTAATTATTTTTGAAAAATTAAATGATCACATTATAAGCTTACAACCAGCATATATAAAAAATAACTACATCTGAATATCAAGATGTAGAGAAAACCAATTAGTTTTTTGCCAAAATAAAAAGTATGCACATTTGAGAGGAGATACAGAAGTTAATTCACTTGTTATGTTTATAATTTTGAAATGGTATAAGAAAAAACAAAAGAGAGTATTAAAATATTCCAGGGTCTAAACCCATCCCCAATGTAATTGATCATATTTTTCATTAAAAGAACAAGAGTTTGTTCTGCTTTCTTTTTTTGCTTATAATTCCAAAATTAGGTCTCTTTCAAATGTGCTTAGTTAAGTAAAAAACAAGGGTTTGTATAAACTTAACAAATGTAATAACGGGAAGTGCATTTCATGAATAATGAATACTACAGCATTATGATCTAGTGGAAGCACACACTCTCTTGTTCCAGTAGCAGATGACATCTCTGAAGCAGCTAAATGAAACTTGCAAATTATGCAACTTCTTTAACTCTTTGAACAGAAGTGTGCTGTTCATGCAAATGCACTTTGCAAAACACTTACTTAAAATGCTTTGCGTAGCCCTACTACAAAATTTAATCTTTTCAATGAATAAAATAAAAATGCACTTTGCAAAGCAGTTATTTCAAATGCTTTGCATAGGCCTACTACAAAGTTTAACCTTTTCAATAAATAAAACTGCTCGGATTGTAGTACAAAGGATGCCACACCATCAGAGACACATACCGTATATACTCGCATATAAGCCGATCTCGCATATAAGCCGACCCTTAAAAAACTGCCCCAAAATGAGGAATTTTGCAAAAACTCGCATATAAGCCGACCCCCAAATACCATGGTGTGTTGTTTGGGCTAATAACAAAAGAGTATCAATATGCAATGCACTGATGAAGGTTCATTATCAAAGCATTTGTGTAGGAAACAATATTAAGTTAATTACCCGGTATGTAAAGAATCTGATGTTATATAATGGTAATATATGCACTTATCGTAGCAAAAGCTTGCAGAAGAGCATAAATGAGAATAAAAGCCATTGTTGTTGTGCTTTACTTTTATTTATTTTCACAAATTAAACTGTGTCTCAGAATCCTTCAAATTCATCCTCACCATCACCCTCGTCCTCAGATTCCCCAAAGAGATGTTTCCAGTCCTCCAATGTATATTTGACATTATCTTCATCCCACATTTCTTCATCTTGATCTTCATTTTCATTTTCTGCCATTTCATCACTGTCTTCATTTTCAGTTTCATTGCTATCCTCCTGCCATACAACATCATCTTCAGTGCCATCTAATTTGTTGCTAATGCAACATTTTAAAAAGGATTTCTGTACCATTTCTTGTAAAATCATATCCCATGCAGTCTTCACCCAAGACACAACTGTGGGCAAAGGAGGGCGTTTGAAGTTTCCTTTGGCTGTTAGTTCAGCCTTGCCATCTGCCATCCACTGTGTCCACAGGTTTCGCATGTGTGTCTTGAAGGGTCTGTTCAGGATGACATCTAGGGGTTGTAGTATTCCAGTCAACCCTCCTGGTATGACTGCCTGAATGGTGTTTGACTCCTTTAGACTCCTTTTTACCTTTTCGGTTAGGTGAGCTCTGAATTGGTCCCAGACTAGTATGGAGTGTTTCTTGAGAAGACCTCCATTTCTGTGCACCCACACTTGATTTATCCATTTGATTACGCCTTCTTCATCCATCCATCCTTTGGGATGCTGATGGATGAGCACACCACTGGGAAATTTGTCTTTTGGAGGGGTTTTTCGTTTGAAGATTACCATCGGGGGTAGCTTCACCCCATCTGCAGTGCAACTCAGCACCACTGTAAAATGGGTTTTTTGGTGCCCTATTGTCTTAATAAGAACTGTTTTTTCACCCTTTTGGTTCAGTGTTTTAGTGCTTGGCATGTCAAAGCACATAGGGGTCTTGTCCATATTGCCAATCCTGCTGAGAGGAAAATCACCAGTCTTTTGTTTATTTATCACGAAATGTTGGAAGTTCATCACCTTTTCCTCAAATTCTGACGGTAGCTTTTGGGCTATTTTTGTTCTTTGTCTTAGTGATATCCCATTTCTCTTCAAAAACCTTGTACACCAGCCCAGGGAAGCAGTGAAGGTTGAGGTACCTTGGTATTTTCCAGATTTGGCCATCTGCAATGCTTGTAAGCACACAGCCAATCTAGACACACTGTAGCCATTCTGCCTTTGAGCCTCAAATCACTCAAGAATGTGCTTTTCCATTTCAGGGAATTGCCCAGCTTTGGGCCCTCTTTTTGTACGTTTTGAACTGGGGGTGCAATCCAATGTACTATCCTTTCTCCATTTTCTAATATTGCTCTCATCCACTCCAAAGGTTCTTGCTGCTTCAAGGTTGCTTGTTTCCTCTGCAGCCTTCACTACTTTTAGTTTAAAAGAAGCAGCATAAGACATTCTTTTTCTTTTAACATCAGACATGGCTATATTTTAATGAATTTTACTGCGGAACTTTACTAAATGCAGAGAAACTGGACACAAAGTTGCATGTGACGATCGCAAACACTACAGCGGTCACGTGAATAACTAACCAATCAGAGCGTGTTATATCCGGTGGGAGAAAAAGCAAAATGGAGGCACCCAGAGTAAAAAGAAATGTGCTGTATGTATATATCGCTGTATGGTAATATCGATATTGCGTGATCTGAGAAATGGTATCATATCGTCATGTCATTTGTGTCAGAAATCAGATTTATGTGCGTATAAGCCGACCCCCGAATTTGAAAAAAAAAAAAAGCATTATATAGTCAGCTTATATGCGAGTATATACGGTAATTCGTAAGTTTGTTGTTGGTAGGACAAATACAAGTTCACAAGCTGAACAAAAAGTTTAATGAGATGTTTTAAGCTATAACTCCATACATAGCCTGTGTAATTTTAATATATTTTCTCCCTTTGCCAGTCCTATTCTACTATGCTAATTAAGAAATAATTTCACATTCGGCTGTTTGCAGAAAACTATACTTTATTCAGATATCTTTTGTCTATACTATTTCTACTAGACGTGATTTCATATTAAATTAAAAAATAGTTTGCAGCAACACACTCAATGCAAGAGAAATATATACTCAAATAATGATCAATTTAGGTAATATCTTTTGTCCCAGAGAAATATTTACACTAACAAGTAGGATCTTTCACATTAACTACCCATGATTCCCTGCTAGCTAAAGTTATTAAGAACTGATATTTGACAAGCACCAGTAGATGTACTCTGTCCAAAATATGTACCATATTTTTTGCACTATAAGACATTCCTGACTGTAAGACACACCTAGCTTTTGAGGAAAACAAGAAAAATCTGCCTCTGCCTCCCAGCAATTTGCTTCCTTGCAGCAAACAGCAAACAGCCTGGACAGCTTCAGCACAGCCTGATTTAACATAAGCAGCTGATTGGTGATTGGAAACAAAACAGGAATAAATTTCATCACATTAAAGTATTGAAAACCAGAACATTTGTAATCATTACCTTATCAAAGGCTGATGAAGAGCAACTAAAGAGGCATGCACTATAGCAGAGATGACAGAAAGGTGAAAGTAATCAAACATAACATTAACGTAGTGATGAAGGCCTCTGTGTAACGTAAAGTGCAACTTTAGCGTTCGGCTGCTAATTAGCTGCAAAGTGTTCAAGTCCTCTGGTCTAAATGAAAAAGAGCATAAACACAGGCAAAGAAGTGTGTTATTAGTTTAAAAGAACAAGTATACAACAAAAAATATGTTAAAAATAATACTAGGATTAAGAATTCAAGAATACAAAGCAATGACTGAAATCTTCTATACTATATAGTTTTTGTAATTTCTTCTGCAGCTGGCAAGGCTTTCATGAAGGCCTCTGTAGCTGATAACAAAGCTTCGGATCGATCTGGAGCTCTGTTATCGGTTACAGAGGCCTTCAGGAAAGCCTTGCTGGATGCAGAAGTAGTAGTTCCTGAAGGCCTCTGACAGCAAAAAGGAGACGGGGCTATGCGCACAAAACAGGACTACGCGCAGTGGATGACATCTCCTGAAAATAAGACCTGATGCTTTTTTTGATGGCAAAAAAATATAAGACAGGGTCTTATTTTGGGGAAAACACAATGTATCATGACCAATTCAAATGTAAGCAAAAAAGGCAATCCCAAAACTAATAACTAGAAAATCCTGAATTTAGTTTTGATACATTTATTTAATCACAATAATTTTTCAATTTGTATCATTTTACATAGCCCAGTCTAGAAAGTAGTTTTGAATGAAAAAAATTAAAAGTTTTTAGAACTCCATAACAGATAAAAAAAATCACACAACCATTGACTTTTCTCTTATTTCAATATTAAGGACAGGTTAATACAAGAATGAGTTCAGTGCTTACAACTTTACAGTACATAAACAGAACTAGTATATATAATGTGACACATAGAGCTCCAGCTGAAAAATATAAATACTCTATGTAATTGTATCAAGACCAATATGTAACTGAGCTTTGAACTTACGAATAATCTGTATCTGTGAAGTGCAGATCTAAAGACAGTAGGAAATTCATTTCATTAAGAGACTCTTCAATCTAGGAAAATAAGTTATACAAGCTATGATTTGCCATGCATTCTCATGTTGAAAGCCACAATATTTATATATTTCTCTTCATTTGTTCATAATTACGAAGTTGTTTACGATAAATTAAAATACTTTATTACAAGAGGTTACTATGCATGACAAAGCAACAGATAGAAAAGCAAACAACAATGCTTTTAAATGTTACTAGTGCAATTTAAAATATTGAGTGAATAAAATACTGGACAGTAAATCCACTATTGTTTGTACAAAATGGACCTATGTGTTTTAAAGTTCCATATATATAACATGCTATTCTGTCTGCTTCAGTAATCTAGGGCTTTGGTGTTTTGTTTTGTTTGTTCACTTGCCATGGAAGATAAATCATTTACAACCAAGACACATGGCATGGCACCAGTCATTCTCATTCCATGCTGACAGAATCAAATTGACAACACTGGCAGGTAATTTGGCCCATTGGATAAACAATCGAGAATACAAAAGAAAAATAAAGGGCAGATGAACAATTGTCTTGATAACTGGATCTGAAATGACATGTACCAAATATCCCATTTTTTCTCACAGAGCTGTCACTGCAAAGATAAAACATTCTCCAGAGACAATGAAAGGAATGGATCCGGCAAATAGCTAGGAAGGCAAGCTCTACAGGCCAATTTGTACTTTTGGATCTTGCCTTTTCAGGTTTCCAAAGGATAAAAAAAGTAGGTGCATATTCCCCACAAATGTAACTGTGTCATAGCTAAACATTCCTCTATTTAATTCCTCAACTATATAAAGAGAATACGATTACCTATGCTATTTATATCAATGAAGTTTTTATTCACTTTATAGGTAGACCTTATGACTTGTTGCTTAGTGACCATTCAAAGTTATGATGGACCCCTCCCCACAAGTATTTATGATGTGGTCTGAATTTCCAATGGATACCCCCCCCCCCCCAGCAGTTTGTTTGTATTTCAGGCACTTGGCAACCTGTCTGCATTTAGGGCTATTTATAATTTTTTATTACCAGGATATAGGACATTTTGCCGAAAATCAGTATTTATAAGTGGTTAAAAGGGAATAATTGGGAGAGATAGGTAAGTAGGGGGAATTGGAAGTAGACCTTGCCTTTTTTAATGTTTGGAGCTTAGGGTGACTAAGCCTAGAATGTAGGTAGGTACTTGGCTAGCAAGCAGTAAAAATCACTTAACAATGCCAACGGGAATTGCCCACATTGGGTCACCAAGTGATGCAGTCATGTGACATCTCACTTATGACTGCATTGCTTTGTTAGCCAAATTTTGATACTAATTGTGGTTATAAGTCAAGGACTACATGTAATGGTATGCTTAGAATCAAAGAGAAAGTGGCTTCCGGTTTGAGTCTCTTAAGCGGCAGACCGAAATCTACTGTCCAGTTTTGATCTGTGCTCACTGCCACCAGAGCACCCCAAGCCGGCTGGTTTCAGGGCTAAGCCACCCCATAGAGGTGGTGAAAAAGGGGAAGACTGCCAGCAGGGTCGAGGAGAGCTGCATCTCTCTTCCCCAGCTGGCTAGTACTCCCTTTCCCAAAAGCGGTTGCAGCGGTGGTCAGAAGTGGCCACTTCAAAGAAGAACTGAGCCAGAAAAGAATGTGCAGGAGGAAGATAAGAAGAGAAAGTTTTGGTTGACCGGGTTAAACTGAAAAAGCAACAATGTAAGGTACCCTGGAATATAAATTAAATAACTTTGTTCCCAAAGAAGATTTTGAAGCTACGAAGAAGAGAGAGAAAGGAAAGGATTAGTTTTTTTTCCTTCCCTTCCTTATACTGACAGCTAAGAGACTTAAACAAGAAACTGAAAAAAATCCACTTTGACATTAATAGGTATCTAAGCTGAAAATAAAAGTCAAAGGGATAATCAAGATTTCTGGATAAAAGTTTTTAAAAGCAAAAAAGGGGAAAAAAAAGAATAAAAGGGCAGGATCTGGAAAATGGAGGAGACTGCCTGGAACTAAGGAATGGAACTGTAACTAAAAGGAACTTACAGTGAAATTTTAACAAGATTCCTCAAAGATACATTTAACTGAAACTTGGTAACAAAATAATAGAACCCAGGAAGAGAAAGTGAAAAAAAGAAGCAAGAAGAAACAGCCTTGGATTATTTGGATTACTTGGTGATTTTTAGTTTTTGCATCAAGTTGACTAAAATTAACTGGGTGGTTGTTTAAAAGTCTTTAAAATGGTATCACTCTTAGAAGAACTGAAAATGGAACTTAAAAAATGGAAAGAAGATGCACAAGGGAGAGGTTCTTTTGGCTTCGTATTTCAATTCTTAGAAATGGAGATTCTTAGAAATGGAGAAATGGAACTATGAGAAACAACAAGAAATGCCTGCAGAACAAGAAGATTGGGACAAAGAAGAAACCATCTTTAATGATCAAATAATTTTAAGCAGGGGGAAAAAAGAAAATGGGGGAAAGAGAGTAAAAGGTTTAAGACTAGAAAAAACAACCAAAAAGAAAAAGAACAATTTGAAAGATAAGTATAATATTAGAAAGCAACAGAAGAGGGAATTACAGATGAGAGAGTTAGAAGTAGAGAGATGAGGGAGTAAAAAGGAGAGGGAGAAGAAGAGGGGGAAGAAGGCAAGGAAAAGAAGTTGTAAAGACAGAAACAAGAAATGGAGAAACAGGGAAAAGATATAAGGATTGTAACCATAAGCTTGTTTCGAGATAATGGGTGAACATTTAATTGTAAAAGGGATTCTGCAAAGGTATATAAGATAGCATTATTATATTACAAACAGAAATAATTTTAGAAAATATGACTAAAATGATGGATAAAATATTTATTGTAATGTACTAGAATGTTTGTTAATAAATAAATGAATTAAAGTGATTGAGAGAATTAAATGGGAACATTTTAATTATTAGTCATGATTTATAAAAATATAAGTGAGAAATATGGAAAAAAAAGAATTAACTATGGAAAGTTTATAAGTGTTCCTGAGGAAGCATGATATTTAATTGAAAAGAAATGTTAAAGATGTTAAGATTTTAATGAATATTAATGATAGAATTGAATTGGAATGGAATGTGTGTTTTATTTACATATATATATATTTCTTTTTAATAATATAGTATGTATTTTAAGAATGTACCAAGCAGAATTTGATTGGAAGTTATGTATTATATTGAATGCTATAATCTTAAGGTATACATTGAAGCTTAAATAAGAGTTTGAATGGATAAAATTAAAAGATATAAGGGTGTCATACTCCAATTGATAACTACAGGGAAAAATTTGTTTAATAAGAAAAGATAATATGAAATTGAAACAGGACAGACAAAAGTATAAATATAATGATTTGAATTGAGATGAGATAATTAAAATAAAGTTGAGAAAATTAAAAGAGAGGAAAAACTATGTAGAAAATATAAAACGATAATAAGATATGGAACAGAATATAAAAATGAGCATGAAATTGAGTTTTGTGTCTGTATGAAGAAGTGATAACCTGAGACCATGCTATTTTCAAAAAAAGATGTTTTATTTGTATTTTGTTTTTGTGAAAACCCAAATAAAATTTTCAAAAAAAAAAATCAAAGAGAAAGTCACATTTTAACCATTTGGACATTCCTCTGTTATCATTTAGGACAGGGGTGTCAAACTCAAGGCCTGCAATTAGTCGGATCTGGCCCGTGGGGCCGTCCCGGTCTACCTGCATCACTTTGCTCCAGACTACCCAATGAAGACAGGAAAGATCAGGCCAAAGTAGCTTACCCTGTCTACCTGATTAGGCCAACGTAGCTTCGGCCCGATCTACTCAATGCAAAGAGGAAACATGCTAGCAGTTTGGGGAGTGGCGTCAACCTGGCCATGCCCCCCCAGTCTCACCCATGCCCCCCCAGTCCCCTCCGAGGTCAACCACTGCCCTGATGCAGCCCTCATTGAAACTGAGTTTGACACCCCTGATTTAAGAGAATAGTCTATACACTAGTTCACATAGAACGTACGCATAAAAGAGTAAAAATGTCTTTGCCTTAGGAACCTTGAAAATAAATTAAATTTAAAGGGGAAAAACAATTCACATTTATTTATATTTTTAAGTTTGATAAATAACTTTGAAGAGATCCAGCAAGATTTTGATAATCTGGTGAATTATGAAACATTGTCTATTCCCCAAACTATGCTTACATAGTAAGAGAGAGAGAGAGAGAGAGAGAGGAACACTGGGCTGGGTAGGATGATAGCATCAGGCCATCCCAATTTCTTTAGTATCTTGGCTTGCTACACACAGAAACAGCACTGAATTGCTTATTTATTGATTTGAAATATTCATCTTGCTTCCCACTCTTCTAATGGCTCTGAACTTCCTGAATGCTTTGGTTGTCTATTGACTCACATAGAATTTTGGAATAGATTAGTCTTCATTTATCAGGGCTTTTCTTACATTATATGGCAGTCACCCATATAGAACTATTATCTATCTATCTATCTATCTATCCATCCATCCATCCATCCATCATTTGTTAAGCAGATGCCAGTATTACCTTTCTCTCATCCAATAGCATTTTAATTTTGAAGATCATTGAATCATTCACACAGACCTCTTCATTTTTATAGAGAATCTGAAATGTTTTACTGCAGACTACATTATCATGGACAGAAGCTGGGAAGGCAAGATCAGCACCTGAAAACAAGAAAATTGACAAGTAGTCATCATGGTTCAAAATTTATTGCTATTCACAAACTGATAACTGAGATTTTTTAAAAGACTTTTCCACCCAAACAACTAGATATATTGTAATAAATTATTTACTATTATCATATAACACAGTTAATATTCAGCCATTCAAAAGCATAAACACTGGATCTTGACGCATTAAGGAACAGAATGGTTAGTTAACTTCATGGTTATTTAATATTTGTAAATTCCTCCCACTTCCAAAAATAAAAGTCAAAAAAATACATAAAACTGGTAATGTCAGTAACCAGTAATATTAATAAAAGGAAAGTGTAGCAGAACCACAGCACACCTTAAATATCAATGCAGCCATTGTTTTTGTGTGAATAAATGTGTGCATGGCAAGTATCCATAATATTTTTAGGAAACCATTGTTAAATTTAGCAAAATTAGTATTTCTGATTTGGTCTGAAGAGAAATTCTAGAAACACACTAAATATTTTGAATTCAAAATGTTGCAAATTTGAAATGGCTTACTGTTTTGACCTAAAAAAATTGTTTCAATTTACATACCAGTATGCTGATATTTTTCCAACTATTCCAAAAGTATTCCAAGTTTAAAGTATTACCAGAATGGAATACTGTGGAAGAAACATATTTGTAAAGACTAAAATATGCATAAACATTTTGAATTCAAAGTGACTTTCATATAACTGTAAAAATTCCTCTAAGGTTTATGATTTTTTAACAAAATCTAGTCAACCTTCTATACAATTACAAAAGACAACTACAAAAAAATAACTGCAAAAAACGGCTGTTTTTTTCTATTTGTTTTTTTCATTTCTTCAGAAGCCTTAAAATGCACACCTGCTCCGATTTCTCATAAATATTAAGATCAATTCACTAAAATATTTAATATATAATGTAATGTTTATAAGCTGATAAATTTTTTAGTAAAAGTACTGTTAAACAATAATAATAAAGCTTAAATACTAATGAAATATTTATACTTACTAGTTGCCCGTAATAAGCTTGCTTCAATTTTGTGTGGTATTCTTGGAGGAATTTTCATAGATGCACGAATTTGATAGAATCTACAAGACAGAAAGAATATTTCTAAAATTATTCTGTTTATGATATATTCACCTTTTAAACACCTTACCACAACTTTAAATTAATATGGTTTTCAATACAATTTACAGAAAGTATAAAAATAGTATAAAAATTATAAAAGTCAACAATTTACACATGGAGAGTACAGAGTTTGCTGCTGAAAATGCCATGCACATTAAGTGAACCCATTGTTCACTATGGCACTATTTTGCCAGAAACCAAAAGTAAAAGTGTCATAAAACAGTTATGTGACTATGGGATGCTACAAATGGCTGTAAATGCTGCTTTGTTGTCAAGCAACCAAAATGCAATCACAAGTGGGGTCTTCTAACCTTCAGAATTTCAGGTCCATGTCATAATTTTCTTTTCAGGTAGACTGTAACTTTCAAAGCAAAGTGAAAATAGGAATATAATTTTGTGATGACCCAGGGTGGGATACAAAACAAACACAGTCACAGAAAACAGGTGAAGCGCCTTTTATTCCTTCACTTTGCTTCCAAGCTCAGAATATCTTTGATGAAAAACAAAAAAACTCCCACATAAACAGTTACACGAAGACAGAAAAAAGCAACACAAACCAGGCAAGATAAGAGCTGGAGGATGTCCACAGATAACACACACTAGGAAGAACACCAAACTCAGAGAGGAACTATAGAGATATTTACATGCTTTGTTTCCAGCTTTCGCCTGTACGCAGGTCCAAACTCTTATTCAGTTGTCATAGCTGCAGCCCATGAAGAGGACCAAGGCCCTCTCCTCCCGAGTAGACCACATCTCTCCCTTATTCTCTCCATGCCCTAGGGTGGATATGGGATGGACCTGGGTCCTCCCCTGACTGCTCAGCTGGCCTCTGCCATTCCTCAGTCTCCTCCACAACTTCCACTCCCTGACAGCTGTTCCTCCTCTCCCTCAGAGTCAGTTTCCACCAGGGGCATGATAATTTTTTTTTACAAAGTATAGCAATTATTTTATATTGTAGCTTTGGTTCTTGATATCAACTCTCACTTCTGAGTATCCAAATGCTCTTGGCAACATTTTCAAAACTTGTTTGCAACCTGTAATATTTTTCTTATGCTGAAAGAGATTAATTGATCCAAAGTCATTCATCTGCCTTTATGCCCGAGAAAGGATTAGAATTTAAATTTCCCCATTCCCAGTCCAGTACTTTTAACCATGACACCAAACTGAGTCTAAGCCATCTTTACAATCTAATGAATTTTAACATGGAAATTTGTGCATTCAAAACACAAGGAAAGGACATGTAAATATATGTTAATTTTCAATGCTTTAGTGTGATGTAATGAATATTTATTTCATTTTGCAAGAAAACAACAGCCATAAAGAAATTCTTTTCTTTGGGACATGAAAAAGAATAGCAACATGCCAACAAATGAGATTTGGGAATGAAGATACTGTTCACAAAACTGCTGTACCATAAACAAAAACCTTTAAAGCCTTTTGAGAAAAGTGTAAGCCACAACTCTTTATTAGATTTATATTAATAATGTCACAGAAATCTAAATATCAAGGTGTGTTTATATTTCTTATCATTGTAATTTAAAATCCTCATAGATTTAAAGTTACAAATGTCACCTTTTTAAAATGGTAATATTTTCAATCCCGCTCTCATCTATCAATTCAAAATATGATTCAAACTACTTAGCTTTTCTTATATAAAATAAGTAACATTTTTCAGGGCAAGATCCATGTCCTCAACTACTTTTTATCTCAAGATATCCATTAAAACACACAATAAATCTCCCTATACAAAGACTTCTGCAGTAATACCATCAGAATTTACAGCATTCGTTGCATGGTAGGAAACAATAACTCACCCTCTTTGAAACAAATCCACATTATAAAATTTGTGGAGTTCCACAGAGAATTCTACCATTGCTTGCACTTCGCTCATTTTTAAGTCGATAGAGGAGGCGTAGTAGTTTCAAGGAGCTTAAATTACTAAAGAGAAAGAAAAAAAGACAGTTGACATGACTCATAAATGACTTTCGTACTCATATGTATCATTCATAAACATGATTTTCTATTGATTCACTATCCTTTTTGTAATAAAAACACTAAATTCTTAAGCTTCACATCCAGTTTAGTATGACTTTTTAATGTTATATGACAGAGGGGAGAGGGAAGTAAATAAAAGAAAATGTCTCTTTATCTAAAGTGGCAAATTTAATGAATTTGGCTACAAAAATTTGTGTTCAATCTTTAATTATTCTTAAAATAACCAAGTCTGCTGCATTAGTAGATTCTGTAGCAAAGAAAATGTAGTCTATTTCTTTTCAGTGACAGATATACAAACTTTAAAACAGAATTTCAATTCTACAACAAGAGCCCTATTAGGGTGCTTTGAAAGGTAAAGGACCACAAAAACACTCTGATTATGACCACCCAACCAAACAACATCTTTCTTCTGTTGACATTTTTGTGAATGTCTGCAGAAGAAAACTGTCATGCAATACCACACCTGTAGATTTTAGCTTTCATGTGAGGCAGGGCTTCCAAACACAATTATGCTGAACAAGCAAATAACTGCATAAAAGTAATTTGAGCAATGTCACCAGAAATTATGTTTAAGTTGTACACTCTCTTGAGGAGTGTTCTGGTTTTCTGAATACAGATAATGAGAATTGCTTATTTTAACCTATTTTGGACATAACAGTAAAATCCAATTTAGGAGTCAGGACATCATCAGCATTCATCTTTTGGGTCTTTATCTCCTCTGTTACTCTAGGGTAGTTATGATGAAAAGATTTATCAATTTTTAAAGCAGAAGTAAGTATTTCCATAATTTTTTATCACATCCAAACTAAAAAGGATCTTTCATTTAAACTAACCATTAGTCAATGAATTATAAATCTGGCTTGTTAATAAACCAAAACTCTCTCAAGTTTTTCTTGGCTGAGCCAGGAGAAAGTAGGCAAGTGTGTTAAGTTCAAGGCTCACTATTACTCATATTGTATATGATCTTACAACATAATTTAACAGAATGTCCAAAGTGGATACCAGCCTTTTGCTTATTACGTTTTTAAAATAAGTTGAATCAGAATGCTGTCAATTAACATAGCAACCCAAAGCACACCTTTTTTGCTTACTAATGAGCATTTGATATAATCCTTTCAAATAATTCAAATAATGCAGTGTCAATGGCATTAGAGCCAAAGTAGGGTCAGTCAGACACTGTTGTATCCAAAAAAGTGTAGAATAAAAAGTAAAATTATAAATACTCCCCAAAGCAGTCCAGTAAAGACCAAAAATGTTTGGTCGTGTTCAGTACAAGAGTGCAAGTATTTAAGCCTTTGTTAGTAATCAGTCTAATAAAAGCTGTATATCTGAATTCCCTTTGGTCAATAACATAATATTTACTCCTCCTTATAATACTTAATATTTTGTTTAATTCAGTTAAAGTGTTAAAGATCCAACAAGAATACAGAACACTGTCTCCTTCATAAATCTACCAGCTTGGTAGTGAATATAGATTTTCTAACCCTTTATTACAGTACGGTAACAATGAGACTTAACACAGAAAAATTTACAAGTATGCATTTACAGTATTTCTAAAAGAATAAGGCTTCATCTTTACCTCTAATAATAAATAATCCATTTTAATGAAGGCAACAAGCAGTCTTCCAGTTCCTCATTTTTTCAGTCAAAACCATTCTGCTTACTCTGCATGGAAAAGAAAGCAAATTATGGAATATCTAAATCCAATCAATTTCTGTTTTTTTTTCAGCAGAATAAAACAAAATGTTAACAGTATTTTGTGTCTCGGTGTACAGTCATGCTGAAGAAAAAATAATCTAATCGTAAGTGATATTTAATTTTAGAGAAAATTAAAAATCTATTATATTAAAAATATGTTTTTATGACGTATCTTTATTATAGCTTTTTATTTATCTAAATATTAGGTTCATTTATATGTTGACTGTTCAAAGACCTATGATTTAGAGCAACGTGCAACTACTAAATTAGTTTAGGCTGGTTTCTGTTCCCTTGTCATACACAAAAAATGCATCTGTTTTTTATATATATATATATGTATAAAATATTCTGTGAATTCCATGAAATTGATACTTTTCATACTGTGCTTTCTCAAGGAAAAAATATATTCATTTATAAGTAAAACAGTATTGTAACTATTAACAAACCTACAAGAGAGGCATTTTGGAACATAGTCTGAGCATTTTAGTTGTTACATTATTTTAATTGATTTAGAACATCTATATTCTATTTTTAAATTATTAAATGCACAAGATATTTAAGATATATTTTCAGTTTACTGAAATGCAACTGGCTTTTGCAAGGATTGCCTAATTAAGATAAGCAGTAATATAGTCTCAGTAAATAATTTGACAGTGTTGTGGGAATTAGTTGTTTAGCAGAGTGATGGCATTCAAGGAAAAAACTGTTCTTCTGTCTAGTTGTTCTGGTATGCAGTGCTCTATAGCATCCTTTTGAGGGTAGAAGTTGAAACAATTTATGTCCAGGATGTGAGGGGGTCTGTAGATATTTTCATAGCCCTCTTTTTGACTTATGCAATATACAGGTTCTCAAATGGAAGGCAGGTTGGTAGCCATTGGGGTTTTTTTTTGTTTTTTGTTGCAGTTCTAATTTTCCGCTGAAGTCTGTGTCTGTCTTGTTTGGTTGCTGAGCCAAACTAGACAGTTATAAAGGTGCAGATGAAATACTCAATAATTCCTCTGTAGAATTGAATCAGCAGCTTTTTGGGAAGTTTGAGTTTTCTTTGTTGTGCTTTTTTGATGATGTTTTTGATGTTAGGTGTCCATTTTAAATCTTGAGATATGATAGAATCTAGAAACTTGAAGGTCTCTACTGTTGATACTGTATTGTCTAGTATTGTAAGAAGTGGTTGTAACAGAGGGTTTCTCCTAAAATCTGCCACCATTTCTACAGTTTTGAATGTATTTAGTTCAATATTGTTCTGGTTGTACCACAAGACTAGTTGTTCAACCTCCTGTCTATATATGCAGATGGGAGGTTTATTTAGGGAATAATTATAATTTTATAGTCTTTTTGGAGAGAATTCTGGGATTTTATTAAATAATATTCCTTATATTTAATAATAAGAAGCTAATTTGGGGTATTTGTGAATATGGAAAAAATGCATAGAAATAATTTTTAAGTTATAAATGTTAAATGGTATAAACTGCTTTTCTGAAAACTGAAATGTGGTATACAAATATTTCATACAAATAATTTTATGATTTATACAACATTCTGAAGTCTCCACTGGACAGCAGTGATACAAATATTGCTTTACTATACCACTGCAAGAGTGCTAACAACTACAGTTTGGACTGGAAAATAAATCGCTGCGTTAGTGTTGAGGTAAAGTCATAATCTGTCGTTTGGTTTAATTTATTTATTTAGAAGATTTATATGTGTGCCCATTCACTCTTGGTGATTCGGGGGGCTTACAAACAATAAAAAAACCCCAGTGACAACAAATAGCATCATAAATAGAAAATAGGTTGGTCCTTTTTCCCATTCAATAAATTTCTATGATGAAAAATATGGCTGCTCTCAAAGTTGTTCTTCTTACTACTTGCCATATAACTATAGTACATAACTTCTATTCTCATCTATGAACAGGTAAAATTAATTTCAGTGTAATTGTGCTAATGGAATATTATGTACAAAATATTTTAATCCAGTTTCTTTCTAAATTGTTAGACCCTGACTGACAGGAACCCCACAAGTAGGAAACCCTTCCACCACTGTGTGTCTTAATGATGGTAAGTATCTAAAATAAACACTGCATGCATTTAAATGTTCAGAATAGGTAGGTAAAACTGCCTATTTTCTGCACAAAAAATAAAATTAGAACTATAAATATGAAGCCTATACTATTAAAAAAGTAAAGACCACAATTAGGAATATGAAGAATAAAGACTAAAAAGTGTTGTTTGAAATTATATAGCATTAATTGAACAGCAGAAACATAAAACACATTAAAATAGGAAAACACAACTATACAGATTTGTCCCTATGCAAATATTTACTACATATAAAAAATAAATAAAAGGGGGTATTTTTGATAGAAAATATTTAATTTTTCAAATGTACTAAACTATATTTGAAGTGTGATTCATACTATATGATGTATCGTGCTGATGTTCTTATGGTTATAGAGGCAAAATAATTTATTTTATTCCAGAATGCATGGAAGTAGATGACTAAATTTAATGCCCTTTATTATAAATAGAATGAAAATTTCCGCAGGTTTTATGTGGTAGTATATATAATGAAAGAATCTTCCTTCTTTTTGAGTTCAAACAAGCTATTCCTCGGATCTATGTACTCAATCTTTCTATTTGAATACAAGTAGTCCTTGACTTGCAACCACAAAAGGGACCAAACATTTTGTTGTTAAATGGTATGATCATTAACTGAGCCTGAATACACCCAATTTTACGATCATTTTCCTCTGGTTGTTAACTAAATTACCATGGTCATTAAGAGAAATTTTATTCGATTGTCATTTGTGATCTTCCCTGCTGGCCTCCCTATTTGCTTCTTAGAAGGTATTGCAAATGGCAATCAAGTGACCCTGGGATGCTGCAACTGCTGTAAATTCACAACGATTGCCAATCACCTGAATCACCATCATGTGACCTGATACTGCAATGATCCTAAATGTGATGACTGGTCGTAAGTCACTTTTTTGACTGTTACAACAGCACTGTTGTAACTTCAAACAGTTGCTAAAGAAACAGTGTAAGTTTCAGATTATCCGTACTGTCGTTGCTTCTGAAAGCTAAAAATTTAACAGGTATAGAAGCAAAATAGGATAGAAATAAATGCTTAGGCACCTGCAAAAGGCTTGCATCATATTGACAGATTTATATCACTTAAAGAGCTAAGATATATGTACAATTCTGCCCCCAAAGTCATGTCTAAAATTTACTTCAGCACTGATAAGAAATCCTTTTAAAGAGTATAATAATACCTAGTAGCATTATACCTTCTTTCAAATATTGCTGGGTGGAAGATAGTGTCAGCTCCAAATTCCTATAATAGGACAGTCAAATCATATACATCATTATTAAACTAGCTATGCTATAGAATCTCATTCTTTCTAATGTATTTGTTTGTTTTCATGGCTCTCTATGGTATACTTATTAGTCTTCCCCGACAACAAAATTCAAAAGCCTCAAGTTCCTTTGTATTCTGCTTCTTCAAAGACCAACTTTTGCTTCCATAGACTCTCAGAAAATATCACTGCTTCTACAATTGTACTGCTTGTACAATTCTGATTTTATACCAAAATACAATAGCTATTGCTATAAATTCTCACACAAGTCTCAAAGGGTATAGGGTCATTGTGCAAATATTTGTGCTGTAAATGTTCAGAACTGAAAAATAATTATGTTCCCAAACAGGAACATCTCATTCAATTAGAGAGATAATGGCTATTAGGAAACAAAAAAGAAATAAATGAACAAAAGCATTGGAATCTTCACAGGGTTGATTAAATATATAATCAGCTTTTTACTTATTGAATCTGAAAAGAACTATATTAGCTTATCTAGACTCCATATTTTGATAGTTTGCAGTCTAATATAGAGTTTGATAGCCTTAGTCAGTAGCAGATAGCAGATAGCAGTAGCTTTGGTGAATTATGTCTTCATAGAATCCTATTCTGATTCTTCACCATGAAACTCCTATGTTCTATCATTGAAATTAATGCATCCCAGATGATTTTGTAATATGTTCTAAGAAACTCATTAATATCATGCCTACTTAAAGACATTTAATTCTATTTCAATGCCTATGAATAACAGAATAAAATTGTAACATCAAGGGATATTTCTAAAGGAAAGTTTATTCATTGTTCTTTTCTCTCTGAATAATCCAATTATTTATTTACTTATTTAAATAAATTATATTTAAGACATAAGTGTCTTAAAATAAGGACTAATAGACTGAGAAAGTGTTTCTTTTCCAAGGCAATAATTGTCTTGAATCAAACAGTACATTTGTGATTTAGTTCTATGTATAAAGTGGCATTTTAAACTATCTAACTTAATATATGTTTTAAATAGGTTTTAGACTAGGTTTTTAACTTTTTTAAATTATTATTATTTTAATTATTTTACTTTTTAAATACTGTGTAGTGTGATTGTGATGTAGTGTTTGGGGCACTGTGCTGGAGTAGCTTTCAAATTTCATTGTATTTTGAATGCAGTGACAATAAAGGTATTCTATTCTAAAACATTTATATAGCCATTCATCTTCTAAGCAGATCTCCAGATTTCTCAATGTGAGAATGTTTTAATCAGTAATGTGAAAGCATTACTGATTAAAACAATATTACAAGCATGAGCAAATAGGAGGGAGGGGGAGAGGGAGGAGAGAAAGGGAGGGAGAGGGAAAGATCTCCTGAGATATTAAATATATCTTTTATCTTTCCTAGGGATATCTGTGAACATATATAGACAAAACCAAGGCCCATGGCTACATGCAATTCCTGAAAACTTTTTATATAATGCCCAAAGGCCTTTTATAAGTTACCAAGTTCCTGTAATTCTTAATGTAATAACTGTTAAATTATTGAGTAGTAAATTGTTTAATAAATCAACAATAATCACATGAACTGTTTATTTTAAAAAGTTTAATATGCACTTCAGTTTTTTTTAATGTTTCTAACTGTATATTTTTGGGGGGGGCAACTAGGCATCAGCACTGTCATTCAAAGATCCCTACATTTAAAGCAGTGGCCCTCAACATTTTGGGCACTAGGGACCGGTTCCATGGAGAAATATTTTTCTGTGAACCAGAGGGGGCGTGGTTTTACATGCTGCCTGCATCCCGTGGATGAGCCCAGTTGCTACAGGACCCAAACAGGCAATCCATACAATCTCTCGTTTGTAAGGTCACTTCTAGCAAACAGAAATAGTAGCTGGGGACAAGCATCTGACAGTGCTTGGTCAGCTTTACTTATCTTTATGGCTATTCACCATGGGCTGCAAACCCCAGAAAAATTGCTGTGCTTTTCCAATGGAAGGCCAGAAAGAACATCTCAATCCAACCAAAACTGAATGATTGTGGCTTTTGGAACTAACTAGGTTCAGGGATTTTCCTCATGGTTTCTGTCTGGCCAATATGACCTGGCACAGTGGGTGTGCTCTAGGTCTCCTTGATTGAAGAGTGACATTTTTCAGGAGGAAGAAAGTATCCTTTTCTGTGGTAGAATCTGTTCTCCGGAATGAGGTCTCCTCTAAGATCCATACACCCTGGCAGTCCCAGCGATCCACTTTATTACTCTACAAATAGTTACATCCACAACAAATCAGAATTTTTAATTGAGTAAAATACATTTTAATTTGAGGTAAGGAAACTTCATTCAAAACCACTATAAAACCAGAGTAACAAATACTAGAACTATCGGAAGATCATTTCTGAAGACTTCTCGAAAGGATCCTTTTGAGCTCATTGTCAATCAATGTAACCCATTGAATTGAAGAAAAATGGTAAAAGGTTTAAATTATGTAAGTATCATGAGAATGGCATTTTTAAGGTCACAGGAAGTTTTCGGTAAGCCACCAGGAGTCACCAGGAGTTGGGCAGCCATATAATTTTTTTTAAATAAATAAATTATATACTTCAGTAGCTAAACAAATCAAAATATACCCAATCAAGTAGATGCAGCCCATCAAATAACATAATAATGTTATGATGCTAGGACAGGCTTTAAGGTATAGTACCTAAAAGCCAGCAAAACAACTGTTTTTAATAAGGTAGTAGGTGACTTTGGCAGAGTTAAACCAGGTCACACTATTATCCTAGGAATGTGAAGAATGTATATTTCTAAAGTGGGGGGGGGGATAGTAGATGTCTCTAGAAAGAATGCAAGTATCAGACAATACCCCAACGTTACATCTGGTTATATAGCACAATGAAATTAGGCGGGAGAAGGTCTTTTCCGTCTATTCCAGCTTTAAAAAAATAATAAAGAGAACCAAACGCACCGATAACCGCAGAATAGAAACAACCCTAAAACCCCGCGAAATCAAAGGGGAAAAAGCTTTTTAGTGAGAAATAACCAGATTTTCTAAGACGATGGAAAAGCTGTAATTCACGAACAAACCCAGCTGCCTCTGCTTGGACTACCCAGAAATGAGAGGAAACTATTTCAAAGAGGGCAAAAAGCCAAAAGGACCTTTCGGTACTCTCCAGTTCGTACAGGGAGAGCGAAGACGAATACGGGGAGAGTTTTCCTTGGGATCCTGTTGTTGTTGTTGTTGTTGTTGTTGAGATTTACAAATAAATACAGCCAGAAACGAAAGGGGGACACACAGAGACAGAAATACGCCACTTTCCTTCCTCAGTTTGAGAAAAAACGCCAGGAAAGGTAATTCGACCAAGCTGGACCGGACACCAAGACTTGACTTCTGACTTTTCACTCGAAAGGCCAGGTCATTTTTGTTTAATTCGTTGTTGCTTTTTTTAAAAAAAAATTGGGACCCCTTGGCGAAGCCCCCGATGTCTTCCCCAGGCTGTTTCTGCCTGCGCGCAAGAAGAAACGGCCCTCTTCCTCAGCAAGGACAAGCCTTTCTCTTCGGGTTTCCCACCCGGGCCCCGCCGAGAGCGAGCGAGCGAGCGAGCGGCAGGAAAACAGGCTTGCCCACTCGCCCGGAGCGGCACCCACCTTGCCCGCCTCCACCTCACCTCTTCCGGATCTGCTCGCTGGCTTCCCCCTCGAAGGCGAGCCCAGGCCTCAAACGCAGCACCGGCGTGGCGTAACGCGAACATCCGACGCCGGCTCTCTTCCCCCCCCCCCCACTCCCGCTTTCCCGGCCGAGTGGCTCGTGTGTTGGGGAAGCGGGTACGACGAGTCGCCGCCACCAACCAGCCGCCGCTAACGACCACAGGCGGCTTGCGCTGTGAGGGTTGGCAGGGAGTTATGCCCCGCGGGCGACGCTCCACAGCCAGTGCGGCATCCCGGGGAGGGGGGGGGGGCGAGGCGGGAGTCTTCCTGGGCGTCGGGCTCGCGACTTGCCCTCGACGCCGCTCCCGCTTTACCGGAGCTCGAGCTGGACCAGGACAGCTCGCCGCGGCGGCCTTTCCTCCCCCCCTCCCTCCGGTCTCCCCCCAACCATCCTCCGACTCCCTTCTGGAGCGCCCCCTGCTGGGCCGTGTGCGGGAACGGCTGGAACTAGCCGAAGGGCTGCTGCTGCTGCTGCTCCATCTGGCCGACGAGCAAAACAGGGGGAAAAAAAAAAAAAAAGCAGGGGAAGCATATACACACGCGACACTTTCTGAGGGACCCTGTGGGGCACCATCTTCCTTCCAGCGTGACTGCCGCTCCGGGGATGCTGAAGGAGGGCGGGTGCTTCTTGACTTACCTGCGATGTTGCCTTGGCTTGCCCGAAAGAGTTTCTCCGCCCGGTGAATCCCTTGGGAAGGGCTGGAGAAGCGAGTCAGTTGCTGCCGCGGCTTCAAGAAGCGGTCGGCCGCCACAGCTCTCGAGGCCGGTTTACACCCCCCACTTTATGGAGAAATATTTGCCTTGCCGAGGCTTTCCAAAGAATGCTCTCTCTCTCTCTCTCTCTCTCTCTCTCCTTGGAGCCCCAGGAAAAAAATCCCCGAAAGCGACGTAAATTAAACGTGTAGATTAAACAATCCAGCCTGAAAGCGAATCCCCCAGTTCTCCTGGGAATCGCGGGCGGGCGAAAACCAGAAGGTGAATTCTCAAAAGGTGAATTTAAAAGGAGGCAGGGCGATTTCTCCGGTTATCACTCGAAAGCCAGCTAATCTCAGGAGCAAGAGTCCAGCTCTTTCTTCAAAAGGCTTATTATCTTCAATTTAAAATACAAACTTGAGGAATGTGGCCCTCAAATAACCAGCAGTTTATCTAATCAAGACGTAGTAACAAAAAAATACACAAAACCTCTGTGGCAGATAAAAGAGTGTGGTATTACCTCATATATTTTTTAATTGCAACGATTAAACTTCAGCTTCCAAAACAAGTTCTGGCACATGTGCATATTTTGAGCTGTTCAAATGGCTTGCACACAGTTTTCTTTTTAAATAGGACAGTAGTTGCATTGCACATCATTATAAAAGGGTACAGCACAGTAATTCTAGTTATGTTAATAATATGGGTGTGTTATGTGATCCTTTGGCACGTTTCAGGGCGAATCATCATTTCAGAAACTATATAAGTTCTTCATATTACGCATAAGCAGAGAAATAGTGACTTGCTTCAGCATTTCTCCTAAGTGGCTAAAATAGCATATAGGAAAAAGCAATGGAGTGAAAATGATAAACACAGCGCTGAGTTGGAAATTAAGCAAACGGAAGGTCATCATAGAAGCTCCAGCTTTAATTGAAAAAGATTTGTGATGACCAGTGTACATTTGTTCGAATTGTGAATTGATTCCTTGGGAGTGACATAAAATCTAAAGGAAATAATTGAGATGGAATAAGTTTAAGAGGATGTACTTATTGGTCTTCAAAGTGTGTTCAAGTGGGATAGATTTTATAGTAGTGTCTTTTCCAAAGACACTTTGGAAAAGCCAATCATGATGTTACAGTGAATTTGCACTTCAGTTTAAACAGTGTATTGACTTGACTATATAAATATTTTCCAATTCTGATGTAAATACTGTAAAAGGAATTTTTTTCCTGGTTCCAAGTTCTTTGTTATATGTTATAATTAGCTACCACCAGTTTGGATCAAACGTATGCATAGATTTTTTTTTTTTAAAAAAATGGAAATCATGGGCTAAATTGATTTTGTCAAAAGCTTACAATACAATAGAAATAAGAATAAATATAAATAAGAATAAAGTTTAAATATAAGAAATAGGAACTAATAATTGGGGACAATAGGACAGGGACAGTAGGCACGATTGTGCGCTTATGCACGCCCCTTACAGACCTCTTAGGAATGGGGTGAGGTCAATAGAGGTGAGTTTGAGGGTAGAGGAGTGGGGGCTTGAGCAGGTGACAACAGAATCAGGTAGTGAGTTCCAGACATTAACCACTCTGTTGCTGCAAGCAAGTTTAGAGTGGTTTACATTAAGTTTATATTTGTTGTGTGCTGGAAATCTTCATACAATAGTGTGAGTTTGAACAACACTACTCTGCTTCTGGTTTAGTTCAAAAACTGGCACTGACCTCATTGAGAGTTTTTGTCTCTATACAAAATAATCAGTCCTCTGGTGTTAGATTCTATTAAAAACACTTGTGTACATTAAATATCAATGTACCCAGTCAATGTATTTTATAATTTCAGGTTTGGTATGCTATGATGCATACTCAGCTTGTAGTTCATGCCTAATGTATGGCTTATCATGTGGCAAGACTCACAATACACTATTTTTTCAATGGTTTACCAGTCATCTCTTACTTTGATCACCACTGACATATACTTCCTGTTTGTTTGTGACATACAGAACATCAAAGCAAAGGCAGTAACCTGATCTGGTTTGAACCATAGTAGATACTGGAACACTGAGTTTTTATCTACCTTGTGATACCCATGTTTCACTGTCACACATCTGTAAGGGGAGGAAGTAAAAGAGGAACAAGAGAAATACAAGTAGTCCTCAACTTGTGATCAAAATTGAGCCCAAAATTTATATTGTTAAATGAGAAAATTGTTAAGTGAATTTTGCCCCATTTTACAACTTTTCTTGCCACAGTTGTTAAGTGAATCACCATAGTTGTTAAATTAGTAACCCAGTTGTTAAGTGAATCTGGTTTTCCCATTGACTTTGTTTGTCAGAAGTTCACAAAAAGGGATCGTGTGACTCCAGGATACTGCAACCATCATAAATGTGAGTCAGTTATCAAGCATCCGAGTACACTTGGCCAATAAAAAATTATATTCCATTCATAAATCACATGACCATGGGGGTGCTACAATGCTCATAAGTGTGAAAAATGGACATAAATCACTGTTTTCAGTGCTCTTGTAACTTTGGTCACTAGACAAACTGTTGTAAGTCAAGGACTGCCTATAGTAGTGGCACTCCTGCTTTGAAGCTTTGTATCAAGCTGGAAAGATGAGATAATAAAAACAAATGTTTGTTACAATAAATTAAAAAGTGTCATATAAGATAACTTTAACATTAGAAATAAGAAACATAATAAAACATATTTAATTACGACAAATTAATCCTGAAAGATTATGTAGCATTTTTGCAAAGTAACATGAAACAAATTCTTGTTTCAAATTAAGAGTACATAATTAATATGTTTGTTTCATTTTTTAAAGCTCATTTCAGAATAACTTGATTCTCATTGTTAAATTCATGTCAAATTTTGTTTTTTTCTCCTTCCACTAAATAATAGGAATGATATCAAAGCAGTGTTACAGCTAGAATATTCCTGCTGACTAAAAGGTGAATGTGATAGCTGATTTCCTCCTCTTTCTTTGGTTACCAATGTAATCTGCCTCAGTGGTTAGAAGATCCTGCTATCTTCCAAAACAGATATTGAAATTCCAAACTCCTAAGAATTACAGCATAAACTATTGCATCATGTTATTCCTTCATAGATGGAAAAATCACTTTAATTTTGGGGTAACAAATTGTGGATCTAGCTCAGCTCCATAAAAAAAGCATATGTGATAAACATTGTGATAAATAATTCCTATTTAGATTACCTTTTCATCATTAATCTTCCAAAACAGAATCTATTTGTCTTTTCATAGCCACTTTTCATATAGTGAAGTATTAGCACATCTGCAATATTATGCATAGTTATGTGAAGTCGATATTCCAGGTATCAATGGAGTTTATTTCTAAGGAAATATAAATTGAAAAGGCCATTTTTGACCATCAAATCCTATACAGAAATCCAGATTAAAGCATTTTATAAAAATGGTTGTCCAGCCTCTGCTTCCATGCATTCAGTGAATAGGAGCTCTCTGTGTCTCTGACTAACATTTCACGATCAAACTGTTTTTGCTGTTAGGAAGTATTTCCCGACATTCCTTTGGAATCTGTATTGCTGTAAATTAAATCTGTTATTCTGTGCCCTGCCTTCTAAAGGCTAGGTCCCACTGGCTGACGGACGCAAAACGTATGCATAAAGGACACAGCGGACAAGCAAAATTTCGGGGGTGGCTCCATCCGTTGTCATCCGCTTCAAAAAGTGGTGAAAATTTGCATAAACAGAACGGAAAAGAACGGACGTGGGTAGTATGTAGCGGGGATGTTAAACGGATGTTCATAGGAAGCCTAGTGGATGGAAGCGGATGACACCTCCGAAGGGGTTCCGGGGGAGAATTTCGAAGCGGACGCATAGCGGATGAAACGGATGCATCACGTATGCCTAAAGGAAAGGGGATGCCGCGCGGATGTATATCGGATGCAAACGCATCCTTTCTATTTCCGTGCTACTAACGATGTATAGACGTTCCATGTACCCTTTCTTTCCTCCCTCTTTCCGTTTTCAGCTACAGTGGATGTGAGTTGTGAGGATGCCCAGAGGATGCAGAGAGGGTACAGTGGACGTTTAACAGAGGATAAACGGACATAGAATGTTTGTTGCTCATATGTCGCAGAAAGTGCATCCGTTCACCAAGTTTTGTGCAGCTCAAAACCTCTTGCGCAGATGAAATCGCAATGGACTGATGCTCGACGGATAGAGCGTATGAAACACATATGCAATGAGTACACAATGGATGCATAGCATTTTCCAACGGATGGCAGGCTTTTTTTAACGTTTTACATCCTCTTTGCATCTGTAAGTGCAATGGGACAGGGACTTAAAGCAAGAGACAGCAAGTCTTCTGTGTGACATTCTAGCAAGGCTGTATGATACCTTGACAAAGTCATGCTGACTTCTGTTCCTGTTTATATTGTTTTCAAGGTGCTTACAAATCAATTATTAAGTGCTCTGGAATCTTCTTGGATTTCAGTATTAAGCTGACTGGTGTGTAATTTGCTGGATGTTACTCCCCAGATGTTCTTCCTCCACATACTTACTTTAAAGATAAGGACAGCATTCTTTTTCCATCATCTCTTGGTCCCTTTATTAATTGTCCAGAATTTCTCAGACAAAAGGATTTGGTCAGACCACCAACTAATTCTTTCAGTATTTTTGGATGTAATTCATTCTAGTTCTGGGTTTTTGAACTTCTTTAAAATAAAGATGATTACCTGGTTATGTTTTTTTAACCAATTTCAAATTTCAAACTTGTCTTTTTATCTTGTTCTTCACAACTTTGTGGTGGAACATTTACTTTTTTTGGTGAAAAAGACTGAAAAAAAATAATTAAATATCCCTATTTTTCTTTGCTATCTGTTCTCATTTTGTTATCTTCATTGATAAGTGTGCTCAGTGTATAAAATGCTATTACAAGTAATCATGGATATCAATGTCACATAATGCTTTAATATTAGTGTGAACAAAATATCAATCCAACATAAAAATATTTATTGCAAGACTACATAGAATTTCACACTGTATACATATGATCTTACTAATATATCTATGTTGACTTCCCCAAGTTAGAGCTGTTACTTTATTTGCCTTTGTATTAACAAAGCAATTAATAATCTTGGTACAGTTTGTAGTACTATGTTTAAATATTTTTTTTTACTCTTCCAGTGAAAACACCTAATGCAGACATTATCTTTCTCTGAATCTTAGGAGACTGTTCCATACATGACCCAGCATGAGAATGAGCCATCTACTGTTTTGCAAGAACTACATGAATGAGGAATTTGTGAGGGATTGTATTGTCCTCAGTCCACCTGTAATTTGCTGGGAAGGTGACCTCCTTCTGAGTTTTCTAGCTGTGCATCAAACGTACAGTATTGTTTTTCGTCTTTGTTGCTAGAAGCAGGGAAATCTGGTTTGCTTACTCAATTCTATCTCACATAAATATCCCTGTTCCAATTGGCTAAAATGTGCTCTGTGAAGTACACCCATTTTCTCAATCTCTTCCTTCTGCCTTTGATGGCCATCACATACGCTTATTATATTCTCTCTATATTATATTTAATACAATAGTGTAATATTAGCCATTCTCTTTTTTCCGCTTAATCAGAGGAACTTTGAAATGCTGGCTTTTTCTTTGTTTTTAATTTTATGCATTTAATTAACACATGTTTAGCCATGTTCTGGCTGCTTCACTGCTGCCAGGTTACCACTGCTGTGGTCATGTGATGCTCATTTTGAGCATTCCATGACAGTTTTCCAACCACTTGCACAATCCTTTGTGCCTTCCCCCCACCCAGCAGCAACCATTTACCTGCCTGTTAAGAAGGAAAGGGAAGTAATGACAGAATGACATGGAGGAAAGAAAGTCAGGGAAAAGGAGGGAAGGAAGGACAGAAAGAGGAAGGAAGGAAGGAAGGAAGGAAGGAAGGAAGGAAGGAAGGAAGGAAGGAAGGAAGGAAGGAAGGAAGGAAGGAAAGAAGTTTCTGATACTCTGCCAGCTTCCTGCAAAAAAATTATCAGGAAGTATCTTCTGCTCCCTTTACTTTTTTGCCCACTTTTAATCATTCTTTTTCTGTTTAGGTTAGGAAATATCTCTGAAAGGATGACAAAGGAGGTCATTGGTTGCTTAGTCTTAGCTTCTAAAAGTCATGATATATGAATCCTTATCTGTAGGGAGAAGAGGCAAATGAAGAGAACAGTGTTGCAGTGGCACAGTCCAAGCCCCACCTCTTTTGTACATTCATTTTTTATAGCAGTACTGGTATTCAACCGGTTCACACCAGATCGGGTGAACCGGTAGCAAGAATTTGGCATGGGTCGCTGAACCGGTAGTAAGTTCTGGGTGGCCATGCCCCCGATCCGGTCGCCCTCCTGCCCGATGCTTGCTTACCCACTGCCTGACATTCATCTAAGGTATTTCTTTTTTTCCCCTCCCGACAATCAGCTGTGCATAGATCAGCTGTGCCGGGATTCCCCTTGCTGAGGCCCAGGAAAGCAAAAAAATGGAGGGAGGAGCTCAGGCCCCCCTCCACTTTTTGCCTTCCAGAGCCCCAGAGGAGCCTTAGGGGAGCAAAAATGCTCCCCCTCAGAGGCCCCTTTGAGGCTAGGAAGCTCCCAAAACGAAGCTTGGAGGAGTCCTGCGCGCTCCTCCCATGTTCTTTTTTTTTCCTTCCTGAGCCTCAGAAGAGTTTTAGGGGAGCAAAAACGCCCCCCCATAAGGTTCATCTGAGGCTAAGAGGCTCCCCAAAATGGGTGGGGTGACAAAAAAACCAAAAAAAGCCACACCCACCCAGTCACATTGCCACGCCCACCAAGCCCACGCCCACAGAACCGGTAGTAAAAAATTTTGAATCCCACCACTGGTTTATAGGTACTAAAGGGACAGAATATGTTGCAACAGTATAATGCTTTCACTATTTTTTATTAAAGTGCTGGATTCTGCAGACAGTGCTGGCTCCTCTGCATTTTGTGGTAGCAGGTATGCATACTACATTGAAAATCATAAACTGCAGCTTCTATATTATTTAAAATATGTGTTTAATGTAGCTATTTATCCATTGGCAATTCTTGGCTTACAACAGTTATTGTGACCAGAATTGCCACAACTAAATAACATGGTCATAAAATATAAAATCACCTGACCACATCACATCACTTAGCAACAGCAATTTCAACAGTCTTTGTTGCCATCATGAAGTGATGACCACATGGGTCATTAAGCAAGTGCTTTGGGTGTGTCTTCTGTTTTCCTGCTGGCTTCCCCATTAACATTGCTTGTAGGTAGCCTATGGGGAGTGTCAGAAATTGCAATCACATGACTGTAGCTCACCGTAACATTGTAATCATGAGCCAGGTGCCAAGTATCCCATGACCCCGCTGTGGCAGCTGGAACTATGAGGACCCATCATAAGTACCATTTGTTCGCGCCATTACAACTTTGAACAGTTGCTGAATGAATCATCATAACACAGGATAGGGTCATGATTCAAAAAGTTGGGTGGCGAACAAACCCAGCTACGGCAATTTCCTCTTCCATGCATGCGCAATCCATCTGCGCATGCACAGTCAGTTGTGCTTCTGGTCATGACCAAATGTTGCGACCATAGTCCTGGAACGGATTACGATCGCGACCCAAGGTTCCACTGTATAGTGTCCTGCACTGTCCAGAGTCACTTTTTGTGAGATGAGGAGGGGAGGGACAAATACAAATGTTACTTTATAAATAAATAAATAAAATATTTCTCATATAATGAAAAATTAGTTCACCTCCTGTGATGGTGAAATATTTGTGTAATTATGTACATTAAGTTTGGAGAATATCTTCATGTTCCTGTTTCTTAATTTATACATTTCAGACATAAGTAAATTCATTATTTAATAGATCCACTATATTAATTTTAATAAACATTTAACATTTGATCTAACCACCAATTAATAATCCAAAAATCTATGCAATGTTTGTTAAATATTTTAGTCCTGTAAGTTTCAATATGCAGAAAATAAAAATGTCAAATACTAAATAATAATGGAAACAAATAGTGGAGTTAATATTTACATAAAGTTTCAATAAATGGATTTGCCAATGATTTACATTTTTTCTGAGCCTATTGAAACATTATTTTTAAAAATGGCACGCTAAACATGTTCAACAATTCCACAGGGGGATATTATTGTGATCATATTGCATGTGATTTTCAGAAGGACTTCCAAATATGCACATACTTTTATAGGAAGGAAGAAGAAATCAGGAAAAGAAAGGAATGATCTAGTTTTGGAAATGAAAAAAGGTTCATTTGGAAATGTAAGAATCACAGATGGAGTGTTTCTAAACAGAAATTGGAATATTTGTGATCACATTGCACCTGGAGTATGTGTCTATATGGATGCTTGCTTGTTTGTTTGTTTGTTTGTTTGTTTAACTGGGATGAGCTTACAAGATGCTCCAGTCATGGCGCTTAGCAGCATATCTCCTCACTTCCATAAATTGCATTAAAGAAAATGCAATAAAGAAAAAAAACAATCAGAAATATTATACAACCTATATATAGCAATGGTAGCAATTATAAATATAAACACAAATTTTAGACCATGTAGTCTAATTATATTTAACAAAAAACTAAAAATTATGGGGTATTAAAATGCACACATGGGCTTCAAATCTCATGCCCATACTTCTCTTTGGAAGGAATTTGGTTATTTTTTGCTGAAAAAGGAACACAAATTTTCTTTTCTTTTCTTCTTTTTAAAATGTATCTGTAGTTTTGGAAGATGAGCAGCTGAATAATTGGGTGGGAATTTCTTTACAATACCAAACATTCTAAATTCTCTCTCTTCTTTGTTACGGAGGCCAAAAGTACTATCTAGAGCATATTCCCTTCAATTAATAAATTTCACCCATTGAGCATGATGCTATTTTTCTTTTTCCAGCTTGTTATATACCTAAATCAGATCCTTTCCAGGGGTGGGATTTACCAGTTTGGACCAGTTCTATAGAACCAGTTGTTATGATTCTGCGCAGGTCAGAGAACCAGCAAATCGTACCTCTGGCTGGCCCTGCCCCTCACTGCCCATCCTTTCCTTCCCTGCCCAGTCCTTATCATGCATGCGCAATATCGCGTGCATACCCGACATCACTGACTGCATTCTTCTCTGCCCAGTCACTCCTTAAGGTATTTCTTTTTTTTCCCGCCTCCTGACAATCAGATGTTCCAATGAACAGCTATGCCAGGATTGCCCTCGCTGTCTTACTGCTTCGCCCAGGAGGCCCAGTAAGGCAAAAAATGGAGGGGGGGCGCAGCAAAACTGCCCCCCATTTTTTGCCTTCCTGGGCCCCAGGGAGCAGAAACACCCCCGCCCCAGAAGGCTTCCCTGAGGCCCAGAAGGCCCCAAAACAGAGCATGGAGAAGTGCTTTGTGCCCCACCCGGCTCTGTTTTTTTCCTCCTGAGCCCCAGGGAAGCAAAAACGTTCCCCCCAGGAGGCTTCACTGAGGCTTAGAAGGCCTTCCCAAAAATGGGGGAGGGTTGCTGCAAAAAAAAAGGCGCTATGCTCACCCAGTCACATGGCCACGCCCCCTAGCCATGCCCACCTAATGCCCATAGAACTGGTTGTTAAAAAATTTGAATCCCATCCCTGATCCTTCCCATACTATCCTATAAATTGCTTTTTTAGATTTTGAATACTGTTGTGATCAGAATAAAGCCCTGGGAGATCTTATTTGATAATCTGTTCCATAATGATTCAGAACAATTTACAAGCACATTTTGGGTTAATTGATTAACCAGTTAAAAATTCATTAAACCACAATGTCCACATTTATCTATCTTGTAAGAGAGAGAAAGAGAGACAGGGAGAAAAGGAGGGAGGAAGGGAGGAAGGAAGGAAGAAGGAGATATTTCATATGCATTCATATTTGTGATGAATTGCAGTCCTTCTTCTCTACCTCCATGGTCAAAATCATACTGCTAAACACTACGCAGCTCTATCTCCATGAAATTTTTGTTCCTGTAATTCGTCCTGATTCTATCCATTGTATATATTTAAAAAGAAAAATAGAACAGCGGAAGCACATAATGTGAACTCGGTCTTAAGCGCTATAATAAAAAAAAATCTGACAAAAAATAATCCAAACTAGGTCAATTTATTTGTGAGCTATTTTTTTTGAAGCTATAATATTACTTCTGATAATTATGTGTTACCTTTTTTCATCTCCCCCCCTCCTTTTTTTCCAGAGGGAATGCGGCATTGAACTTCTCCAGCAAAGACAACATCAGTGCCAAAATCTTTAGAGACGATTAAGTTTTGAAAATGAATCACTCAAATGGTACAGGAATTTTTGTCAGCTCTTTAAAAAAAGGGGGAGAACAAGGAAAAACCCAGAATAGAATTCTCAGTACCGAACAGTGCTGACTTTTGAAAATTGAAAGCATTTTTATTGAATCAGACTTATTCCATAGTGAAGGGGTTTAGGATTGCATTGACCCATGTGAAATCAGAATCAATGCATATCTTATCTTCCACCAACTGTTTTTTTTTAATTATGTCTTTGATTTCTCTAAGCATCATTGTCTCAGTGAAAAATGTTTGGTTCTGTGTTAATTGTCTGAAATATTTAAGCTTTAACTTCATCATTAATGCTTCCAGTAACTGTTTGGTCTCACTTTAATCTTATATCAAATTATTTGTTGTTGCTATAGTCCAAGAGACTCTCAATTATATTCTCCAGCACTACAGTTCAAAAGTATTAATTTTTCCTCTTTCAACCTTTTTAATAGTTTGGCTTTCACAGATGTTTCTATTAACTGGAAGTACATGGCCTTCACGATAAGTAACTTTGTTATAAATATATCTCTGCTGTTTAATATTTTGTCGAGATTTACTATTTGATTTCTCTTTCACCCAAATAACAGATTTTTAACATGAAATAATTAGTTATCATAGTTTTTTGAGCACAAGAAAATAAAGTCTACTACTGTTCAGCTTTATCTATTTGTAGTGGGTTAATACTGCAATATTTCCATTGGATGTAATCTTGGGTTTTTAATATTTACCCTCAAATCAGCTGTTTTCCTTTTTTCACTTTCACCAAGAGATTGTAGCATATCGGACATTCTTCATATTTCTTCCTGCAATTTTAATTTTGGTTTCTCTTTCTTCTAATTCAGCCTTTCTCGTGATATGTTCTGCACAAAAGTTAGATAGGATGATGTTATTCAGCTTCGACTCTTCTTTTTTCCATTCTAACTTTCCCATTCTAGACAGCATACAAATTATTCAGAATGTAGGCAAGTTACTCTGGTACACCCATTTTTAAGAGTGATAATATATTGTGATTTACAGAATCAAAATCCATAGTGCAATTAATACAACAATATTAAATATATTTTTGTAAGTCTCTTGCCTTTACAATGTGATCTGCACTGCAGCCACTGCATCTTCTGAAACTAGCTTGTTCTTTTTACAGTATTTATTTATTGATTTATTTGTTTGGTTTATATAAATCTGTTGATGTCTGGATTGCAAAATCTTGAGCATTTCTTATTAGCATGCAAATTAAGTGCACATGCTTTGGGTTTTTACTGTTTCCCATTTATCTTTATTCTTTGGTGAATTTATTTGTAACAGTGTGTAATGATTTCAATTTCCATGAAGGTAGTAGGCCATGAGGTGTATCTGATCGATCAGAGTAAGAATTGATTCATATTCTTTAGACTGTTCAAGGTATCTGTGGTTGAGTCAAGGGGCCAAAATGGTGGACACAACAACATGATCATCAAGACACACATAAGGAGGTAGTTTGGCCCCTCTATAGGTGGCCCTCAATAGATTATAACATTCTATCTCACATCTCTGTATTCAGTAGAGAGCGAGAGGAGGATCAGCATAATTATTTCATGTTATTATGGAGACTAGAAATGACTACAAATAAAGGATTTCTAGAACTCTCCCTTCAGAAATTCAACTGGCTTCATAACATTAAAAGAACTACAGTGCAATACTTTGCATTTTGATTCAAATTAAGGCCTGTTGTGTGCAAATAGGAATTACTCCCAGTTAAGTATATGTACCATAGCAGTAATTCAAATTTGAAATCTCTGGATCTTATAAAGGGCATAATCACTAGAAGAAATTTTTAAATTTTCCAATAGAGTTATGTTTATTAAAGAAAGGTCTGCAACCTTTCATTATCCAATCCTGGAACATTTTAAACCATTTTATTTTTAGTCAGTTTGAATAACGTATATTCTTGATAACGGATGAAAGATCTTGTTGCATGTACGGTTTCTGCTGCTTCCAGTTCATCTCTGGGCCAGCTTGTTCCATGACATCAGTTCATTCTGAGGGCTGAATTGGCATTTCTCTGATTTCTTGCCAGTTCATCTGAAATTAGAGCAATGTTGACTTGGGTATTTGTTTTACAATACTAAGTCTTGTGAACAGTCAGTTTCTGGATCAGCTTTAGTCTTGTATCACACTCCTACCAGATTCTGGGTGTAAAATAAAACTTTGTTTGGTATTTAATTATTCTGTGGAAAGAATAAATGCTATCAGCCAACTGGATCTTAATTATTCTCATCAGAGTTTAGTCAGTTTCATGTCTCCTTTAAAAAAATAAACAAACTTAGTTTTTTGGTGGTTGTATAGTCAAGCATTAATAGCAAACCTAATCTTAATCCTTCTAGTCAGTTTCACAGTCCCTGTTTGAAAAACAAACGAATATATCCAAAACCATCCAACTTGATTTCCCCTCCTTATGCAAGCAATGTTCACTGAACAGTTGTTTCACTTCCCAGGCTGAAGCCAGCAATTATTTCCTACAATACATACAAATACAGTGGCTCTAAATTGCCACCATGATTGAAACTATTATAAATTGTACTTGCCTACAAAAATAATGCTATGTTTTCCTTCCAGCACCTTAATCAAGAACAGAAGAAATAAAAGATTTTGTAGAAATTGAGTTTCCCCCAGCCAGCTAAAAATGTTGTGTGTGGTGTCTGATAACATTTTATTTTAGTTTTCATCTATTTGGAGCAGAATTGACTTATCTATTACACCAGGAACTATGGCTTGGGTCCATAGACTGTGTGAGTCCTGTTTTTTGATTCCCTTTAATGGTTACTTGGTGAGAGAGAAGGGGATGAAAATTGTGCTACAAAGAAGTGCCCTACACTAAAAGATGGGTCATATTTGGATTACCAGAGTTGGGTGTTGCTATTCTTGTTTAAACAAGTCTATTTGTGCAAAGTCTCTGAACAGATAGAAGGGTGAAACTGTGGCTTTATTACAATGTAAGCTAACTACACTAGTTCAAAAGACTGATGTGACTCATAAGGTGCATAACAGCAATAAAAAGAATCTGTGAATATCTTGAAGCCACTGAACATGTACAACTGGTTATTAAATCCAAAAGTGAATGCTAAAATTTATGAAGGTTTTCCACCACTTCAGCAATATCAGTCACAAATCCAATTAATTTGATCTACTGTGGAAAAACAGCTAGTTTTTAATAGTGAGAAAGAAAAGGAAAAGAAAATAATTACTGATGGGTAAACTTTGTCCTGACATTGTTTTAAATTCAGTTATGGGATTCTTGATTGCGGATTATTTTTATGTCATGGCTTTCTCTATTAAGTCTACCCTCCCTTCTCCAAATTCTTCTGGCATCAGAGCCAGAGTCTAATTACCTTCAGGGCACAAAACAAGATACATTAACATTATAATACTGTAGCTTTTTTGTTCTGAGCTTTTTTTAAAAAAAAATTAAAATACCCAACTTCAGTAATCATCTCTGTATCCTTTCATGCATTCCTTAGAATTACAGAAACTGTTGAAAGATTGTCAAGCATTAGGCCATATCTCCATCTCCATCTCCTGCTTTGATGCCTTCAGGTCAATGTAGAGTCGTAGGCCCTTTGTGACTGCCTGAACAAATCCCTGCAGTTTTCTTGACAGGATTTTGCCACCACCTACAAAATGAGAAAGGGGATGGATGAATCTGGATGCTGACCAGATCTTATTGAATCTCTAGCAGCATATAAATTCAGCTTCATGCCTCTTTCAAATCCTTCTACTCCAGTGGAAAAAAATCTTATGAAGAGATTAAACTAATTATAAATACATGATATAATTATCTCTTCATTTTAAAAATTATTTTCATCAGTTAAAAGAGATGGCAGCCAAGACTTAGAATGATTTTTTTTTTTTTTGCATCAAACCTCTTTTGAAGAATATTCAAATATCTTAGGATAAAATAAAGGAAAGAGGGCCTTCCTGCTATATATGAAACTAGCTCAATACCCATGCTTCACTATGAAGCTACGTGGTTGGGCTTAGTTTTTTGGGAGGAAAAGAAGGAAAAGAAAATTCTGCCTCTGCCTCCCAGCATCCATCAGTATTCATCTGGCTAGTGTCCTGTCAGTGTGTGAGAGAGTTCAGTTTGGAAACTGAAACAGTATTTGCTCTATGAGCAAGGAGACAGCAAGGAGCTTGGGTGTGGTTTAGCTCATCTGTTCTGTACTAAATCTGCTTGGTGCTCTGGAACTGAAACTGAAACTTCTCTCCTCAGCTTGTGTTTTGCATTTAGAACAGACTTCTTTTTAGGAGGTGAGGGGGAGTAGAACTCCTTAGTATCAGAGCATGTTAATAATAATAGAGGAAATACTAATGCTCTGATGGTCATTTTGAAAGATCCTTTCTTAACAAGCGCTTAGAAGCCAAGAGGAATATATGTGCCAAATTTCAAGTTCGTAGACTTTACGGTTCTGGAGATTTTGTGATGATGTGTGAGTGGTATTTTGCTTTTATATATATAGATTAGAACTGATCAGATCCAGCAGGAGAGGCATATTTTGAGCCTCATTTGCCAAAGAATTTCATCTGATGGGAGCTAGGAGACAATCCTTTTTTGCCATACTGAGAAGTCCCTCTTGGCCTTTCAGAAAGTTTCAAGATATATTTTTTTAATCAGGCCTGAGGATCCTCCAATAGCACGGACCTTACACAGTGGCTCCATTATGCATAACATTATGATTTTAATCCTCTCGCAATTTGGTTTTAATAATTAGTTGAATTGCTTAATTGGTTCTATAATATGTGTATATCATTGCTTTTATTGTACACTTCCCAGAGTCATCTTCTGCAAGATAGACAGCCATACACATTTGATAAAATAAATAATTGAATAAAAGTTCAATTTTCATGTTGGAAGCTGTTCTGTATGGAACTTGGTAGGTTCCAAGTTCCTCTTTCTGATTGGCCAAAAAGTCCACTCGTGGATTGGTTATTTAAGAACCAATCCAGGAAGTCCGCCAAACGGTGGGAACTGTCAAAAGAGTGTCATTGGCCACAAGCCGTAGGCAAGCCGCTATAAAAAGGGCTGCTGCGGCTTGGGCTACTGTTCCGTATACGATTAGCTTGCGAGTTTAATAAATAGTTGTCCAGTCTCACACGCTTCTTTCCGGATGGAACAGAAGCCATCTAATAGTTTAAGTAGAAGAAAAGGGCAACTATCCATTCCCCCCCCCCCCCGATGCTTTTCAGGAAATGATAGGCTATGATATTTGTGCAAGATTCAGCTACAGGTAATCTTCAAGTTACCATGGTAATTGGGACAGGAAATTCTGTTGCTAAAGGGTGTGCTCATAAAATGTGACTGCATGTGACCGTATCACTTAGTTACAGCTTTTCCACTAGACCATGTAGGAAACAGAATAGAATAGTTATCTCAATATGGGAAACTTTCAGTGTTGAGAAGTCCAGGAAAATGATTTCATGATAAAAATCAAAAGATCAGAATTAGAAACTGCTGGTAATGTTTTAGGTTTGGTAAAAGCTGGATTAGACATTTTCCATGACAAAATGTTTATTCTTAATATTTTCTCCCTGAATATTAATGCTTTCTGTAGCTCTCTGACATAATACTGTAGAATACAAACATCAAGATACCCATTGTTACCTGACTGTAGTATTGCTTTTTTTCACCAACATTAATTTTTATCTGCCCCTTTTTCTTAAACAGGCAAAAAAGTAAAGAAAGGATACATTCTTTATAATTCAGCACTTGTAACTCCATTTTAAAAGAATTCAAGCATTCATAGCTCTACCATAATTAATTAAGTTCTGCTAAGTGAAGTACAGCTATATGTATTTCAGGAAAATATAAATAATGAGGAAATAACTATCTGTAAAGCTGATTAACCATTCCTATTAATATAAACAGTTGTGCCTGCTTTCAATAGCAGATTGTTTGGGTAGTCTGGTCCCATAACCTCTTGCCCTCAAATCAGTAGAGTGCTTACATCGTAGAAAATGTGCAAACAATGATTCCCCAGCCTATTATTTTGAATATTGCACTTAGCCCACATCATGCATTTATTTTTAATGTATCTATTGCAGTATTTCTATTCTATATAGCTGTTTATATGAACATTCAATGAAGGAGATTATGTTGGCATACATGATGTAAAATCAGAATATAATATCATATTGTCTGTAGAGTGGTACATGATACCTATCTACAAAGAAAAGGTCTCTGTTGGAGATATATCCATACCTGACTGTGATTTTAAATGTGTTCAGTTTTATTCCAACACTTCTTAATATTCTTTGACTGGCATCATGGAACATTTTTAGTAATAAATAAGGCAATATTCTTCACCATCACCACTTAGAAAAAACTCTGAATCTTGATGCTACAGACTTTTGTTTTTCTTCTTTATGTTGAAAACATTCCAAAAAAATTTCTAATATTGTTGTTAATTCAAAGCATTATTGAGACTGAACTAGGTATCCTAGTGGATTACCATTTAAGTATGAACCAGCAGTGTGTTACAGCTGCCAAAAAAGCCAATGCAGCATCAGGCTGCATCAACAAAAAGATAGAGTCAATACGATAAGTGACTGTACTGTTCTATTTGCACTAGTGAAGTCACACTTGGAATACTGTGTTCAGTTCTGGTTTCCATAATACCCAAAAAAAATAAAAAATGGTGAAACCCTTGAAAGTATGCAGAGAAGAGCAACAAAAATGATAAGGGTCTGGAGGCTAAATCAAACGATTATCAATTAAGGGATCTAGGTATGCCTAGCCTTATGAAGTGATTAATAGTGACATGAAAGTTGTTTTCCAGTACTTAAGGGCAGGGGTGCGATTCAACCCGTGTAACAACCAGTTTGGTGAGAATGCACTTTGCGTGCCAAATGCACACTTTGCACGTGTATAGCATTTGAAAAACACTGCTTTATCAGCTCTAAAATGTACCTTCTGCTGTAGTCCCAGTGAATAAATCAGCTGAGGAGCGGCAATCTGCTGCATCGCGCCAAACAGCTGAGCTGAAAACCCCAGAAATAAAGGACAGAATAGGTAGGTGGGTGGGGCCAAATCATCACCGTAACTACCGGTTCACCCAAACTAGGCTTAACCAGTAGAATACCACCCCTGCTTAAGAAGAGGATGTTGACTTATTCTCCAAAGCACCAAAAGACAGGACAAGACGCAATGGATGGAAGCTTGTTAAACTAATCCAATCTAAAACTAAGGAAATTTTTCCTGACAGTAACAATTAATCAATACAACAATTTGCCTCCTTGGAGTTATGGGTGCTATGAGCTGGAGGTTTTTAAGAATAATTGCACAAACATTTGTCCAGGATGGTATAAGGTTTCCTGTCTTGAGCAAGGAGTTGGAAGACCTCCAAGGTCCCTTCCAGCTCTATAATTCTATGATATGAGAATAGAATAGAATTACAGAGTTGGAAGGGACATGGGAAGTCTTCTAGTCCAACCCTCTGGTTAGGTAGGAAACCCTGGCCTATACCATTTCAGACAAATGGTTATCCAACAGAAAGAAGCTTCTTATTATGGAGGTAAATCTTAAGCTTCTTTTGACTGGTATGCCTATACTCTCAAATGCATTTCTATGTTAGTGAAGCCAGTTTGAAAAAGGATTATTCCCATGATTTCCTTAAAATAATTCCATAACAATAAAGCCTATCAAATCACCATAAACAAGAGAAAATAGATAAGGGATAACTATATATTTTGTTTTTAATTTGTAGTCTGAATGAAGCAGAAACAGAATTTGAAGAAATTTCCAATTAAGAACAAACTTCTATTAAGAACATCCTAAAATATGTTTACTCAAATAAATGTCACTGAATATGAAGTGTGATCAGGACTGTTGCTTAGTAACAAAATTAACATGTTAGACAAGAACTAAAATAAATGTGGCAAGATATCTAATATGAAACAAATACAACAATAATGCAGTTATATCTTTCAGGAGAACCAATCCTTTTAATTATAATAATATCAAAAAATGCAGTCTTTTGAAATATTTTCCTACCTGAATATTTTGCTATCTAACCATAAATCAAGTTAATCTGTTTTATGTGACAAAATCAGCAATGTAGACCTTAAAGATCCAGCACACAGTGAAGATATTAATTGAGAAGAATATAACAGGCAATTAATAGTATTAATGAAAGAGGAATCTGCAGGCAAACAATAGCTTATGGACAATTAGAAGATGCTTGGCCTGTGAAAAGGTTTAGATGTGGCTACTGCTATAGAATGTGTGCCTACAATCCCTCCTGTTGTGTATTCTCTTTCCTCAGATTACTTGGCAAAAGAGTTGTTCAGATCTGAATTTTTGTCACAAAAAAGGCTGCATAGGCTTTCTACAGGTCTTTTGTAGCTTGATGCATTGTGTGGTCTTGTCAGTCATTCAAAGTAGACCTAAGAACCAGAGTTATGGATAATTGTACTATTCTATTCTAAGGTGACAGAAACAGTATCTTGCAGTGTGCTCCCCACTCCCTTTGTCTTCATGAGAACTAGGGAGAGCCATGTCTGAGATGCAAATTATGTTTCTGCACTGGACTCAGATTTCATTTATCTGACCATATCCTGGATCTTCCTCCTGTTTGTGAGATGGAAGCAGATAAAAAAACCACCAAAAGATTCGTTGATCCAAGGAAAACAGTTTTATTCACGTGTCTGCAGAGACGGGTTCCCTCAGGCATTGAAGAAACCCAGAGCAAAATTCAAGCAGCATTTTTATACCCTTGTACGAGGGCTTGGCTCACATTCTTTCTGTTTTCAAATTGATACATATATTTCGAAGGTTCATACTAGCTCCTTATCTAGCAAAAGTAGTTATACGGTTTCTGACATCGCAGCATTTTATTACAGTTCCCCATTGTTCTCGCCTTATCTTGTTTTTTTTCTCTTGTGCACAAACTGGAACACTTTCTTATTTAGCAGAACTACTGAGTTTGAGACACACTTCCTTATTCAATTCAATGGGCCATCCAACATGACTTCAGTTCTGCTCACAAATTCCCCCTTTTTCTTTTTCCACTCTTGTCTCAAACTCAAAGAGCAGATCCTCTGCTTCTTTCAGAGTGATTTCTCTCTGATACATCATTAGAGGTTCTGCTTCCTGCTTCTTCTCAAATCTTGAACCCAAGGATTTCCCTATCTTCCCACACGTTGTTATTGCACCAGGGAGACACTGAACACAACAACATAACAATACACAGCATATAATAATCAATATAATTCCCATTATGGTAGATCTAAACCAAGTGGAACTGGGAACCCAAGACCATAGTGCTCCCCACAGGTCTGGCAATGAGGAGTCACCTGTTTGCGATAATGGATTAGAGTGAATACGTTCTTCCATTACTTTTACTGTCTTTGTAATATTGGGTTGGAAATCATGGATGTATACATAGCAATGTGAATGAATCAGAGCACACACACACCCTTTTGTAGCTAATACAATGTCGAAAGCATACCTATTTTGTAGAGCAACCTGTCTTACTTCAGAAAGCTCAGTGTTAATCATTTTAATATTCTTTATTGTATCATTGAACATTGTTACCGTGAAGTTATTTAGAATATGTATATCTCGGTAGTTCATGGCTACTCCCAATGGTGTTATTATACCATGGGAGATTTGGGTCCAGAGTCTCCGGGTAAGGCCAGATTCTGGGTCTCTTTTATTATGTATCCAGCCTTGGGGAAGGCCATCAAGTTTATATATCACTGGTATCACATACCCGAGTGTACATGTGCCACTCCAGTAAGTTGGCATCACCCTGTATGCATATTTCCCACACAATACCCACCTAAAGTTTTCTATAGCATAGGTCTGTTGTGATGTTCGGGTCCAATTGATCATTTCTTCAAAATGCATACACATCTAATACTGATCTTGATTAAAATAATCTAATTTATGATAACTCTTGGTATAGCTATGGTTACTAAAGGATGCTGGCATATCAAAAGTCTTATTACATTTTTCCCAATCTCCTAAATGGAGCCCTCTGGTTTCATTTCTCCTAAAACACACATACGCCGTTTCCCTTAAATGAACAAAAATCCTTCCTGTTATATTTCATTCTACACCATATTTTTCTGTCCTGTGCCCCTGTGGTCTTAGTCTGTTCTGATCAAGTGGAATTGCATGTAGGATTAATCCTTCACCTGTTCTTCCTGGCAGGTGCATGCATAACCAGCAATTGTTCAAGGAATGTGAGAACTTCTTGAGATCCTTTATGAACACATTGTCATCCCACAAGTCCGTTCCCAAGTCACCTGCAGGTCCAACATATTGTGAACTTCTTTGATGTATTAATGTAAATATAGTTGCAACAAATAGTCCTCTCCAGAGTTCAGTCGATATCTCCATGGTGGTTTCTGCTGGCTATTTCTTCAAGATGACCTTTAATGGCTGACCATCCACTGGGATTGCCTTCCAAGCTTTCTCAGGTTCCGGTACTTTCTTGACTCTGCTGTAATGTGTCCAGCCTCCTTCCCGAGTACGGACTGCAGATTCAGTCGTCAGTAGCACCTGGTACGGACCTTCCCAGCTAGGTTGCAGTTTTTCACTTTTCCAAGTCTTTATCAGGACCCAGTCTCCAGCCTCGTGTGGGTGTTGGCTACCAGCCAAAGGTGGTCATTGCACCAACAGTCCCTGTTTGTGAAGAGAAAGCAAAGACCGAGACAGTGCCAGCAAATATTTCCGAAGGAACAAGTCCCTGAACTCTGGTATAGGATTGCCTAGTTTGGCCAAATAGGATCTCCCCATCAGCATTTCAAAGGGAGAAACCCCTCTGTCTTTCCTTGGACAAGTTCTGATCCTGAGCAGAGCTAAGGGAAGATTCTTTGTCCATGGCAAGCCATTTTCAAGTTGTAGTTTGGTCAAGTATTTCTTCAGTTCCGCGTTCGCTTTTTCAATTTTTCCACTGGATTCAGGATGCCATGGCGTGTGTAATTCCCATTTCACCCCCACCACCTCCATTACCCTTTGCAGAACCTTTTGGGTGAAATGAGTTCCTCTGTCTGAATCTATTGCTTCCATCATTCCATATCGTGGGATAATCTGTTCTAGTAAGATCTTGGTTACTGTGGGAGCGGTGGCTCTTCTAGTGGGATAAGCCTCTACCCACCCCGTTAGTTGATCTTTGATCACAAGCAGGTATTTCCAACCCCCCTTTTCTGGCAACTCAATGAAATCAATTTGTGCTCTCTGAAAAGGCCAACCCACTAAGGGTCGCCCTCCCATCTCTTTCTTGCGTGCCGCTTTTTTATTTACTTTCAAACAAATCAAACATTTCCAGCAGATGCTCTGAGCTACCGTCCACATCCTCAGACTCCAATAGTGAGGTTTAACTGACATGACCAAGGCCTCCGTTCCCCAATGTCCTCCTTCATGAACTTTCTCCAATATTCCCCTCATGACAATGGGTGACACCACCTTGACTCCCTCTGACGTCTTCCATCCCTCTGGGGTTTTGACACATCCCTCTTTCTCCAACTCCAACTTTTCCTTTTTCTCTGGCTCCCATTCCTCCCTCTTGTCCTCCTTTTCCAGTATTGGTATAGATACCATTACCAGCTCTATCTCCCCTGCAGCTTCCTTCGCCCATTTGTCCACCCATCGGTTTCCCACAACCTCCGGTGTGTTTCCCTTCTGATGTGCGCTCACATGGACAATTGATACTTGGCTTGGGAGTTGCAATGCCTCTAAGGCTTGTTCTACTAACTGCACTTGCTCTATTTGCTTTCCATCCGCCTTGATATACCCTCTTTCTTTCCAGATTTTCCCAAACGTGTGCACCACCCCCCATGCATACTTGGAATCGGTCCAAATCGTTACTTCCATCCCCTCAGCCAATTCCAAGGCTCTGGTCAGGGCAAACAATTCAGATTTCTGAGCTGACCAAGCAGCTGGGAATGACCCTTTCTCTATTACCTCACCTTCCCCAGTTACTATTGCAAACCCAGATTTTCGCTTTCCATTTTCCACCCTGCTAGATCCATCTATAAACCACCTCTCTCCCTTCTCCAAAGGAGTCTCTTCCAAATCCTCTCTAACCTTCGTCATGAGATCCACTTGCAATAGACAATCATGGTCTTCCGGTTCCCACGCCTGCCTTCTCCCCTCCAAGAATTCTGCTGGATTTAGATTCTTGTCTGTCCCTATTACCACATCAGGACTGGTTCTCAAAATGCCTTCATACTTCAATATCCTCCCTTCAGTCATCCAAGTGGTAGCCAGCTGGCTCAACACTGAGTTGACCTGATGAGGCGAATGAAGCACCAAAGCTCCCCCAAAGGTTAACTTTTTGCTCTCCACCACCAACATCGCTGTTGCTGCCACAGCCTGAACACAAACTGGCCATCCTTTCACAACCGGCTCCAAACCCTTGCTTAGGAAGGCTACCGGCTGGTACTGCCCCCCCCCCCTTTTCTGGGCAAGGACTCCAACTGCTGTTCCCTGAGCCACTGCCACATACAAATGAAACGGTAATTTCAGGTTTGGCAAGGCTAAAACCAGAGCAGTTAACAAAGCCTTCTTCAGCTCTTCCCACCTTTCACTATCTCCCTCCTCCCATTTTATGTGCTCTCCCTTTCCAGGCAGCTTTCTATGCAAAAATTGTGCCAACACTGTGAATTGGTCTACCCAGATTCTACAATACCCCAATAATCCCAACGCTTTCCGCACCTCTGTCTTGTTCCTGGGAGGAGCCAAGCTCATGATCCCCTTCACCCTTTCAGGGTCCAAGGACCTAACCCCCTGCTGAATGTAATGTCCCAAATATTTCACCTTTTTTCCAACAAACTGAAGCTTCTCTTTTGAGACTTTCAGACCCTGCTCCTTCAGCCAATTCAACAGACTCACAGAAGCTCCTCTCACTTCCTTCTCTTTCTCCCCAGTTAACAACAAGTCATCCACGTACTGAAGGAGGATGATTCCTTTCTGTCTCTCAAATGACACCAAATTTTCTTCCAACGCCTGTCCAAACAACAAAGGGCTCTCGGTATATCCCTAAGTAAGTACTGTCCACCTCAACTGCTGTTTCCTTCCACTCTCAGGATCATTCCATTCAAAGGCAAACAAGTCTCTCCTCCTCTCCTCCAAAGGACACGCCCAAAAGGCATCCTTCAGATCTATCACAGTAAATCATTTGTCTTTGGGGGGGATCCGCCCCAAGATGGTATAGGGATCAGGAACCACTGGGAATCTAGGAACCACTATCTCATTGATCCTCCTCAAATCATTAACCAATCTATACTTCCCATCCTTTTTTATCACTGCTAAAACCGGTGAATTGAACGGTGACATAGTAGGTTCCAACAGTCCCTGTTTCAATCATCTGTCAATCACTGGTTTCAACCCTTCCCTACCTCTCTTACTCAGAGAATATTGTGGAGTCCACAGTTTAGTTATCCCTGGTTGTATCTTGATCTGAATGGGCTGTATTGCCAGCCTACTAACCCCTTCACCTCCTGCCCACACATCTGATGATATCTTCTCCTCATCTTCCGTTGTTAGCATACACATGCGAACTTCCTTCCTTCTATCCCACAATTCTATTCCAAAAACATCCAACAAGTCTCTTCCTGGCAAGTTCACCCCTGAATCTGGAATGTACAATATTTCGGTTTCAGTAACCACATCATTCAATTCCAATCTCACCTCTTCCAAAATCTTGACCTCTTGGGATTTCCCACTCACCCCAACCACCTTTAAAGTCTGCTTTGACCTGCATGCTCCCTCTACCGGATCGCATACAGATGTCCGGCTTGCACCGGTGTCGATCAGGAACAGTCGTTCCTGATGGTCAGGACCCACTAACACATTTACCAGTGGCTCCCCGCAGGTCCCTCTTGGGGAGCCGGAACTTCCCTAATCGTATAGGGCATAGCTTCGTTCCTCTGGGGTTTTGGGACATTTGCGCGCAAAATGTCCCTCTTTCCCGCATCTGAAGCAAGTTCTACTCTGGGACGGCCGTTGGAATCGACCGCCTTGATTGCCCCCTGGACCTCCTCGCCTAACCGGAGGTCTCCACTCCCTGCTGGGAGATCTTTCATCTCTCCACCTTGGCCTCGGATCTGACATCTGGGTCTCCCTGTTTTTCCTAACTTCATTCTTGGCTACTGTTTGCACAGCAGCTACCATCATCTGAGACTTCTGTTTGGTTTTAACTGAGTCTCGGTTCACAAAATCTTGTTGGGCTGCTCTCATCAAATCTGTCATGCCCAAATCAGTCCATCCCTCTGTCTTCTGGATCTTTTTCTGGATATCTGGCCATGCTTTGGTGATGAATTGCATCTTCAGGAGAGTCTCGAAGGCAGGGGTTTCTGGCTCCACTCCGGAGTACGTGGTTAACCCTTCACGGAGCTAAGCACAGAAATCCCCCGGGGACTCATCCTTTCCTTGTGTTATTTCAAATGCTTTGGTCAAGTTTTTCCCTTGAGGGATGGCCAATTTAATTCCTTCAATGATCATGTGATTCATGTCTCTCATGTGCTCCCTATGAGCATCATCATTGATGTTCCAATTTGGATCAGCTATGGGGAACTTTGTGTCTGCAGCCACTGCTCCCTGTTGCCCTGCATGTCTCCTATCCCAGGCAGCTATTGCTGCCCTCCTAATGAGGTTCCTCTCTTTGGGGGTGAAAAGGTGTCCAAGAATATACATCAGTTCTTGGTATGTGTATTCATTGGGCCCCAGAAACAATTCCAACTGTTCCGCCACTTCATGAGCATTCTCATGGAGTTTCGGAAGGGTTTTTTTCAGATCCCGTAACTCAGCAGATTTTATGGGGACAGCCACGAAAATGGTGACTGGATTCCCCTGCGCATTCATGCCATTTGGGACTTCTCTGACTGAGAAAGCCGACACGGGATTGGCCGACCTTCCTCCTAGAGGCAAATTCTCTAGGTCCTTGTTTAATTGAGCCAGTTCCCTTCTGAGCCCTGGATATGCAGGTGGAGGTGGAGCCTGCACAACTGGAGCCGGCAGGGGTGGTGGTGCCGGGACTGCCGGAGCCGATGCCGGTGGACTCCCCATCCAGTCCTCAGTTTCGCTTTCCTCCACCTTGCTGACAAACTGTCTTACTTCTGTTTCTGGTGGAACTGGACCTTCAAAGTGAGCATGATACCATACCTCCACATAGGGTATTTGCTCCTTCATCCAGTGTTTCACTATATACTCTTTCAACTGAGTTATCCAGTACGTGTTGGTATTCCCTTCGGGATCCCAGTGGTAAGGAAACTCAGGGTCTACTAGGGGATACTTCGGCCACCTATATTGGCATAGGTAGATCATTTTCTTTTTCTCTAGACTCCGAATGTAAGTCCTCAGATGGGGCAACGACCATTGTTGTAGTAGTTGACCCAATGGGGAGTCAGTCGGAATCAGCCTTCTCGGGGTCTTTTCTATCTCAATACCCGTTCCCTCTTGGAACGTCTCACACTTGCTTTGTCCCTTTCCCATTCTCCACGCTGCCCGCCAACAATCTCCCAGAGATTCCCAACTCAGGGATTTACACTGTCCTCCAGCAGTCGCTGGATTCCCACAGTTTAAGGACAGTATATCCCTTCTTCTATCCCAAAAGGCAACAAACTCACCTGATACACCCATGGTCTCCTGGAGACGAAAGGAGTGTAGGCATCCCCACTTAAGGTGATCAACGATACTCCCAGAGCGTCAGGCCGGCTTCTCTCTCTCTTGTTTCCAAGGATCGTCTGCTGAGTGCAGTTACCCCGGGATCCAACTGAGACAAGGGAAGGGCCCCTCTACAATGGGAGGCGGTGGCACCACACTTACCCAGTCCCCTTTCTCCAATCGAAATTCCGTCGGGACCCACGTTGAGCGCCAAATTGTGAGGTGGAAGCAGATAAAAAAACCACCAAAAGATTCGTTGATCCAAGGAAAACAAGGTTTTATTCATGTGTCTGCAGAGACGGGTTCCCTCAGGCATTGAAGGGACACAGAGCAAAATTCAGGCAGCATTTTTATCCCCTCTTACGAGGCCTTGGCTCACATTCTTTCTGTTTTCAAATTGATACATATATTTCGAAGGTTCATACTAGCTCCTTATCTAGCAAAAGTAGTTATACGGTTTCTGACGTCGCAGCACTTTATTACAGTTCCCCATTGTTCTCACTTTATCTTGTTTTTTTTCTCTTGTGCACAAACTGGAACACTTTCTTATTTAGCAGAACTACTGAGTTTGAGACACACTTCCTTATTCCATTCAATGGGCCATCCAACATGACTTCGGTTCTGCTCACACGTTTCTCAGAGTTATTTCTACGGCCCATTACTGATCTCTTGTACCTTCCAAAATAATGTTTTGAGGTACAAAAGGAGTTCACAATTTCTGGATGGACCATGGAATGGTAACTGGGGACTGGTAGAGTTGTAATAGAATTGCTGTGCCTCCAGAGATGATTGAGATAAAGCCCCTGTCACACTGCACCAATGGATGCAAAGAGGATGTAAAACAGACAAAAAAGCTTGCCATCCATTGGTTAACGCGATGTACTCACTGCTTCCGTTTTGCTTCCTCTCTATCCATCCAGCATCCGTTTATTGATGTTTCATCCGCTCAGAAAGTTTTGAGCTGCTCAAAACTTTTGCGCGGAAAATGTATCCAATTCATCCATTCTGCATTCGCTACGCATCTGCTAGGCATCCGTTCTACATCCGTTCCGCATCTGCAATATCCACGAGGCATCCGTTCCGCATCTGCGCAACTCGCATCCGCTCGGATGCAGGGAGGAAGTGGAACGGACGCAGAACGGATGCAGCACGGAAACAAAGCATTTAAAACGGAAAAAATGTTCGCAGAGAAGACCTATCTCAGATATTAAGGATGTCTAGAGGATGCCTAGAGGATGCCTAGAGGATGCCTAGAGGATGCAAAGGGACACCTATACTGCCTATAAAAAGGGGGAGCAACTCTTCTGCATCTCACTTTCAGACCAGCAGCCCAGCTGTGCAGACCTCTGCAGCCTTCATCTGACTCTTGCTCTTCCACAGCATCCAGTAATGTCAACCGTGGATCGTAACACAGTCCTTTTGGCAGCCACCATCCTTCTGCAACAGTGCGAAGCCATCTACAGGCTCTGTGAACTCTACTACGGGAAGAAAAGGAGGCGGCCAAGAAGCGTCTGGGTCCGAAGATGGATCGGGAGAAGAGCAGAGTACGGACTGTACAACAAGCTGATGGTGGAGCTCAGGAACGAAGACACTCGGGCATTCCAGAACTTCATGAGGATGCCTCCAGCCATGTTTGACGAAGTTGTGGAGCGGCTGACACCCAGGTTGACCAAGCAGAGCAGCAACTTCCGGCCTAGCCTGGAACCTGGACTCAAGGTGGCACTCACTCTGCGCCACCTGGCCTCAAGGACCACCTACAGGAGCATGCAGTACAGCTGGAGGGTGCCACACAACACCATCAGCATTGTGGTCAGAGAAGTGGTGCAGGCCATCATCGAAGAATATCTGCAGGAGCTCCTCCAGTGCCCCTCCACTGATGAAGGATGGAAGAAAGTTGCAGAGCAGTGGTAACAGAGGTGGAACTTCCCACACACCGTTGGAGCCATAGATGGCAAGCACGTGGCCTGCAAAGCACCAGCCAAGTCGGGGTCCACTTATTTCAACTACAAGGGCTTCTTCAGCATCATCCTCTTTGCCATGGTCAATGCTGACTACAAGTTCAAGTACATCGATGCTTCAGGCAGCAGCTCATGTTCAAATGCCCAGGTATGCAACGCCAGTCACCTCAAGGAGGGGCTGGAACGCAACCTCATCATGGGCTTCCCAGATCCAGATCCCCTGCCCAATGACACACAAGATGTGCCCTACTTCATTGTGCGGGATGACGCCTTCTCCCTCAGAACCTACCTCATGAAGCCATACACTTCCAGATGCCTCACCCGTGAAGAGAGGATCTTCAACTACAGGCTGTCCAGGGCAAGGCGGGTGGTGGAGAACGCCTTTGGCATCCTGGCCAACAGGTTCCAGGTACTTTTCACCACCATGCAGCATCACCCAGAGTCCGTGAGGAGAATCGTGGAAGCTTGCTGCATCCTGCACAATCTCATGCGCACCTGCTACCCAGTCTTGCAGAACAGGCTCGTGGACCTCCAGCAAGGCAATGGGGTCATGGAGCCTGGGGAATGGAGGCAAGGGTGAAACCTGATAGACACTGAGGATGTGCAAGGCCCCAACAGAGCCTCATGTGAAGGGAAGAAGCAGCGCAACCTCCTGAGACACTGGTGCAACTCCCCAGCTGGAGCAGTGGAGTGGCAAGACAGGATGATAGATGATTAATGGGTGCTTCCTTCAGCCTGTCTCATCACATGGATGAGATTGGGCCATGTATGTTGGGTGGGCCTAAAATGAACAGGTCATTTAATAAAGAGTTGTGTTTATGTTGACATGTGTGGATGATTATTACATTATTATTGATAATAAAAGGCCATAGGTGTGGCACCAGGGAGGGTGGACCATACAGTCCCACTATGCTTGCACTGGAGGCTTATCTATCCCACTGCTATCCTTACCTATCCCACAGCTATTACCCATCCCACAGGTATCTCTGCCCATTCCACTACTATCTTAACTCACCCACAAGCATGCAAATGCTTAAACCAATTCTAAAAGTTTCCACCAAGACTTTATTAAAAAAAAGAAATGAAGCAAGTATGTGAATCAAAGATAAACTTTATTGAACAACAAGCTGTAAAAAAAAAATGACCCAAGTCATGTGTCCAAATAAAGTCCACAGGTAGCCAGCTACCCAGTCTCTGGCACTCTTATTGGTCACTTGGAGGTGTGCCCAGTCTCAGGGGTGAAGGGTCCAGGTGCTGTGGAGGTGGGTGGTGCTGGAGTGCTGGTCTGTATCGTCATTGGGGTGCCTGGCCCCGAGAGGACAACAGAGGACGGTGTGTTGAGGAAGGTCTCAGACAGCTGACTCAGACCCGTGATGCTGAGAGGTCCTTCCTCCATGCCATGGGGTATCAGCCCCAGTACTGATGACAGATGTACTGAGGCCGGGCATGGCTGTGGGGTGGAGGAAGGAGTAGTGTTGTGGGGCTGTCTGGTCTGCAGCTAGGTGAGGACTGGCATGGGTGGCATCACTGTCGTCGGTGGCATCATTGTCGTGGGTGGCATCGGTGGCATCAGTGGAACCGGTGGCAATGGTGTTGTCCGATGACTCTGTGCCTGGCCTGGGAAGGGCTGCTGCCTGTGCTGCTGGACCTCCTGGTAGGTGAGGGGCTGTGGGAAGCCTTGGAATGGGAGGGACATCACCTGGGGTGGAGGTGGAGGAGCAGACCTGGACTGGGTGGGAGCAGGTTCCTCTGGGTCTGGAGGGTTGTGAAGCAGCTCGGTGATCCGGTCCTTCACCACCTGGTACTGGGGTTCCTCCATGTTCCTGAGGGTCTGGTTGACATAGGTGAGGAAGGGCTTGCGGTTGGAGGATGAGGAGTCGGTGTGGACCAGCTGAGAGAGGAGATCTATGCTGGTGCGGATGGTGTCCCTGATCTCCAGCAGGACAGTGTGGCTCTGCTCCTCCTGCTGTCTGGCTCTCTGCCTTTCCTTGGAGGTGGAGCTGGGGGTGTGTGGATGCGGCTACAACTGTGGTGGACTCGATGTCTCCTTTCTCCCACCGCACCAGGGAGTCCTCCACGTGCTCCACCATGGTTACAACAGCTGCCCACGGGTTCTCCGTCGTGGCACGCTCCACAGAAACCTGCCTGGAGACAGGGACTGACTCTCGGCCGGAAGAGGACTGGGTCTCAGCAGGCTGCTGGAGAGAGAGGGTTGTGAGAGGGGCTCCTGGTGCTCCTCGGTGGCGGATCTCACCCTCCAGGAAGCTGAACCTGGCCATGACGTAGGTCTCTCAGTCCGTCAGCTTAACCGTGGCCTGGCCAGATTTCTTCAGGTGCAGCTTCCCGTACCAGGTGTGCATGTGCTTCCACTAGCCGAGGAGCACCTCCAAAGTGTAACCCATACTCTCCTCCCTCTCTCTCCAAGCAGCCTGCTTCCTTTTGGTGTCCCTTCTGCCACAGATAGTCATTCTCTCTCAGCCACTCCAGCACCTCATCCTCGTGTTCCTCCTCGATGAAGTATTGCCTCCTCTCCCGTCCCCGCATACACCTCTTCCTCCCTTTGGCAGGAACAGATGGACACTCATCAGAGGGGCTCCCAGCTGGTAGGGGCTGCTCCTCCACACCACCACCAGCACCAGCACCAGCAGGATCATCATCATCATCATTATCATCACCAGGAGGATCATAATCATCATCATCATCAGCAGCAGCAGCAGCAGCAGCAGGATCAGCAGGACCAGGATCAGCAGCAGCAGAGTAAGCCCCAGGAGCCCCAGCAGCAGCAGCAGCAGCAGCAGCACCACCACCACCACCACCACCACCACCAGCAGGACCAGGAGCACGAGCAGGACCAGGAGCACGAGCAGGACGAGCAAGACCATGAGCACGAGCAGGATGAGCAGTACGAGCAGTACGAGCAAGTCTAGGAGCACGAGCAGGACCAGCAGGACCAGCAGGACCAGCAGGACCATGAGCAGCTTCAGCAGAGTATGCAGCAGCAGAAGCACCACCGCCAGGAGCAGCTTCAGCAGAAGCTCCAGCACCAGAAGAGTGAGCCCCAGCAGCAGAAGCCCCAGCAGAAACAGAGTCAGGGACAGGGGGTGGGAGGGTAGCCCTGTCCCTCTTGCTAGGGATGGTGGCAGGTTGCTGAGACTTTCGCTTCTTCCCCATGGTTGTGGGGTTGCTGGCTGGCAGGGAGGCTGGCAGGGAGGCTAGCAGGCACCAAGGCTGGCAGGAAGCCTGGCAGGAAGCCTGGCACCAAGGCTGGCAGGAAGCCTGGCAGGAAGCCTGGCCGGAAGCCTGGCAGGAAGTCTGGTAGAAAGGCAGGCAGGCAGGCACCAAGGCTGGCAGGCAGACTGGCTGGCAGGGAGGCTGGAAGGCAGGCTGGCAGCAAGGCTGGCAGCAGGCAGAGAGCAAGGCTGGCAGGGAGGCTGGCCAGGAGGCTTGGACGCAGGCTGGCAGGAAGGCTGGCCGCAAGGCTTGCAGGCAGTCATGCAGGCAGGACAGGCAAGGACTCGATGTATCCGGCAGCAGGTCTTTCCTCCGAATGCTGGCCATGTGCGAGCTGCTTCCCTTTATATCCGCGCAGCTTACGCAATGCATCCCCCCACATGCGCAATTAATGCCAGGCATCCGTTAGGCTTCCACTACGCATCCGCTAGGCTTCTGCTCTGTATCCGCTTCATCCGCTGTGCATCCGCTGTGCATCCGCTTCATCCGCTCGGCGTCTGTTCTGCATCCACTCTTTCAGTTCCGCGTCCGCTTTGCTGAGGCCCCCCGGAAGCCCAGCAGATGTGCCATCCGCTCCCATCCGCTTCCATCCGCTGGGCTTCCGTTCCGCATCCGCTTTCCATCCGCCCTGCATCCTCCCCCCGTCCGTTTTATCCACTCCGGTTATGCAAATTTTTGCCCCTTTTGAGAGCGGATAACAACGGATGGAACATTTTGCTCGTCCGTTGTGTCCATTTTGCATCCGTTGGGCAGTGTGATAGGGCCTTAAACTTGGACATGTTAGATGTTGTATTTATTACAATGTAGGTTTGTATGCTCATGTTGTGCCCTCACTATGGTAGGTTTATTGATTCCCATTGAAGATAGTCCACAGGTAGACGTTACCCGTATAGTCTGACTTTTGCCTTAGGAGGAATTTCTAAGAAACCTGATTGTATAATGATTACAATGTATAATCAGTATTTATGCTGGCAGAGATTTTATAGGGAATTATATTCCATCCTCTCAAACTGAGTGGATATAGGACAGGGATGTGAAACTCACATCATCACGGCGGCATCACATGACATATTGGGTCTTTTTCCCCCTTTGCTAAACCAGAAGTGGGCATGGCCAACTCATGATGCATCCGGCCTGCAGGCTGCAAGTTTGACATCCCTGGTATAGGATGTAACAACTAATCTCTTAATATCACAACCTATTCTCAACAATGTTTAAAATATGTTTTGCAAATTAATATTAGAGGGAAAGCAGTATGATAATGATAGCCCAGAGACTAACTTTAACTGAAAGAAAAAAAAAGTTGTATAAAGACAAATGAAGTTAATGAATACTTCCACTCCCAGGTTTTGATTTACAATTTACTGTTTTATAATTTATTGTAATAAGAATTATTACATTGTGGAATCATTGGTGTTCTTTGAACTTGGTTGTTTGCTTGCAGATCTTTTATTAACCAACTATGGTAGGTATCGTCATTAGTTGGATTTTCTCCTTGTGTATACACAGTAGTGTGATTGATGTGTAGCCAGAGAAGGTGTGTGTGTATGTGGCAATCTAGGCAATTCCATAATGGCATCCCAGAGAAGAGGCAACATATTCCAGAGAGGCTCAAAATAAGAGATTATGCAATCATGAACTGGATTGGGAAGGGAGGAAAAGGTTTGGGGTAGCAACACCCTAGAGGCTCCCAATGTTTATCATTAGGTTAGAAGGTCATAGCTTTCATCTAGGGAGACTGGATTCTACTGTGTGGTCTTTGGGGTTAGGCCTGACAGAAAGTTTGCTCTGCCAGTGTTGTTGGGAGTATAGTTTTCTCCTTGGTATTTCCTTGATTAGGGTATTGTTTTCGCCTTGATTGTTTAGTATTAATCATTGCTGTGACTGTTGGCTGTTGGAGAGGATGTGATCTGGTCTTTTTGTTTCCTTCTCAGTTTTTTTCCCTTCTGCTTTGAATGGTGTTTAGATGTGGCTTATTTCTATGTGTCTATTGATGGCTGATTTGTTTGAACACCAAATGATCAGGAATTCCCTTGTGTTTTTGGATTTAGCTTGGTTAGGATGCTGGGGAAATAATGAATTTATGAAACATATTATATATATATATAAAAAAGGATAGGAATTTACAAATATTAGTTCTAGCTCTCTTTGCTCTTTGATAAAGTAATAGATAGAACTTATTTATAAAAATACATAATTATAATCTAATGAAAATAATAATAATCGACTATTATGTTTTATAAAGTGTAGATAACAGGTAATTTACAAGATATAGGAAGTAACTACTGTTTAATATCTATGATGAAATATCTACATCACTATCAAAATGAATTAGAAAAAAATATGAAAAGAAATATGAAAATAAAAAATAAGAAAAATATGATTAGTTTTATTATAGAATGCGTTGTGATGTCTATTTGTATGACTTTTTATCTTTCATCTTTTTATATTTGTGTTTTAATTTTTTGTATTTAATAACGTTTTTTAAAATTAAAAAGAAAGAAAAAAGAAAAGATGGCATAAAATAACCACACATATTGAATTATACTATCTATGTTCTGGCAGTTCCCGAATTTCAGTAGCCCCACTTTATGGAATTCTGATCTTACCACAAAGGCAAGCAAAACTGATGGCCATGATTTTTGCACAGGCACTCAGTGATTTCAGTGATGCCATGGAAACCCAGAAGGCTTTCAGCAGCGCTCAGAGTTCTCAACTTCAGTCAGGTTAAGGCTGGAAGCATATCTTAAAAGTATACATTTCCTAAAGTCACCTTCAAGCAAAGAACATTCTGTAGCAGAATGTGATGGTAGAACCCCGAGTTGTAGCTACTGCTAGTGTAGTCTTTGACTTTAGCAGCAACTGAGATGGGATGATAGTGGGAACAACTACTGCCATGCAGTGGAAATTGCTGTCTTTTAAAACATTATAGTATTTTAATTATTTCATTTTTGTTGGCATCAAAAATTATTTCCTTGCTCCTATGCACTACTCTAGAGTATGGTGTGAAATAATCACATAACACCTTTGGAATTTATCCCCATCTACTGTGTGTGTGTGTGTGTGTGTGTGTGTGTGTCTTTAGGTGTGTAAATCTTGCTAGCAATAAACAGTGGGTCTGTGGTCATTAAATAAGTATAACTAAAAGGGAAAGTCAATATCAGAAAGGTATAAAATACAAATAAACCTTTAATGAAGTTAATGCATGAATAAATAGATAACTACTAGTTTTGCTGGCTGTTTAAATATTCTCACTGGTTTTGAAATGGAACTAGTACATCAGTTGTTAACCCATACAGTTGTTTATCTCAGTTTCTTTTTCTTTGGAAGAAAAATGGAGCAATGTTGAGTTGTAAAACATTTGCATTAAAGTAAATATGAATGTTATATCACAGCCATACACCCACCTACCTGCATTATATCTATTCTGAAGCATGTGTCCTTATGCAAAGGCCAGAAAAGGAGTAAGAAATAGTAAGCAAAAAGCTTAAACAAATGAGATAAGAGTATAGAAAAGGAAATCTAGTCAAATCTAGTTTGCATTTCCTAACAATTTTCTATATCTTTCTATCCCTATAAGACTTCTTTCAGGGGTGGGATGCTACCAATTCTGTCCGGCTCTATATAACCGGTAGCTCTGAAAAGCAGCAGATACCGAATTGGTTCTGTGTTTGCTGCTGTTTGGCCCATCTGCCCGCCCGGGCTCTTACCTGTCCTTTATTTTCTGCTTCTTCACCCTCAGCTGCTTTGCGTAGCACAGCTGAGGTTGAAAAAGCAGGAAACAAGAGGATTTTCAAATGCTGCACACCCACACGCAGTGTTTTTCAGCTTTCTGGGCAGCACAGTTTAAGAGTTTTTACACACACACATTGCGTGCATCATGTGTGCGCAAAATGCATATGCGCACGCAAAATGTAGTCACCAAACCAGTAGCATCCCTGGATTCACCCCTGGAGATTGAATCCCACTCTTGGCCCTCTCTAAGTGGTCTAGAGAGTCAGTATATTGTGGCCCCCAACAATCTGGCTCCTCATTTTACTCACCTTGGAAGGATGGAAGGCTGAGTCAACTTGAGACTGGTGAGATTCAAACTGCCAAATTGCAGGATGCTTTCATTCACCAAAATAAATGCAAAAATACCCTGCATTCCATCCATAAAATAGTCCTGAAAGTTGTTGTTTCCTTTAAATAATGAAAACAGTTTTCTTCCTCTCAGAAGAAGAGTAAGGTTGGAAAAAATGCAGATGAAACTGTAAAGTACCTTCCAAAGCTTTTGTCTCTGGTTGAAAGGAACATTGCTTTTTTCTTTCTCTGATGTCTGTTCATATATTTAAGGCAGACTAAATGGGAAGATAGATCCATTGGTGACAAATAAAACAGCTTTCTCTTCCTGTTATCTTTATCTTGCTGACATCAGAAAACTCTTAAAACTTCTTTCCAGGTGAATTTTTAGAGCTTTAGATGATTGTTCTCTGGTTCCTCTCTTTTAGATAATCAGCATTGCTAAACTATAATCTTATTTGAGATGCTCTATTTAATTGGGAACACCTTTTATCTTGTTAATAGGAATTGTAGATTAACAAAAGATAATATTATTGTGAGTAACATGTAAAGAACAGTAGTTTATTAATGCTTTTTGATTTGGGAGAAGTCACTACAACTCTTAGGGCTGCTTGCTTCAAAAAATTATAATATATAATAATAAACATATTCACAGCAGTGAAGTGCCTCATCTATTTTTTAAAATAAATCCAGGTTTGGATTTGCCTTTGTTTGATTTCAGGGACATAAGTAAACTGAACTTCAAACATGTGTCATGTGTGTTATTTTTATAATTTATAATTTATATAATGAATTAATTTATTAATTAATAATTTATTAATAATTAAACATCACACATTTATTTTACTGTATTTTTCTCATTGCTTATACCCATTACATTTGGAAGTTAACGTTATTTAAAAGTAAACTAATTTTTAAAGCCTCACTTTAAGTTTACTTTAAATTAATTGTTCTACCTATAATACAAGCTACAGCTTAAATTGTTAAAAAAATTGTTTGTCATCCTGTTTTAAAATTCTTTAAAGCAGACTTTTGAAATTGTTTACTCATTATATAATTTATTTGCCTTCATTAAATTATCTGTAATTAAGCTCTAATTACATTGTTGGTCTAATTTCTTTTGGGTTTTTTTAAACTGCTTAGTTTTTTTTAATCATCCCAGTTTTTTAATAAGTTTTTCTGTTGTAAAAGAGAAATAGAAATGAGGACAATAATTATTAAGGCATCTAAGGAATCTAAGGTATTGTGTGAAGGAATCTAAGGTATTGTGGTGCTTAAAGTGTTGGACTGAGAATTAGAGTGAAGCCCAGCATCAGCAATGGAGCTCCTAAGTGAATATGAACACATTCTTACCCTTATTTATCCTATATATGTTCTATTTTATGCTCTGGAAGAAAGGAAGGATTAATTCTAACAAAAACTAAATTAAACAACTAATATCAACGAATTCATCTACTTAGAATTTCAAGGAAATAAAATTTATTTCAGTTAGTCCTTGATTGCTGACTATAATGGAGGCTTCTCTTTATGGTCACAAGTTCTGAAAGTCATAAAAAGTCAGGTATGTGACTGACTTGATTTTGCTACCTTTTTTGCAGTGGTTTAATGCGGGTGCTGTTCTGTATAAAAAATAGTAGACTCCTAAAGACTGAATTCTGATTGGCTAAAGAACTCGAATGGGGATTGGTTCAATAGGAACCAATCCACATAGCTGCTAAAAAGGCGGCAAATATCAAATACCTGTCATTGGCTAAAGCCGGCAGAGAAAAACATATAAAAGGCTGCCGCAGCCTGAGCCAATGTTCCGTTTTCCCAACTGTGTTACTGAATAAAGAATTTGTTGCTGGAACCCGGTCTACCTCGTGTTTTTCCGGACGGAACACTGGCGACAAGGATGGGATCGTCCTAAACGCGAGACTGAGCACACGGCGACAGATTAAAAAAAAAAAAACCAGATGAAAAACAATGGCTGGAAACAACGCGCCGCCCGCACCCTTCAATCCCAATGAAGAAGATTGGGAATCCTACATAGATCGTTTCCAGATGTATCTGGAGAGCAATGAAATGGAGGAAATCTCAGACCAGCGTAAGAGAGCTGTTTTCTTGACACACTGTGGGGCCTCAGTCTTCAAAATGGCCAAGGCTTTGGTGAAGCCCCAAGATGTGAAACAATTGACTTGGACAGAGCTCCAAAGAACACTAAAGGCCCACTATGCACCGGTGGTGTCAAATCTAATCAAGCGGCACAAGTTTTATCTGAGAGACCAGAAAAAAGGCGAAACCATTGCTGATTTTGTGGCAGCCCTCCGTCAAATAGGGGGAGCGTGCGAGTTTCTGAATATAGAAGAAGCGATGCGGGATCGAGTAATATTGGGTTTAAGAGACTCTAACATACAGAGCAAACTGCTGAATAAACCCAATATAACAGTAGCCGAAGCTATCGCAGAAGCCACGGCCGCTGAAGCCGCGAAAAAATCGGCAGTCAAAATGAAGCAAATGAACGCGAACAATGATGAAACAAGCCCGGCTAGAGGGAAGAAACAATCTCCCATCACCACGCACTACGAAGAATTTGACGAGATGTCAGAATCTGGGGAGGAAGACGACGAAGTCCACCCCCTATACGCCAACAAGAAAGGGCGCGAAAACAGAAATCGGCAGGAATGCACTGGCTGCGGGGGAAACCATCCTCGAGCTGATTGCAGATTCCTCGATGCCATGTGCAGAGCGTGCAAGAAAAGGGGGCATATCGAGAAAGTCTGCAGGAACAAAAAAATTACAGTCCAAAAAGACGCAGCAACTCCCCAGCAAAAGCTGAGCCAAGACAACCCGAGAGAAAGTGGCACCGAAACAAGCAAGCCACTAACCGAGAGAAAGAATACCAGACTTTCACTATCGGAAGCGCTCAGACGGAAAGCGGGAAGAAGGTAAAAATAATTGTAAAAATTAAAGACAACCCCTGTGAGATGGAGGTTGACTCTGGATCTTTCCTATCAATGGTGTCATGGGACATCATCAAAAAACTGGTTCCAGACATCAAAATCAAGGAACTCCAGAGACAAAAATTAACCCTCAAGGACTACCAAGGAATCCTGTGGTAGGCCTGGGACATTTCCGAGTTGCCTACAAGCAACATGTCGCTGTACTACCATTGACGATAGTCGACCGAGACCGACCAAGCCTCCTGGGCATCGAATGGTTCGCACCATTGGGCATCGGGATGACTGGAGTAGACCAGGTGGCTGCAACCAACTGGGAAGAAGACCTCATCCAAGAATTCCAGGACATTTTCGATGGCTCCCTAGGCAGTTATCGGGGGACCCCAATTTCTTTTAGTCTAGACCCCCCCAAGTAGCCCCTAGAAGACTAAAGGCCAGATGAGTTCCTTTTGCTCTAAAAGCAAAAATAGAGGAACAACTAGATAAATTGATAAATCAAGGGGTCTTAGAGCCTGTAGACCATGCCAAATGGGAAACACCAATTGTAACGCCAATTAAACCAGACGGTTCGGTTCGAATCTGTGGCGACTACAAGGCTACCCTGAACCACACGTTGCAACAAAGCGCATACCGGTGCCAGTCGTACAACACTTATTACACTCCCTTGGGGGAGGAAAAGTTTTCGCTAAACTAGACCTAGCACAAGCGTACCAACAGCTCCCAGTAGATCCTTTAATGGCTGAAGCACAAACAATAGTGACTCACAAAGGGGCATTCAAATGCAACAGACTCCAATTTGGAATGAGTGTAGCCCCAGGCGTTTTCCAGAGCCTCATGGAACGCCTGTTAAATGGTATAAAAGGAGTTGTACCATACTTCGACGACGTCCTTATTTCGGCCAAAGATGCGACCCAACTAAAAAAAAGACTTAAAGACGTACTAAATAAATTCAGAGAGTCTGGCCTTAAAGTAAAAAAAGAAAAATGCTGTTTAATGACTGATCGCATCGAATTCTTGGGCTATTTGATAGACGGAGAGGGTATACACCTGACCGAAAAAAAGGTCAGAGCTATTAAAGACGCACCAGAACCAAGGAACAAAACTGAACTGCAGGCATTCTTGGGACTAATAATTTTTTATAATGTGTTCCTACCCCACAAAGCAACAATAGCAGAACCATTGCACCGATTATTGGATAAGCAAACAATTTGGACTTGAGGTTATAGAGAAAAGAAAGCCTTCCAAAAAATAAAAAACTTATTAACATCAAACACCATTCTTATCCAGTTTAGCAACACACTGCCATTGACGGTGACCTGCGACGCCTCACCATTTGGAGTCGGTGCCATCCTGAGTCACAAATTGCCAGATGGAAGAGAGGCACCGTTGCATACTATTCAAAGACTCTGTCTAAAACTGAGCGAAATTACAGTCAATTAGACAGGGAAGCCCTGGCAATCATCGCCGGAGTAAAACGCTTCCACGAGTACCTAGCAGCCTACTCTTACACCCTAATACATCGCCCTGGGAAACAAATCTCCCATGCAGATGCGTTAAGCAGAGCACCGCTACCAACTCTAGAGGAAGACCCGGCACCGACGACGACCACCCTGCAGATAGAGACATGCCCAAATCTGCCCATATCTGCGTATGATGTCGCCAGAGCCACCGCAAAGGACCCATTGACTGCCCGTATACTGAACTGGGTAGGTAAAGGCTGGCCGGAAAACCAAAAAACTGAGAACTTTAAATCTTTCCGGACCAGACAAACTGAACTCTCAATTCAAAAAGGTTGTTTGTTGTGGGGTGATCGGGTAGTTATCCCCTGCAAATTACAAACGAGGGTTCTCAATATGCTTCACGAAGGCCACCCTGGAATTGTTAAGATGAAAAGCCTTGCTAGAAGCTATGTCTGGTGGCCAGGTATAGATAGGGACATTGAATACTGGGTAAACTCTTGTAACAAATGCCAAAGAAATAGGCCTTCCCCGCCACAAGCACCCATAAGGGACTGGGAAACCCCACGAGGCCCCTGGTCACGAATCCACATAGACTTTGCGGGTCCAAGTAAGGGACATACCTTCCTAATTGTCATAGATGCATACTCAAACTGGCTAGAGGTTAAAATCATGCCATCTACGACAACTGAAACCATTATTAAACAACTTGACAAACTCTTTGCAACCCATGGCCTGCCGGACGTCCTAGTGTCCAACAACGGGCCACAATTAACGAGCATCCAATTCGAACAATACCTAGCCTCCCTAGGTATCAGACATGCCCTAACCGCGCCGGCCCACCCGGCTGCAAACGGTAGGGCAGAGAGAATGGTTAGATTTACCAAAGAAGGTTTAGAAAGGATGGACATAGGGGATGTCCAAGATAAAATAAATCACCTACTCACCCTCCAGCATATCACACCCAGTACCATAACAAACAAAAGTCCGGCAGAATTACTAATGGGGAGAAAACTTAGATCACAACTAGACAGATTGCACCCAAACTATACACCAGAAACCCCCCCCCCCGACTCTTCCATCCGTTTCAGGACATTTGAAATAGGCGACCTAGTCTATGCAAAAAACTTTACCGGGGACCCATTATGGCTTCCAGGAAAAATTACACAAATTGCAGGCCCCCGGTCCTACCGACTAACTATAGACGATGGCAGGGAATGGAAGCAGCACATAGACCAGCTTCGCTCCCGAAACATTGAAAGAATTACAAACACACAATCACAAATATTAAAAACTGACAAAAATCAAATCAAAGAGGGGGGGGGAAATATGAGAAAATAATAAAGAACCGTTTCAATTAAACACAGAATACAATAACTACCAAAAAGAGCAAAAAAGAGACTTACAGTTAGAAGAAACTTGCGAGAGGAGTCCAATCGAAGGGGCCAGCCAGGCCAGCTCGACCTGCCCGGAGAAACCAGGAGGGAGCGGCAAAACCACCGGCCTAAGAAAATCAGGCGGCAGTAAAATGGCTGACTCATCCTTCCAGGCGGTTCCATGGAGAAAGACCGGAGAGACAACAACCCCATCTGAACCAGTCGAAGTCTCCAACAGAAATGAACCGTGCAAGTACAGTCGAGTCAAAAGAAGCCCCACCTACCTACGCGACTACATCACCACGTAGAACTAAACCAAGAGGGGAGGGGTGTTCTGTATAAAAAATAGTAGACTCCTAAAGACTGAATTCTGATTGGCTAAAGAACTCGAATGGGGATTGGTTCCTATTGAACCAAACATAGCTGCTAAAAAGGCGGCAAATATCAAATACCTGTCATTGGCTAAAGCCGGCAGAGAAAAACATATAAAAGGCTGCCGCAGCCTGAGCCAATGTTCTGTTTTCTCAACTGTGTTACTTAATAAAGACTTTGTTGTTGGAACCCGGTCTACCTCGCGTTTTTCTGGACGGAACAGGTGCCACAGTCATAAAGCAGCCATCATTGTCATTAACTGAACACCATTGCCATTAAAAATGTAGTCACCAAACCGGTAGTAACACCGGTTGAATCCCATCCCTGACCTCTTTGCTTCCTATTTATAAATAAGACAAAGTGGGAAGACATTAGGAAAAAAAATATCAAGACTAAGAATGTTTTTAGAAACTAAAAGAAAGAAAAAGAAAATGCATGAGATTTGAAGGCTATACTAAGGAAATCTCTATTTCTCTTTGTGGTATTTTTCTTTACCCTTATTACAGGTCAACTATATTTTTAAACAATCTCTCTTCGTAGTGAAATCTTTATATGCCTTCAAGCATTTTTCTTAGTCACTTCTCAATTGCTCCTATTTTTGCTAGGCTTAGACACATTCAGTATATTTTATTTAGAAACTCTCTCCATGTTACTGACACTGCACAATTTTATTATCAGCAGTGTTCAAGCAAACACAAATCAAAGTAGGTCAGTTACAGTTTCACTGCAAAAACCAAATCACTTAAAAAATATCCATAGATAATTTCATCACGTAGTTCAAAGGATTCCAAGCTACACCTTGATATAATGAAACACAACTCCAAGCAAAACCCTTTTGTTTTCCTTCCTTCCTTCCCTCTCTCCTCCCATTCGTTCTTCAAAGGGCTTTACTTTCTACAATTCCTTTGCCACGATACAGTCTGCCAGTTGAGTAATTACATTCAAAATAACCATTCTTTTCTTCTGGTAGTTATAGAAGCAGGTAAGCTGTAATATTTTTTATAATTAGAGTCACACATAATCCCTTGCTCAACTTTCCAAAACAAAAATATACTAATGATAGGCCAATTCAACTGCAAATTATATCATCATTAGGCTGACTAGTTTGAGGGATCTCAGTAGAGCAATAATAGCTTAATTTATATTGGCTGTTATTCCATATCATTATGCCTAACTGTGGCTTCTGCACATTTTCACATTGCTGATTTCCAGGGTGGCAGCCCAATAATTAGAACCTGCCTGAGCCTCATTACCATAAACAAACCCTGCAGCCAATTCTTTACCTTCAAGTAATCCTAAAAGATGCACATTCCTAGTAGTTATTTGTATCTATTCAGGTTGAGTTTATGATGTTCAGAATACAACACAAAGCATTATTTTTAGATCCTTCATGCAACCACACCAAACTTGATTGCAGAAAATACGACTTCAGCAACAGTCAATGTTTGGAATACTCTACCTGACTCTGTGGTTTCTTCCCCAAACCCCCAAAACTTTAACCTTGACTGTCTACTATTGACCTCACCCCCTTCCTAAGAAGCCCGTAGAGGGTGTGCATAAGTGTACCAATCGTGCCTACCGTTCATGTCCTATTGTTTTTATTTTTCTGATAAGTATCTATCTCATGTATTCAAAACTATATTTATTCTTATACTTGTATCTTGTAAGCGATTGACAAATCAAATAAATTCTAAATAAATACTAAAAATTCAGCTGTCAGAATTAAGGAGAAAACAAACCTATTTAATATGCATTCATTCTGGTTGTTTAATATTTCATTCTAAAGATATATAAAATACTTCCATAATATAATTTCTCTTAAAAGTCATAATTTCTCTTAAAAGTCTTATTTGCTGTCCATAAAATGGTATCCTCTTGGATATATTGTTTACAATTAAAAATGACTATGATGTTCCTGACACAAATTATGAAGTGAAACTTCATTATAGTTTATATCTTTTTTATATAGTATATATCTTTATATCTTTTTTATATAGTTTATATCTTTTTTATATCATTATCTTTTGTAATAGTTAATACCAGAAGTGGTATTCAGCAGGTTCTGACCAGTTCTGGAGAACCGGTAGTGGAAATTTTGAGTAGTTCAGAGAACCAGCAAATACTACCCCTGATTGTCTCTGCCCCCATCTATTCTCTGCCTCCCAAGTCCCAACTGATTGGCTGGGTCTTTTTTTGTTGCCCTGTACAGGAGAACAGAGCTGAAAGGTAGGTTAGTGGGGTGGGGAGGGAATGGGATTTTGCAGTATCCTTCCCCTGCCATGCCCACCAAGCCATGCCCACAGAACCAGTAGTAAAAAAAATTGAATCCCGCCACTGGTTAATACTCAAGATTACTTACATCCTAAAAACATCCTAAGAAATGACAATATTTTACAACATAAGTCAAGTCAAATAAATCAAGAAATTAGCCCAATATGAAAGCATTAATAGTGAACTCAGAAACAGCAAGGAAACAACAGAAACAGAAACAACAACTTGGGATTCCAAACATTTAATATCTGTTGAAATAAATAGAGCTTGCTTTTTAAATAAAACTGTTTTCAAATTTAAAAGGGAAAGCTATGCAGGTCTAGATGGAAAAAAATCCTATTGGTTTCAGTGAAAAAAAAAACTTCATTTCCTTCATTTCTAGGTAAATATATATGATTGCACCCTAAATAATATTTCCATATGTAAATTTCAGAATGTGTTCTCTTTGCATCTGAACTTGTCTCACAGGTACCATGATTGCAGATTAAAATTAGTTAAAGTATGAAGCAATATGTGTTGGATGTTTAACTTGTAATTATATATGATGCTAATTTACCACCCATAAGTAAAATATAATCCATAACAATACATTGGTAATACAATTTATGTATAGTTCTCAGAATTTCTTTTGGTTTATGGTCTCCCTAATGTGTACCATGAGTTATTATTAAGATAATCACTCGTAAATCTGAGCATTCTCAGCAGTGTGTACTGCTTCTCATTAGATGCTTAAGACACATCAGTGAAGTTGGTCACAATTATTCCCACTGCAGGACCAGACAATTAGGTTGAGAAATGCCCACTTGCTCAAGCTCATCCAGTGAATCCAAATGAGCTAATAGATAAATCTTATCACAACGCCATTTTATTTTATTCCCTGAATTTAAGGGGATGAGAAGGCCCAACTGAAAGTTTAAAATGTTTAGTACAGTACTCATAACTTTAATAGAGAAATTAATTGAGAAATTTTTGTTAAGCAAGGTCAATCAATTATATTTCTTCTACTTTTTATTATGTTATTGGCAAAAAATGAACAACTGCTGGGCTGGGGAAAGTCACTAGCAACCTTTTGCCAGTCTCATTACTGTTTGTCACAAATTAACCCACTCAACATTTACCTGCACCTTAAGGCGCACATATTATTTACAATGCTTTGAATTTATTATACATTAAATACACCATAACGTTATGATTTAGCACTTCTACTCCATCATGTCTTTTAATGCACAGAACAGAGTCAGCCAATACATTATTTAGTTCATGCTACTTGCCTCAGCTGTAAGAATCCATCTGAAGTTCTTTGGCCGGGTATCAATATAGGATTTATAATGTTACTGTAAGAATTATTATTTAGTTCAGTTTGACTATCAGGCATTCTAGCTGATTAAGCAAGGGTGTCAAAATGTGTGCTCCTTGGAATAAAAAAGCCAGCTCAAATTATTTATTGATTTACTTGAAAAGACAATGGAGACTATAGTTTAAGAAAGGCAAAAAAATATTGAATTCTAGCACCAAACTGTTAAATCATTTGTATGCTGCATCAGTTAGAGTTTACATCAGTGGGAAGATAATTTATAGGACAAATCCAAAGAGTAATTTCCATTTGTAAATGGATGTTTTCCCAATTCCCATCTTCTTTGTAGACAGACATCTACATTATTGAAAGTCTTTGCAGACATTTGATTACAACATTCATAGCCCAAACCAAAGCTGGAGCACTAAATATGAAGTCTCTTTAGCTTCTGAGACATTTTTGAAACTGCCTAGAAAGTATGAATATTTTAAAGAAAGATAAAAGTCTGAGGAATAGATGGCTGAAAAAAAAGATACAATTGTTGCACTTAGAGGCCTGGTAATTCACTTCAGGCAATCAGAATAAAATAGTTGTCTCCAATCTGGTGCCCTCTAGGGGTATTAAACACTTTTTTAATTCCTAAATTAACTCCTTAACTCCTTAATTCTCAGGATGCATGTCAAAGATTGTCTAAGATTTATGGGAATTTAGGCCCAGCACAGTTTGGAGGCCAAGGAAAAACTGGTGGATAAGCCAGTATATTTCACATGATTTTTTTTTTATTCATAGCGATTTCCAAAGGCATCATCAAAATGATTTCCTAAAGCATCATCAAAAGAACATCAAAAGAACAGCCGTTGTTTCTGAAGAATTCTTAAGTATGAAGAGTTATTTCATGGTTCTGGAAACTGATCAGCACATAAATTCCATTCAATCTGATGGATGACTCATGTGATTAAAGGAACAATTAAATCAAATAATGTTTGCATGTAAAAAAATGCAAAGCATATTTAAAAATAAAAGTATAGCACTAACACAAGCCACCTTAACAGCTAAAAAAGAAAAAAGCTCAAAAATATATCATGGAAAATGAAAACAGATTGTGTTTTATAAAAGTGCAATTCTCCATGAAAAATAAAGACAATAGATTTCCCTCAGAAAGCTGTCTCCCTGGACAGTCTAAGAGTTTATTTATTAATATCTTATCTCACCCTTTACAAATAATTCAAGTGGCAAACATATCCAACATAACTTCTTCCTCTCACAAAACTTGCACAACTTTACGAGGCTGAGAGACAGTTATTGGCCCAAAATCATGTGGCTGGCGTAGATGAGACTTGAACTCTTAGTCTTCTACTTTCTACCCTGGTGCCTAAACCATGAGACCAAACTGGATCTCACAGAGTTGCTATTGTGGGAGACATAGGAGGAGGAAGGGGTGTTAGATATGTTTCCCACCTTGAGTTATTTGTAAAGTGAAATAAATAAGTACCCAAGACAAAAGCAAAAAAAGAAAATGGAATTTGTTTAATTTGGCTCTTGTTGATAACGGCACAAAGAATATGTTTTGCCTTAACTTAGAAACAAAGGGTACTTTGCTTTATAAACATATATGGTCCTGATATTTGGTGCTGCAAAGTTTTAAAATTTGAATGCCCTCTAATTAATACGTTTTTTTTTCCTGGCTAGACACCCCACAATATTATGAACCACCCAAATTCAAGCACATAGGAGAAATAATTTTCTGATGAACTTTGGACCAAGATGTGTTCATTCTCATTTAAAAGGTTTGGAATTGAAAAAAAATACAACCAAGGAATGAATAGAAGAATAGTATAACAATTTCCATCATTGTCAGATATTGAATTATATTCATGTGTTTTCTTGAAGAAAGATGTGTCTGTTGTGCTTCTTTTTATACACATTTCAAATTTCAATATTTTAAAGGTTTTACTCTTTTTAAATCATTTCCAAATTTCTGATTTTTAAACTTCAGCATTAATATTTATACAGCCAAAATGCCCTTATTTTTAAAGCCAAATGGATCTAATAAATACCACATGGCCATTATGAAGTAGAATAACCTACAAAGACCTCAGTAAGTATTTTGTAGAACAGATGCAAGGATTACAGATGAAAAAGTATTGCCCAATTATCATTTACCCATTTAATGAGACAGCAACCTCTACTAAAGCAAAACAAAAACAAAACAAAAGAGCTGGAATCTACAATGTATTCCAGGCAGTGGCATCTATTTTGGATAGTATCTAGAACAGATGATATTTAAAAAAACATATTACAAAGACATAATATATTGCAGAAATACTAAACTTGAGAAGTTAGCTGGAATAAAAGAAAAGATATATAACTGAACCAGTGAAAGAACAAATCCTCATCCTGTCTATAATGTGTTTTGATCCCTATGTGTGTTTTTGCTGAAATAATTTAGATTCTCTGTGATTTATCAAATGTGCAGGGGTGGGATTCTATTGGTTCGGGCCGGTTTGGGTGAACCCCTTGCTCCAAAGATCATCTGTCTCCGAACCACTGTTTTCAAAGCACACAATCACTGAACCAGTTGTTATACTGGTGGAATTCCACCCCTGGATACATTTCACTATCAAGGCCTCCAAAGACTATCAGGGTAAAAGTAGGATGTCTTTCACTCGGACATATGGCCTCTGGTTGTAGCATGAAAGAGAAACATTTAAATGTAAACCAACAATGAGGTGTCCCATATTTTTGGCTTTTGGCCAAAACAATTTATATGGAAAACACACTAAATACTGGGATTTCTCAGTAGTCTACAGGTTTGGCCTTTGAGCATCACACATTCATTATCTTCTTTTTACTTGATTTTGTTGGGAGCCTTCTTTCATTCTTCTCTCCCATTGTTCCTAACTGCATAATGTTCTGTTAATCTGTTTCTGATCTCTGACTCATAATTTCCTGAATTTCATACTTTCAGGGTTTGACAGAAGTATCATTTAATTGCTCTGAGAGTCAAAGACTTGTTCATGGTGCATTTATGTTCTCAAAACACCTGCAGGGCACCATGCCTTTAATTTATAATAGATTAGCAAGTTTAACTTGTTTTGAAATATTAATACAATTAGTATAAGCATGTGTTCTGTGTATATACTGTGTTTCTCACAAAATAAGGCCAGGCCTTATTTTTTTTTGACCCCTGAAAAAATGGCTAGGCCATCTTTTTGGGGGTGACCTAATTTCCTCCCCCACCTAGAGCGGCCCATATGCACGTACCTCTGCATGAGGCCGTTTCTATCAGCTGATGAAAGCTCCCCAAAGTCAGAGTCCCCAGCCGCTTCGGAGCGAGGCATGGCTGCCCATGTCCCCTCGCCATGAGGCAATGTCTTTAGGGCGATGGAAGCTTCCCAAGGGCAATCACCAGCCACTTCGATTGGCCAGTAGAATTGGCCTTGGGGCGAGTGCACACACACTCTCTCCCCTTGCTGTGAGGCCACTTCTACCAGCAGATCAAAGTGGCTGGTGACTGCCCTTGGGGAGCTTCCATCAGCCTAAAGACACTGCCTAATGGCAAGGGGACATGGGCAGCCACACCTCACCCCAAAGCAGCTGGGGACTCTGCCTTCAATGGAGCTTTCATCAGCCGATAGAAGCGGCCTCATGGCAAGGAGAGTGTGTGTGTGCGGTCACCCCAAGGCCGCTTCTACCGGCCAATCGAAGTGGCTGGTGACTGCCCTTGGGGAGCTTCCATTGCCTGAAAGACACTGCCTAATGGTGAGGGGACACAGGCAGCCATGCCTCGCCCTGAAGCGGCTGGGGACTCTGCCTTCAGGGAGCTTCTATCGGCTGATGTTCTATCGGTAGATTGGGGTATTCTAGCCTAGGCTATCTGCAGGGCACTCCTAAAGGCAAGTTTTCTCCCCAAACCCCACCCTTCCCCCCCATTTCTCTTCACTTCATGTAGTTCTCACGAACGATGTGAGAAATGGCGGTGAAACGCATGGATTAAATAGGCCTAAATTTTGGGGATGGGGCTTAATTTCACCTCATGCTTAGAAATCATGCTGGGCCTTCCTATTGGCGGAGACCGTATTGTTGGAGAAACATGGTAATTGGGATTGGAAAACACAGTGAACTCTTAATTCTTTTCCAATGTTGTTGGCTAACAATATCAAAATAATAAATGTATATAACTCACCTCATTTATGGATAAAACTGACGATGATATACTCAGTCTGGTTTCTGGGTTTTTAAGAGGAGTTTATCTGCAGATCATGTTTCTCTTTGCACTGTAAAAGGCTAATTTCCGTGGATTATACTTTTACTGAAGCAAGGTTTGTTTTGATAATCTAGAAATTCTGAGTGTGGATTAACATAAAAAATCAGATGTATAATACTTTTAAGTTTTGAAACATACATCCATATATCTCTAGAACACACACATGCACACACACACACACACACACACACACACACACACACACACACACTCCATTCTCAGCTTGAGGACTTGTATTTGCATCTGAGATGGCAAGCTGCCAATCGTGGGCTGCACTGGTCCCTGATGGCTGCAAGGTTGGGAAAGAGGCAAGGTTGACTCGTTTCCAATGGCAAAAATCAGGCCAAGCGGGTATCCTTGTTCTGGACTGGATACTTCAGTGGGAAGAAAGCACATCTTTCTCTTTTTATCCTGGCCACTTTTTACAGAGGCACGTTGAGAGTGTTTTAACAAACTACATCTCTGTTTGGTTTGGTGGTTGTGCCTCAGAGAAAAAGTCAATTCATAGAGTAAGTCCATTCAGAGAGTGGGAAGGACAGCCGAGAAGATTATAGGAAGCTTATAAGCGCTATGTGCTTAGAGCTCAAAGCATTGTTAGAGACCCCACACACCTACTTCATAGTCTGCTTCTGTTGCTCCCCTGTGGGAGGATGTTTTGAAGTATTTCTAGCAGGACTACCAGATCCTGTAACAGCTTTGTTCCCTATGCCATCCGTCTGGTGAAATTGCAAGATTTGTTTCTCTCGCGGTGTACATGTATCCATCCAAACTAAACTGTGTTGTTTTTCTGTGTCATATAATATATGTGGGTATATGCATAATTTTTGTTCATATATATATATATATATATATATATATATATATATATATATATATATGTGTGTGTGTGTGTGTTTGTGTGTGTGTGTGTGTGTGTGTGTGTGCGCGCGCGCGTGTGCTGTTCAGCTTCCTTCGGGTATTATCCCACGTCATTGTAGTGCTTTCAAAGTTGTAGCAATGTTTCATCAGAATCTCATCTGCCATCATCAGGCTTCTGTATGGATGTGGGTCTCACAGCCTCTGGTTTCAAATTCGAGGCTGGCCTATTCTGATTGGCTGGGAGTCTTGGTCTGTGTTCACTGGACTTGGAGTTTGATTGATTGGTGTTTCTGGTTTCTTCTGTCTGTTTTGTGGCTTTGATTGGCTGGCAACACTCTGTTCCTGTGTTGGAGGCTTTCAGTGCAGCTTGGCTTCGTGTGAAAGGATGGCTGCTATCCATTTTATCTGTAGCTCTGTTATCTGTAACAGAGACCTAGAAGATCAACAGACCTATGGAACAGTTGTCTTGCTCTACATAAGAGATACTACAGATAAAATCAGTAAGATACTACACAGGCATCACATCAAGACTGCCTTCAAAACAGACAAAAAAATAGCAGCCATCCTTAGAAACCCCAAAGACAAAATTGACCTGGAAAACCAAGGCATATACGAAGTTCCCTGTACATCATGCCCGGCCACATACATTGGACAGACCAATAGAAGAATAAGTACTCGCCTAGATGAACACAAAAATGCAGTAAAAAAGCTGGAACACACCTCCTCACTAGTCCAACACATGAAAACCACAGGTCATAACATCAACTTCAATGGCACTAAAACCCTAGCCACTATAGAAAACCCCAGCCACAGAATCATCAGAGAAGCCATAGAGATTGAAAAAAGACCTGAAAGCATGAATAGAAGAGATGATTCCAGCGGACTGTCAATCATTTGGAAGCCTGCACTCTCAAATAGAAAGATCTCCACACCACAAACCAGGCAAACACCTGAGCACAAACAGACTCCCTCTGATGCCTCCAACTCAAACACCCCCCCACCAGGCACCCAGGTAAAACCTGGCTTCCTAATGGATAGCAGCCATCCTTTCACACGAAGCCAAGCTGCACTGAAAGCCTCCAACACAGGAACAGAGTGTTGCCAGCCAATCAAAGCCACAAAACAGACAGAAGAAACCAGAAACACCAATCAAACTCCAAGTCCAGTGAACACAGACCAAGACTCCCAACCAATCAGAATAGGCCAGCCTCGAATTTGAAACCAGAGGCTGTGAGACCCACATCCATACAGAAGCCTGATGATGGCAGATGAGATTCTGATGAAATGTTGCTACAACTTTGAAAGCAGTACAATGACGTGGGATAATACCCGAAGGAAGCTAAACAGCACACATGTAAGTACCCGCGAAAGCTTTAAAAAACATATATATATATATATATATATATATATATATATGATTGGCTCCCAGCCAATCAGAATGGACCAGCCTCAAATTTTAAACCAGGAGCTGTAAGACCCATATCCATACAGAAGCCTGATGATGGCAGATGAGATTCTGCTGAAA
>BLBF01000007.1:35332637-35373259 GCA_015471245.1 Laticauda colubrina | reverse complement strand
TATATATATATATATATATATATATATATATATATATATATTCATGTATATGTAGTATATATTGGAGGTGGAGACCCTTTGAGAGCTGTATGCAATGAAATTTCATTTTAATATATGCTGATTAGTGTACATTCAAAGTGACAATAGAGAAAAGTTATTCTAAGTCTAAGAGCCTTCATAGCGATGGCTGTTGGGAGATGGCTTTAGCAAGGTGACAGTGGTAAAGTGGCAGTAATGAATTGTCCTAGATCAGGTATCATGCCCTTCTTGGAATATGACTCAGAGGAGGAAGCTGAACAGCTGACAGGAAGTGGGAATGTGGCTCCATTGGCTGTGGAAGAAATTGAGGAAGGGCAAAGTCTGGCTGGGCAGAGCAGGAAAGAGGTAGAACAAGGGAGAGGGAATTCAGAGGAAGACCCAGGCCCATTTACACTTCATCCTCGGTCACATAGGAAGAAATGGAGAAGAGAGCAAGGTGGGTTGCATGGCTTATGGGAAGGAAAGGGCCCTGGTTCTTTTCATTAGCTGCAGCTGGGAACACAGTGTATAAAAAAGGCAAGCTGCATGCAGCAAACTGTTGGGAGCAAACACTGACTTTATCTTGTATCGTTGTGGTTTATCTGTGTTCCTGGCATCTTTTCAACTGTGTGAGTTTTGCTGTGCTTTCAAGGTTGAAATTCCTGCTCCTGCCCTGCCAAACTCATTAATTCAATTTGGTTTATTTGGATTTATGTGTATCTTGTTTTGGATTGAATTTTCCACAGTCAAAGCCTGTTCCTGGGACAGTTTTTCTCCAGCCCAAAGGTAACCTGGACATTGGGGAAAAAGTTGGAGATAATAAAGGGAATCTTATTGCTTATCTGTCTGTGCTGCCTTTGTGCCACGCCCAAGTTCATCACACTACGAGTGTCAAACTCATGTTGTCACAGCGGCATCACATGATATATTGGGATTTCCCCCCCCCCTTCGCTAAACCAGGCATGGGCGTGGCCAGCATGTGACGCATCCGGTCTGTGGGCCAGGAGTTTGACAGCCCTGTCCTAGACCCCTACATGAGTATTTGTTGGTGATCTTCATTGATCACCTGATAGAAGATCGGTGGATTCATTCATTCACTTTTTTTTTTTTGGCAAGTGATTTTTTTTATTATAAGAAGATTTTACATAGATTTTAAATAAACTGGAAACATAAAAGAAAATGCAGGGAAAAAGGAAATACAAAAGAAAAATAAAAGGTAGCCAAAAAGAAAACGATATCTAAAGAAGTGACTTTCCATCCTCTTTGCAGCAATGCCAAACATAGTCATTGTCGTCTCTACCTTCTAAAATTATGCATAGGTTCCCTTCTTTCCATTAAACAAACCTTGTCAGTGAGTAAATCCTGAAATTGCCAGTTCATTTTTATCCATTTTCATGTGTTATCAGGAAAGGCAGGTAGAAAAATATGTTTAAGTTAAAATGACACTAATATATGCATGTTAGAGTTGACTTAAGATCTGAAACTCTGGCTCATTTATGTATGTGCAAGAGATCTTTACTTTAAGCAATGAAAAATAAATTCGCCAGGACTCTTGGTAAAATGGAAGGTGTTTGTGTCCCCCCCCCCCTTACAAACAAGACTTTAACTCAACTATAATTAGTAGCTGTGATCTGATTGAAACCTCCAACTTCTTTCAATTAAGGAAAAGACCTGGGACAAATGCCTCCTTATTCACCACTTACTGAATGACCTCATTTCTCTGGCATAATCTATCACCAATTATATCCTGACAGATCACACTTTCAAGATGATTAGCATCCTCTGCATTATTCTGGTGGAGTCATAGGTGATGTATCCAATGTTAAAAGTAAAACAAAAATAAGGAAATGAAACCATTTCCTTGATAGAAATGGCCTCAGTTAACAAATCATTTAACTATGTTTTCATTTTGATCCCTTTTATTTCCAACAACATAACAAAAGAGAACTAATTGGGGGAAAATTATTTCCTACTATTTCATTTCCCAGAGTATTTTAAAGATTGATTTTGTGGGAACCATACTGTGGTCATAAGGTTTTGTTGTGCTCTGTTTCTGAAAAGATTCTCAGAGGGTGATGTAACAGCAGAAGCTTGCATAGATTATCTGTGTGGGCAGTTGTGCAATGAGATTATACCAGTATTACAGAACATCCACTGAGAACAAGAGCAATTGTTGGCAATCATGGTGATAAACCAACTATGTTTGTTGAGATGTGCCACACACATTTATTTTTTCTCTTTTGCTTTTTAGTCCATACATGAAATTGCTGGAGTAAATTGTCTAGAATTATGGCATAGATTGTTCTTGGCACTCAGCATTATTTCTCTTTTCCATCTGAATCAGGTGTTATTTCTTTGAATGATTGACTTTGATGGTGTGAAGGAACACTTGTATCATGAAACAAGAGGAGACGAAGTGACTCAAGTTGAGAGGTTATAAAATAAGACTGATTGTAGAAAGGGTGGCAGTTATGGGTTAGCAATATTTTAACTCTTAAAAGAGAAGATTTACAGTTTGTTGATCCTCTGGCATCTAGGTTTACTCTGACATTTCATACTGTCATGGTTTAGTTTTCACTTGAAACTTTCAACAGGACCGTTGAGTGTTGTAAGGAGACCTAACACTGGAGGTACTTGAGAACTTCAGAATGGATCAGAATATGGGCAGTATTTACCAAAGGTATATAATACTGATATTGCAAAAGCTATAATATTTGGCAATGATGAGTTGGTCTGGGTTTTCTTTCTTTTAGGCTTAATTGACCATAGCACTTAGAAAAAATACAAGCACACCAAACCATTCCCCAAATGATTCTTTACTGCCAACTTTTAAGCATGTTCTTTTCAGAGAGGCTTTCAATCTTCAAACGTTCCAGGATATATATTTTTTGCTTCTGAAAAAACTTTCATTTGTACTTCTACTAGACTGTTAGTTTAAATTGCTCTTCCTTTAATTTTTGTTTCAGAATCTTTAAAGTGGATTATAGCTTTTAGTAAAAAAATAACACTGGTAAACCCCTACTCACAAAACACACAACACTTCACCCTTATTATAATTAATCAGAATTTTTCAGTGGAGTTGACCATAGGCAATGATTAATGGGGCATAGTCATTTTCATTTTCTTTTCTATTAAAAAAAAAAAAAAGATTGAATGATCGACTGAAAAGGTATCAGAATAAGTAATATTGGCCATTAAAGTGTGCCATTTAATGATAATAATGTAGCTAAAAGACTCTCCATCCACCCCTTAATTAATGATAGAACTGTGTAGGTATAAGTGGCTCCCCACATGGAATCTGTAAAACCCTTTTCTTGCCTCCCCTAATTTTTATTTGAGCACTAAACTCCATGTGAATTTGTCCTAAAAGAACTCAGTATATCCAGCTATCTTATTGAAAGGAAAGTCTCTCAATCTCTCAACAATATTGAGGCGTAGTTCAATCCCTTGCAAAATTATCTACACCTGTTGTATGTTTTCAGTGAGGAGTATAGCCTCTATTGGCTTGTATTTGCAACTGGTTTTTCTGCTAAGCATTATAAAAAGGAAGAAATCAGCATCTCCTAAACTGGGGATTGGCAGCCTGTCCTTCCTAATCCCATTATTGTGGTCTTCATAATTCTCCAAGTGTCTTTAATCTTGGGCAGCATTTGCTTCATTTTGTGAGAATAGCATAAAGTACATGTCTTAAGTAACACTAGCACTGAAGTTCGTTTTGAAGGTTTCAGGGTTGAAATATTATTTTACAACTACTCCCTGCTGAATTCATTCAACATCCTTAGATGCAGCTAATTTGGAATCTGCCCAGGTTTTGTTCTTCTTTCACAGATCTTGTTACCTTTTCTAAATATTCAAGAAGAAAGAAAAGCAAGGAGTGATAACTCTACCAATAAGGCTTAGAATTAGCTTAGACTCTAATGCTTCATGTTAACCCTTCATTAAGAAAAAAGAAAAGAAATTTGCTATAGGGCTCTAATGAAAAAAAATGTTTGCAATTAGATGAAAATAAAATTTGAATGACATCTGACATTTTGCACTATCATTTTTAATCAGCCTAACCTATTGACAAATTGAAGTGAAGTCTAAATATGATATGAAACCTAAGTGATAAAGACACCATTTATTAAAATATTGCATATGCTTTGGTGAGTGCTTTCCAGTTTTAGAACTGTATTCTTCCTTGAATTTGTCAATGTCTGAATTCTTTTTTTTCCAAAAGACATTGCAATCATTTTATTTGGATAATAATTAATAGTGAAGGATTAGATAAAGGAGATAGAAAACAATATGTTTTGAGCTTCCAATTTTAAATATTTCAATTTCAGCTGTATAAAAATATTTAGTTTGTTGGATTTGCTATCAAGCTGGTGTCAGCTCCTAGCAACCTCATATTTTCCCCAAAACCATCTATCCCTAACTTGGTCCTTCAGATTTTAGTAACCTAGTTGTTAAGTGAATCTGGCTTTCCCACTGACTTTGCTTATCAGAAGGTTGCAAAAGGTGATCACATGACCCCAGGATATTGCAACGGTCATAAATATGAACCAGTTGCCAAGTGTTCAAATTTTGATCACGTAACCATGGGGATGCTGCAACTGTCATAAGTATGAAAAACGATCATGTCACTTTTTTCAGTGCTGTTGTAACTTTGAATGGTCACTAAACTGTTATAATTTGAGGACTACATGTACTGTTCTTTCTATATTCTTAAATATAAAATTAATATAGTTCCTTCTTGGTTTTTCATGTCCTAAATAATAAACAGTATGATCTTCTGATTGAACCTGCCTAATTCCAATCCATCTCCATTCCCTGATGCCTAAAATGTCAATTTGTAATTGTTTCATTTCATTTTTAATCTTTAGCTTTAATCTAGACGTGTCATCTAGACACAAGAACAGTTCCCCCCGAACACCATCACTCTTGTAAACAAATAATTCCCTCAACACTGTCAAACTGTTTATTAAGTCTGCATTACTATTACTATTAATCCTCCCATCCTTCCTTTCACCCATCTCTTCCCACTTTCAACTGTATGACTATAAGCTTGTTGCTTGTATCTTAATGATTTATATTGACCGTTTCCTAGTATGATTTACCCTATGATGATCATTAAGTGTTGTACCTGATGATTCTTGACTCTTGATGAATGTCTCTTTTCTTTTATGTACACTGAGAGCATTTGCACCAAGACAAATTCCTTGTATACCATATTTGGCCAATAAAAAATTCTATTCTATTCTATTCTATTCTATTCTATTCTATTCTATTCTATTCTAAAGCATCATGTTCCAAAAGAGCCTTTGCTCTTCCTTATTAGCATATTTAATGCCATCTGATCTGAGGGGCCCAACGTCTAGCACTATATCACCAATCATTTTATATTTTCTATCCATGTGATTTTCTTGGTATAAATACAGGACTTTAGCATTGTCTTCTCCCAGGCAGTATTAATTCATGCCTTTGCCATTGTCACTTATGTGAGCACCTATCTCCAGCAGCTTCCTACATCACTTTTGCCCAATGTAGGTACTTAGTTGCTTTAACTGGGATAAACTTCAATGCCTTGGGTGACCTACTGAGAATATATACTCTTAGAATTGGCGTCTTCTTCATTCATTCCTCCTGGAACATCCCCCTGCCATGATGAGGTAGCACAGCAGGTCTTGGGGCGGGGTGAGGTAAAACTGGAGGGGATTTAAAAATATAATCTGCCTCCAAGTTAATTACAGGATCAGTAAATAAACAAATCAAAATCAGACTGAGCAAGGCATAGCGACATCAACAAGAACTAATATTGGAAAATTATTCAATCAATTTAATACCTAAATAAAAGATGTATAAAACTCCTGTTTATGACCCTGCAATTCCTTAATTCAGGATAGAGTCAGGGCGGCTGGATGGAGCTGAGTGTTCACTAGCTGGATGCCCTTCTTGACGCTACATGGAGTTCACAGCAGATGTTTCTTCTTTGCACCCTAAAAGATAAACATCTATCACTACCTAGGATTAAACTCTTCTACTCTCTGAGTAGGAGGTGAGCGACTCCACCACTACGCCACCAGGCTGCCATAAAAGATGAATTCCTATGCTAAAAAAACAGAGGAAGATTCCAATGTTTTATTAATAACTTTAAAAAAAATAGTGCGCATATATATATATAAAATGTACTGGCAGAAAGAACAACAAAACAAGAAACATGCTGCATGAGACAACACCACTGGAGTTATCATCAATAAAGAGAAACTCATCAATTCTGAAAGGGTGAAATTAGAATTAAAGTCAAGATGAATTTTCAGCAGATGTCAGTGGTAGCTATGTAATTTTTGTAATCGTTAACTGAAGCTTATGTGTGTGTATTACTTAACTTGTTCTCAGTACCTTCCCTTTGTCTTTACTTGAGAAGTGAAGAGGAAAATGGGTCAGAGCCAAGGGCCTCTTGCTATGGAAGTGTTTGACAGATCCATTTTCAAATTAAAATACATTTTTCCCCCTGCAGTATGGTATCTAGAAAGACACGAATGATCATAATTTTATGCATGTTTTTGAATTGAAAAAAGCAACAATGGCAAAACCCACAGTTCACACATCTGTTTGTAAGAAAGCAAAAATGAAGGGCAACAATGGGTGAGTTGTATCACAACTAAAGTGCATGCTGACGAGATTTCCTGATTTCCCTCCTACATCATCTTTTCCTTCTTCTGTTTTAAATAAAATGGAAAGTGTAAGAAGGGATGGGGAAAACCAGATGGCAATCTTATAAAAATCTATATTCAGCCCGCAAACTACTAACTGCTGACACTTACTATAAATAGGGGTAATAGAATTTGTGATCTGCTGTGAAATAAAAATAGAATTGGCACAAAAGAAAGAAAAGCTTGCACAGAATTATACTCCTACTAAAGTTATTAGAAAAAGCTTTGTGGTTTGGGAGTTTATGGTGTTTTTATTCCCAATAATAATTCTCTGCAACGAGAGACAATTGGGTGATAGAGAAGGATCTTGCCATCCACGATCTGCCCTTTTTGCCCTCCTTTTCTGCAACATCAGGCTCTCATTAATCACACCGCTATGGTGGGCATTTTAATTTAGTCATTCCTCTCATTTATATACTCCTAGGATCAGAAGACACCTTTTCATCATAATAAAAAAGATACAGAAGAACAAGTAAAATCATAGAGTCACTTTGGCAAAATGAGCAGCAAAGAAATTTAATAATTATAATACAAAAAATAAGCTATCATAAGGGATTGAAAATTTATACATCATGGGTGTCAAACTCACTGCATCATGTTGCTGTTGTGATGATTCGATCTTTCCCATTCATGGAGTTGAGGTAGGCATGGCCTGCATGTGACACATCCAGTCTGTGGGCCGCCAGTGTGATACTCCTGCATGTTAAAGGTGACAACAACTTTCAAAAGTTCAGAATGACACCATTTTCATGATTCTTAAAATAAAGCCAGAGCTGGTCTGACCTATGGGGGAAGTTGTCTCATAGAACTGGAATCTGTCACCAACATGATCTCCAATACCCAATAACTTTCCTTTTGTTTAGGAACCTGCAGCACACCCATCAAGGCTACGCAGGTTGGGCGGGTGGGTGGGTGGGTTCTGCCCAGAGAAGGTACTCTGCCATGTACATCACAACCAGTATTCTGGATTGTATCTGAATGTCTATTGGTGTAATGCCTTCAATATGGATGCTGCTTGTCAGTAATAAACCTCATCTATAAATATGTGGATTGTTTCATTTAGTTCCAACTATTCATCAAACATAGTTCTGGGTACAACACACTGCAATAAGCCATGCAAGTAACAATGAGGACATTTCTTGTCATTGCTAGATTCTCTTACTCTAGGTCAGGGGTGTCTAACTCAAGGCCCATGGGCAGATGTGGCCCGTGATGTGGTTGGATCCAGCCTGTGGGGCCATCCTGGAAAATGTAAAGCATTGGCCTGCATTGCTTTGGCCCAATCCACTAAATGCGAAGAGGAAACATTGAGCCAGCATGGCTTCGGCCTGCTCTACCCAATGGAAAGAGCAAACATGCCAGCAGTTTGGGGAGTGGCATCAAGCTGTCCATGCCCACTTTGTTGGCCACACCCACCCAATCAGCCGTGCCTGGCTGACTCCCCAAAGTCAACCACATCCCTAATGCAGACATCAATGAATTTGAGTTTGACACCCCTGTTCTAGGTGGTGTTGCAATGAGCACACCTATTAAAGGTGAAGGGGGTTCTCCTGAATATGACCTCCCCTTGCCCATGAAAGAATAACTGTCAGTTCAAGGGAATGTGGGTTCCAGGGTGACAAGAGTCCAAGAAGACCCACTCCATTTAGAGTAGCAACCACAGCAGAAAGAGAACCAACTGGTCTCTAGACAAACAGCAACTCAATCTCAGTTTGTTTTGTCTCATCCAGACCAGCATGGTTTCCAAACATTGCATCAAGGCCTTCATTACGTCTATGGCTCATCCCAGGATGGCAACTTGTAACTGGATACTGACACTTCACTCCAAACTGATGGATTATCTCTCACAATGGTTTCATATAACTGTTAAGCAGCATAGATGAGTAAATGCATCCCTGTGGAACCCCAAGGGGAAGGGATGGCAACCTTTCCTCTTCTAGTACCACTGACTAGAACCACCTGCTGAGAAAGGAATGGAGTCTCTGTAAACAATGGTTCCAATTCTCAATTGTAACTGAAGGATACCATGGTCACTGATGTCAAAGGTTTCTGAAAGGTCAAATAGGACCAAGAATGATCCATTTCCCATGTCCAGGTCCTGCCATCCTGAAAGCTGGACTGATTCCACTTTCTCAAAATATATATAAAAAAAAGGGAGGGAAGGTTGGAGACTACAATTGTTATCCAATAGAGCTGGGCTCACATAGGGATATGTCAGTGCCTCTTTAAAAGCAGCTGAAACAGTGTCTTCTGTCTGAATGGCATTAACCATCTCCTGGACTCAGCTAGTTAAAACTTCTCCCAGCTATTCAGAGGAGCGAGATGGAGTCAGATCGAGACTACGGATGCCATGGCTCCTAAAAGCACCTTATCCATTTTATCAGAATCCTAACAACCATATAGGACATTGTCACTCTCATCTTTTCATACTCTGCTCATGAGGAGTCAAGATTCTGGCAAATTTCAGTCACTTTATCAGCAAACTGTCACACATGAACATTGCAGCAACCAGGCAGTGAATAATCTTATTTATTCCTACCTAACAATCTTAAATGGGATTGCTGGATGGTAACTTGCTGAGGCAATACTAGTGCTTCTGATTAACACCTACAATAAAAATGCAGTTAAATAGTGAAATAAATTAATGTGAATGATTTCTGGGGAGAGGCAAATGGTCCTTGAGCAATGTTAGAGAAAGAAATACACGTCAGGCACAAACAATCAGGTCTACATGTAAAAGTTTCAGTTTACTGTTTTATTGCTCAAGCTGATACACAAAAATCTTCTCATACTAACAGTTTGCACCTGTTAGTAAAATAGTAAACAGTAAAGCTAGATAAGATTCAGTAGCATGGGATGGTGGTGGTTGGGCTTCATCCTCTTATAACTCAGAAGAGACTTTCAACTAATTCCCCACTAATTCCTCCTTCCTGGGTACTGCTAGTCTCTCTCTGACAATAAACTGGATTGGTTCTTAAAGTAATTTGATTGATCATTAGAAAGATCCTTCGAGGTACTTCCTAATTAGTCTCAGTAGTTGTATTTATTTCTCATGAAATTGGGAATGCCTGGTGTACATGTAGTAACACAATCTTGCACAGCTCTTCTGTATTAACTTTTCCCCATTTTTTAAAAAAACCTTGAAACAATCTGGATCGAACTCCTGGCAATGGACAGAATTAGCCTGCAATATTGCATTCTGCACCACAACCACCATTAATAGAATACAGAAATGTAAAAAGTGTAATATATCTTGATTTTAGTTGTGCCTTTGACAAAATACTGATGAAATACTGGTTAGAAAGCTAAATTAAGATTAGCAAACTGAATCTCATGACAATTAAATTGGTTGAATATCATAATAATTCCTCTTTGGTATGGAAAGAGAATAGAATACAACATAAATCAATTCTGGCACCTCTACTATTAAAAATTTATTTATGTAAATACTTATTCAAGTCACGTAGTTATGGGGAAATGGGGAGAATGCCTATACATTTTTCAGATAATTCAGAATTAGGTAAAATAATTAATACTCCAGAAGGTAGGAATAAAATTCAAAATAATTTTCATATATTAGAGAAATGGATTTCCAGATGCAAAGGTTCCTTAAAAGTCTTATGGCAAAAGTCATAAGTACCAAGACAGGATAGAGGATTCCTAGCTTGATAAAGGGTAATTGATTGAAACTAAATATAAGTCAGCGATGTTCCTGAGCTACAAAAAGGCCAGTGCAGTTTTAAGCTGCAACTGCCATTTCCAAATCAGGGTAATTTGTTTGTTTGATTTTTCTTTAATCAATTCCCCACCTTCATTGTAAAGAGATTTGAATGCTACACTTCAAAAATGGTTCAACCCAACTGGAAAACTTCAAAGAAGGGCAGTGAGGATGATGACGCACTATGTAAGAGCTGTGGTGGTTCAGAATACAATATTGCAGGCTAATTCTGCCCATTGCCAGGAGTTTGATCCAGACTGTTTCAAGGTTGACTCAGCCTTCCATCCTTCTGAGGTGGGTAAAATGAGGACCCAAATTGTTAGGAGCAATAGCCTGACTCTGTAAACCACTTAGAGAAGGCTGTAAAGCATTATGAAGCTGTATCTAAGTCTAAGTGCTATTGCAATTGCTATTACTATGCAAAGAGGTTGAAGCAGATAAGTATATTTAGCCTTGGGAAGAGGAGGTCAGGGAAACATCATATAGCACTCTTGAAATTACTAAAAGGATGCCCTGTGGAAGAAAGACAAGATGTGTTCCCATTGTTCTGGAGCATGGTAAACAAATTAATGGGTTTAAGTTATGAGAAGATAGAGATGCCAACATAATGGTATAAAATATTTAAAAATCATTCAGCAATGGAACCTATTATCGAAAGAGGCAGTAGACTCCCATTTGCAGGCTGTGTTCAAGCAGAGACTAGCCAGCTATCTGTCAGAGGTGCTTTAAATTTAGACTTCTACATGGACCAAGGGGGATGGATCTAAAGACCATAAGGTGCCTTCCACCTTAGGATTCTTAAAAATTCATCTGTAAAAAGCCAATTGAGATCTCTTTGTTACTGCAGAGAAAGTACAGCCAAGAGTAATATCGTGGCTCAAGCCAAACCATTAAGATGGAAACTGGACTTTTCAAAACACCGGCGTGTAATTCTAGCTTCTTCAGAAAACTCTAGTTTCTTTTTCTTAGGCAGTCACATACCATTACTGAAGAAAAAGGAGACATTGTGCCAGGTATATTTATATTGCCTTTTCTCCAAAGATCCCTTTTCTAAATGTGATGCCTGATATTTTATCTTTCTAGCAACAACCAGGGTATGCTTGCTCCAATCAAATGTCTACATTGTGGATAAATATTAACAGAGGAATCTACCTCTTCTTATAAGTAGATGCTTGCAGTGAGGCTTCCAAGGTGAGGCTTTCCACTGGTTTATAATAGCCTGATGCTTCTATTGAAAGTTCTGTTGCTTTATTTAAGAGCAATTTTTGAGAAAGACATGACTTTATTTCTCACCTCTGCCTCTGCTCTCCCACCCTTCTTGGGACTATCTCAAAAATATCGGGACATTCCTGAATCATCACTTCAAGAAACAGTGTTCTCCCCCCACTTTTCCAAATGTGCACACACCCCTTTTAAAATCTGAAACTGATGATCCAGTCATCCTGTCTCCTTTGGAGTAAAAATGCAGGGGTATAATCAGTTAAATAACAACCTCTGTCACTTCGTGCTTTCATTTCAAGGCTTGCCCTACCTTAAATCCAGGGGAAAGGATTCCAGTGTTGTCACAAAGATAATTGTCTTAGGTACATCATGAAAAGATTTCAAAATGACTTTTGAGTCAAGCTAGACTCTTAGTGACTTCATAGGCACACTCATGCAGCTAACTCAGCCACAGAGTTGGCATCCTCCCACTTCAGAAAAAAAAAATCCAACTCTCAAGTCTAGCCTATAGACCTGGAACACCCCTGGTGGATCCCACCTAAGGTCTAAACCAGGGTTCTTCAAAGTGGTTCACACAGGGACTGCCTAAATGATCAATGTTGTCATTATGATTCAGTCAGCCAGATATTCAAACTGGATTTGGCCTTCTTAACCCCTATAAAAGTATTTCCTAAGGACCTCTGATAGGTAGATATTGATGTTTGATGGTGTTAGAGTATTTAAACTGCTCTAAGTAAAGCTTTTGCAATTGACTGATTGACATTACAACTGACATTGTAAATCTGACAATGCCAATGGTGTTCAAGTTATTATGGTTATTGTTCACAGTGCTGTTAGTTGAAGTAGCATATATTAAATTGTTTTCATATAACAAAATAGTTGGGGGTTGAGGACCAGTCTGAAGCTTCATAAAGGGCTTAATGGATTGAAAGGTTTGGAGATCCCTGTTCTAAACAGATCCAGTCTGCTTAGCGTTTGAATTTTAGCCAGGACAACCAGGTTCTGCCGTCTACTGAGACATAAAACACTTACTTATCTTATAACTGCCTGAAGTTACATAGGTGAATTTGAAGATGCCATAAAGGAAAAATAATCATTGTCCTAGTGATTGTACACTCAGTTCTATCTATATTTCAGCTTCCCCAGGACAGAACTTGCAAATGGAATAACTTTCCATTACATTACTCCTCGACGTATGACCACAATGGAGCCCAACATTTCTGTTGTTCAGCAAGATAATTGTAAGTGAGTTTCACTCCATTGTACCACCTTTCTTGCCACAGTTAAGCGAATCACTGCAGGTGGCAATTTAGTAACACGGTTGTTAAGTGAATCTGGAGTGCCCATTGACTTTGCTTGTCAGAAATTTGCAAAAGGTGATCTTAAGATCCTGGGATACACTGCAACCATTACAAATATGAACCAGTTGCCAGGCATCTCATTTTGATCACGTGACCATGGGGATGCTGGAACGGTCATAAGTGTGAAAAATGGTCATAACTACTTCTTTCATTGGAACTTTGAACAGTCGCTAAACAAATAGTTGGATGTCAAAGACTACCTGTATTAACAAACCTTTGGGTACTTCCCTTTCCTGGGCCCTTCAACATATTTGACTAGCCACTGCTCAGTTTCCCTTCCAAATTATGAAGGAAGAACATCCACGAACATCATATAGAGTAATATTATCCTAACTGATTTTCAAAGATTATTTCTATCCAACCAAGCAGTTTCTAATTCCCCTGGATTAAAATTTTTTGCTTTTCCCAGTGGCAGAAAAATGTCTGCAGGCATGATTATATATACTTAAATTACAGCTAAACTGAAGAGAGGGGTAGCAGACTTATTAACCAGTAAACCGAACTAGGTTCTCTGCATTATTATCTGGTGAGATTCAGACCTCAGCTATGAACCCTGCATAAATTGCCTGCTTCTGTTCAGCAAAATTCCTGTAGAGCAGGAATGGCTGCCTCATTTGAGTCAGTGTCAATGAAAAGTTTCTTTTTTCTCTTTTAAATTTACCCTGAAGAGTACATGTGCCAACATATGCGTAAACTTTATTGGGTCAGTTCCAGGCACCAGCCGTTCATGTTCTCCTTTTAGTTCCTCCCCTTTAGTTTTCTTCCACCACTTGCTCGGTAGTATGGCTAGTCCAACATTTCTACTGAAATCTCCCACCCACTCCTGCCCCCACCCTTTCCTCCTTGTATGTCCCAGCCAAAATCTTCTCACCCTCCCTTCTAGTCTGGGACACGTAAGCTTGCCTAGTGCCCACCTCCACGTTTCATCAGGATCATTAGAACTGTCTCAGTGGTGTGACATTCATCCCTCCACAGATGCCCTGCAGAGGAGAGAAAGAAACCCCGGGGCACCGTGAAACTTTCTTTAACAGGAACAAAACCCAAAGTAATTGTCTCGTCTTCTACCACTCAAGATAAGGTGAAAACATGAAGAACGGCTGGTAAGCAATAGAATCTATTTCTAAAAGAAGCACTCTCTAAAATGGAGAAACTTCAATGGACTGTATTCAAAGCAGTCTATGTGAGCTGAGCTCTTTATTATCCTTTTATTTCCGTACGGCAATCATGTATGTGTAAGAAAAGGATGTTTGAGAGAATGACTCCAACTCAAACTGTTTGGTTGTATGGAGAAATAAAATGTGGTTGACCTGAAATGTTTTAAGAAGCATTGTTCGCCTATTGTGTTAAGGAAGTTTTATGGAGATTGATTGGGAGTGTGTGTGGGGGGTGTTTTATTGTTTTTTTATTGTTTTTATATTAGGTTTTTATCTTTGTAAACCATCTGGGGTCACTGAGAGACAGTTGGGTGGCAAAATAAAGTTTCATAAATAAATAAATGTCATGGAATTATGTATTTAAGTTACGTAGAATATATCCATGACTCTGAAATGAAAATGTATGAGATTATTAGGCAGTTTATGTTTAAGAAGTGGTTTTTTTTTCTCCTTCCTTGCAGGCAGTATCAATTTCTCTTTTCTGTGAGTTGCTTTCTGGAGATTCTGACATCAGTTACTGTTCAAGGGCAAACAAGTGAGAAACATCTTCATTACATTTACTAAATGTTTGGTAATCAAAATGGTTCTTCTATTATATTCAGGTATATTTAAAACCCCATATTAAGAGACTACTGTAGATTGATTTGCTACACAGCTAAGTTATTCTTCTTGTGCAATGAATGAGAAAAGGAACCAAAAAGTAGAAATTGGAGAGCATAGAATCTGATGGCTGACTTTTCGGCCAATCTCTCCATTGTGACACATTTTTCTGTTTATTACTGCATTAAAAAAAAAAAACCAGAAATATATTACAGTTTTGAAATGAAAGATCTAGGAATAGACATGATTAAAGATTATATTGGAACAATATGGAGAGAATATGAATGGAATTGAGCTAGAAAAATCAATATATGGTCTAAAATATGAACATCAATATTTTATAGAAGTTGTTATCTATATACACACAGATGTGCACCCATCCACCCATATACATCAAGCACTATCCAAGGATAAGTGGTCAAACTTGCAAAGAATTGCAAAGAACGATCACTGCCTTTCTAGGACAGCCTTCCTAAATTTATTACTGCCATATGTGTTGGTACTACATTTCCCCAAATTTCCATCTAACTGTGATAATGCTGGCTAAGATACTGGGTGGTTGCATTGGAGGTCAGGGGAAAAATTCTCCTTTCAAACTGTAACTTTTTCTTCCAGCCTCTAGATGGATCTTCCACCTTTACTTGAAACAGTGCATAGGTTTAATTCTACAGCTAACTGGAACAAATGTTTAATTTTCCTTTTTGGTTTTTTTTTTTTTAGGATGGGTGAGGTTGGTACATTAAATAAGCTGAAATTTTTTTTCTTTTCCACACATACTGAACACAGTAGTGCTTTAGAGAGAGTGAAATGGCTGTTTGTTCTTGCAAGAAACCTTCAGTTATGATTCCAACACTTGCCCTCATATAATTGAGCTTGTTGTATAATCAAACATGGGGAAAGAAAGAGTATAAGAAGAAAATATTTGAAATATGAAAGGAAAAGAGAAGAATGCCAAAACTTTGACAGGTTTTGCAAAAGCAGAGTTGGCACTTGCTTATTTTGATTTAGTATAGGTATGAACTTCACTAACTATCTAGTTAGAAACCAGTGGTGGTATTCGACCGGTTCTGCCCAGTTCTGGAGAGCCAGTAGTGACAATGAGCAGTGGAGACCGAACCGGTTCTCTTTGCTGCTCTGTTTGGTCCACCCGCCCGCCTGGGCTCCCGTACTCACTTTTATGGCCAGAATTCAAAGCGAAGCTGCTTTGGGCGGCACAGAATAGCACTGCGTGGTAGCTGCTGCAGTGACCAGCATCGTGCAGGCTTGCAGGAGGCAAGTTAGAATGCCTCTGCGGCTGCGACAAAGTGCGTTTGGCATGCGTGTGCATGCAAAGTGTGCATGAGCGCAAAGGGTGGCCACCAAGCCACGCCCACCAAACTAGTGGCAACTTTATTTGAATACCACCACTGGTAGAAACTTTTTAAAATTGTCCAAACCACAAACTCTGCACTACAGAACTATTTCTAGTATAAACCTATCTTAGGGAAGACAGAGGACCTTCAGAAATAACAAGGAAAGAACTTAGATTCTCCACTGCTTTCTCCAATATAAATTTATCTCACCTGTAGCATCATTTGACTTCATGAATGTAGCTTCTTTTGATTTTAGCTGTATAAAGTGTGAACTTGTTTGTGCTTCATGTTTTCATACATTGATTTGTTTTCTGCAACTCCCTCTAAGGAGATTGCTCCAGGTCATAGACCATTCAACAGCAAAATGGACAGAGATAACTGCAGCATGTCTAATCTTGTTGCAGGGTTTCCAATAACATTCAATTCCAACATGAGAATGGACCTCTGTCCACGAACCAAGATCAGCCAGGATGATCTACCAGGCAAGTAAACACAAGTTATTACACATATCTTCCTTCATATAAACTGAACATCTTTTTAAAGGACCATTTATTTTTATTCCATGAAGTGAATGTGGCTGAAAGAAGCTGCTTTATATATTATTTAATTATGCCATCATTTATTATTTTTAAGGTGATACACCTTTATATTTCTAATGTGAACTATTAAGAATATTAACTGTCCTAAACTGAATTTTGAACAACAGCAAAGTTGAATTACTCAGAAAACACACATCAAAAGAAAAAATAGCAGGGAGAAAAGATCTAACTACATCATTTTGTGGTTTACTTTTTTGTCAAATATTTGTATCCCTTATTTCAGGTTATGACTTAATTTCACAGTTCCAGCTTGATAAAGCTGCTTCCACAGGAATTATCCAACGTGTGGTGGGCTCCACATCTTTACAAGTTGCTTACAAATTAGGTACCAAAGCAGACTTCAGGATTCCTATCAGGTAACATTTTTAATTGATTTTTCTTATTATTTTGATTAAGATTGTCTATTTATTTGACCGAGCAGCCATTTTTAAAAGAAAGAAATTGTGCAGGCTAGAAAGCTGGTGACTATGAATTTTAGCCCCTCTTTAACCATGAAAGCCAGCTGGGTAACCTTGGGCCTGTCTCTCTGAGACCAACTCACCTCACAGGGTTGTTTCTGAGGAGAACACAGGAGACAAAAGTGTGTAGGATATGTTTGCCACCTTGACTTATTTGTAAAAATAATAAAGGTAGAATATAAATTTAAAAATATCCTTCTCATATTGAGGAATAATAGCTGCATTTGATACCCTTCTGTACAATTATAGTGCTGGAAATTTAGGGCTAGTAATTGAGTAGGAGCCTACAAGTATAAGGAAAGTTCCCCAGTAGTTTTATATTCCTGATATATACTGAAGATTATAAGAATGGTGAAAGTGTGAGGACAGAGTTAATGTAATCATTCTCATATTCAATAAATAAGAAGAAAATCACCCATGCAAACACGACCCTATAGTTCTATCACCACTTTTTAACAGATATGTCTTAGTTTTTATTCATTTATATTTATATTCAGATCTAAATATACATATACTGGTACTTCAGTTTTAGGTACGTTCTTTCCGAGTATTCATTGGAAATATATAATGGGCATGAGAAAACTTTCCTCAAATTTTAAGAGGCTCAGTGCTATTTTCCTTAGCTTTTATGAAGCATGACTTTCCATTGCCAATCTTTTAATTTATTTTGGAATTAAAAATGAAGAACATTAAGCAAGGATATTGGACAGCATTGAATGAGAAAGGCTATATTCTGATAAAACATGTTTCTGCTCTGCAGAATAAACCATTTAAACCTTTAAAGTATTTACCCAGCAATCAGAATCCTGTGTTGGCTGTCAAGCGCTCATGAAATCTGGCTAAAGAGGGGCATCATTCTAAAAATTAAATTAAAAGGGGTGTTCAACTCAGGAATGAATTGCAGAAGAGATCTCAAATAAGTTTAGAACATATTTTGTTCAGATTGCCTAACCTGAATGTGAGTAATACATTGGTCCCTAAATCCACCTAATAAAGCTGTTATCCCTCACCACACTGCACTCTCATTTATTTTTACATGAAGCATGTAATTATTTTTAATATTAGTCTGGGACACAACAGTGGCCAGCTATTATGTGGGGAATGTGTGAGCTTTTCTATAATTTGTCTGGATATGGTTGAAAGGTTTGTTATTTTCTTGAAATTTAGGTCTTGGACCTACCACCATCTAGCGGCCATGGAAGCTCAGTGGTGCTGTTCACCAAAACTGGTGCTGAAAGATGCTCAATTATTGTATTGATGTAAAGGCCCTGTCACACTGCAAAAACGGATGCAAAGAGGAAGCAAAACAGAAAAAAAATCTTGCCATCCGTTCTAAAACGTGATGTACTCACTGCCTCCGTTTTGCTTCCTCTCAATCCGTCCAGCATCTGTTTATTGACATTTCATCTGCTCCAAAAGTTTTAGGCTGCCTAAAACTTTTGCGCGGAAAATGTATCCAGTTCGTCCGTTCTGCATCCGCTACGCATCCGCTATGCATCCGTTCTGCATCCGTTACGCATCCGCTATACCCGCTAGGCATCCGCTATATCCGCTAGGCATCCGCTGCGCATCAGCGCAACTCCATCCGCTCCAGCGGTAAACGGACGCAGGGAGGAAGTGGAACGGACTCAGAACGGATGCAGAATGGATGCAGAACGGATGCAGAATGGAAACAAAGCGTTTAAAATGGAAAAAACGTTTGTAGAGGAGACCTATCTCGGATATTAAGGATGCATAGAGGATGCCTAGAGGATGCCTAGAGGATGCCTAGAGGATGCCTAGAGGATGCAAAGGGACACCTATACTGCCTATAAAAAGGCGGAGCAACTCGTCTGCATCGCACTTTCAGACCAGCAGCCCAGCGGTGCAGACCTCTGCAGCCTTCATCTGACTCTTCCTCTTCCACAGCATCCAGTCATCTCCACCATGGATTGCGACAAAATCCTTTTGGCAGCCAACATCCTTCTGCATCACTGCGAAACCATCAACAGTCTCTGTGAACTCTACTACGGCAAGAAAAGGAGGCACCCAAAAAAAGTCTGGGTCCAAAGATGGTTAGCCAGAAGAGCACAGTACCAACTTTACGACAAGCTGATGGTGGAGCTCAGGAGCAAAGACACTCGTGCGTTCCAGAACTTCATGAATATGCCTCCAGCCATGTTTGATGAACTTCTGCAGCGCCTGACACCCAGGTTGAGCAAGACAAAAACCAACTTCCCACCCAGCCTGGAACCTGAGCTCAGGGTGGCACTCACTCTGCGCCACCTGGCCTCAGGGACCCCCTACAGGAGCATGCAGTACGGCTGGAGGGTGCCACCCAGCACCATCAGCTTTGTTGTCAGAGAAGTGGTGTGGGCCATCCTCGAAGAATACAAGGAGGAGCTTGTCCAGTGCCCCACCACTGAAGAAGGATGGAAGAAAGTTGCAGAGCAGTGCTATCAGAAGTGGAACTTCCCCCACACCGTTGGAGCCATCGATGGCAAGCATGTGGCCTGCAAGGTTCCAGCCAACTCGGGGTCCACTTATTTCAATTACAAGGGCTTCTTCAGCATCATCCTCTTCGCCATGGTCGATGCTGACTACAAGTTCATGTACATCGATGTTTCAGGCAATGGCTCATCTTCAGATGCCCAGGTATACAACGACAGTCACCTCAAGGAGGGGCTGGAAAGCAACCTCATGGTGGGCTTCCCAGATCCAGAACCCCTGCCCAACAACACGCAAGATGTGCCCTACTTCATCTTGGGGGATGACGACTTCTCCCTCTCAACCTACCTCATGAAGCCCTACACCTCCAAATACCTCACCCGTGAAGAGAGAATCTTCAACTACAGGCTGTCCAGGGCAAGGCGGGTGGTGGAGAACGCCTTTGGCATCCTGGCCGACAGGTTCCAGGTACTTCTCAACACCATGCAGCATCGCCAACAGAGCATGAGGAGGATCGTGGAAGTTTGCTGCATCCTGCACAATCTCATGCGCACCTGCTACCCAGTCTTGCAGAACAGGCTCGTGGACCTCCAGCAAGGCAATGGGGACATGGAGCCTGGGGAATGGAGGCAAGGGCAAAACCTGATCGACACTGAGGATGTGCAAGGGCCCAACAGAGCCTCACGTGAGGCGAAGAAGCAGCGCAACCTTCTGAAAGACTGGTGCAACTCCCCAGCTGGAGCGGTGGAGTGGCAAGACAGGATGGTAGATGCTTAATGGATGCTTCCTTCAGCCTGTCTCATCACACGGATGAGATTGGGCAATGTATGTTTGGCTGGCCTACAATGAACAGGGCATTTAATAAAGAGTTGTGTTTATGTTGACATGTGTGGATCAAAGCTTACATTGTAATTGATAAGGGCCATAGGTGTGGCACCTGGGAGAGTGGACCATACAGTCCCACTATGCTTGCACTGGAGATTTATCTATCCCACAGCTATCTTAACCTATCCCAAAGGTATCCCTGCACATCCCACAGTTATCTTAACCCAAAGGTATCCCTGCCCATCCCACAGCTATCTTAACCCATCCCACAGGTATCCCTTCCCATCCCACAGCTATCTTTACCCAAAGGTATCCCTGCCCATCCCATAGCTATCTTAACCCATCCCACAGGTATCCCTTCCCATCCCACAGCTATCTTAACCCATCCCAAAGGTATCCCTGCCCATCCCACAGCTATCTTAACCCAAAGGTATCCCTGCCCATCCCACAGCTATCTTAACCCAAAAGTATCCCTGCCCATCCCACAGCTATCCTTACCCATCCCACAAGCATGCAAAGGCTAAACCATTTCTAAAAGTTTCCACCCAGACTTTATAGAAAAAAAATAATGAAGCAAGCGTGTGAAACAAAGATAAACTTTATTAATAACAACCTGTAAAGTAAACATGAACCAAGTCAAGTGTCCAAATAAAGTCCAAAAATATCCAGGCAGCCAGTCTCTGGTACTCCTCTTGGTCACTCGGAGGTGTGTGCCCAGTCTAATTTTTCGGGTGCAGGTGCTCTGGAGCTAGGTGCTGCTGCAGTGCTGGTCTGAGGTGCTGATGGAGTGCCTGGCCCCGAGAGGACAACAGGGGATGGTGTGTTCAGGAAGGTGTCGGACAGCTGGCTCATCCCTGCGATGCTGAGAGGTCCTTCCTCCATGCCATGGGGTGTCAGCCCCAGTAGTGAGGACAGATGTACTGAGGCCGGGCTTGGCTGTGGGATGGAGGAAGGAGTAGTGTTGTGGGACTGCCTGCTGTGCAGCGAGGTGAGGAGTGGTGTGGGTGGCATCTGTGGCGTGGCTGGCATCGATGTCGTCGGTGGCATCATTGGCGTGGGTGGCATCGGTGGCATCAGTGGAACAGCTGGCAATGGTGCCGCCCGATGACTCTGTGCCTGGCCTGGGAAGGGCTGCTGCCTGTGCTGCTGGACCTCCGGGTAGCTGTAGCCCTGGTAGAGGGGCTGTTGGAAGCCTTGGTATGGGAGGGACATCACCTGGGGTGGAGGAGCAGACCTGGACTGGGTGGTAGCAGGTGCCTCTGGGTCTGGAGGGTTGTTAATCAGCGTGGAGATCCTCTCCTTCACCAGCTGGTACTGGGGATCCAGCATCTCCTTCAGGGTAGAGTCCCACAATTATTTCAAGGTTTACTTGTATTAAAACAGATGTAATAGAGTAATATATTTGGAAGGGACATTGGATGTCTTCTAGTCCAACCCCTGCTCAAGCAGGAGACCCTATACCATTCCAGACTAGTGGTTGTCCAATAATTTCTTAAAAACCTTCAATGATTGGGCAATGAGGGAACATTCAAGGTATACTTTCCACACATACCCAAACATAAATTTTTTAAATGATTTATTAAGTTTGATCAGACAACAATCTTTTAGAGGAAAAAGACTGAGGATATATTTGTAAATATGAACTGAAGAATGTAAAATCTTTTTTCTTTATTGCAAATTCTCTCATTCCCCACCCAGCCCAGTCTTTGTTATCAGTGGAATGCTTGCTTGCTCTTTTCATAATCGTTCTCATTAAAAGCTTGATTAGAAACACTGCATTCTATCAAAAGCTAAAAGATTAATAATGAAATTCTGTGGCAGTCTTGTAGGGTTTTAAAGCCTTTGAGTTAACATGAAAAATTGGAGTACACAAGTTGTATATCAAACAGTAAACATTCTAATGGATTGTTTGCAATCTTCCAAAAAGAATGGAATTTTTTGGGCCTGGGGGCCTGAGGAAGGACTTGGAACTTGGTTGTAAAGTAGTAGATGAATTCTATGTGTTGAAATTTAATTAATTAATTAATTAAATTTGTATGCCACCTGTCTCACTGTTGAGTGACTTTGGGGCAGAGATGGTATTCAGCAGGTTCTGACCAGTCCTGGAGAACTAGTAGTGGAAATTTTGAGTAGTTCGGAGAACCAGCAATTACCCCCTCTGACTGGAGATTTTACAGCATTCTTCCCCTGCCATGTCCACCAAGCCATGCCCACAGAACCGGTAGTAAAAAAATTTGAATCCCACCACTGGATGAATGGATTGAGAATGATTACAGCCAGTCTAGGCTTGTAGAAGTTCTTTGTGGCTAATGCTCGTCTAATGGATACTGAGTGCTCTGGGGCACTTACAATATCATAAAAAAGGGAATACAGAATAAAACTTTAAAACAAGAAATGCAACAGCATCTCATACTTGAGTATGCCTCACTGATGCCATGGCAGCATTACATGCAATCACCAATTTATTTTTGCTGAAGGACTCATATAGTCCAGTGATGGAAAAGTGCTGAAGAATTTCTGAGTCCAGTTTTTAAAATGGCATTAGCTAAAATACTAAAATAAAGTTCCACTTATTTCCCTACTTCTGAATGGTTTGCTTTTTTCTTCTAAGTCACACCACTTGTTTTTTTAAATAATCATTGTTTCCTTTATGATATTGCTAGGCATAGTGAGCATATATTAAGATATTTAAGGTGTAACTAGGGAGAATTTAGAGGATACTAAAACTATCAGGATTAAAATGACCGTGTTGTTTCTGCTGTTTATTAAAATAGTCTATTCTGTCTTTGTGGAAGCTTACAGTTTATTAATGTTATTGCATATGTCTTCGCTTATTTGTTATTAAATATTACAATAAATAAAATAAAATATGTTTACAAATGCTGCATCAAGGGTAGGCTAATAAATGCTAATATATATATTCAGTATTTGTTGGCATTGGCAAGATTCATTTCAGAATAAATAATTTTGTGATTATTACTCACTGCTTCCAATTTGCATGTCTCCAAGGAAACCTTGGAAACTAATAAAAAACAGAAGTTTATCTGTTTCATTTCATCAGTTTTTCTTTCCCCCCAATAAATATATAAAGTGAACATCCTATGGCTGGTATAATTTCCAGCAAGGACTGGACATAATATAAATTCATATAGCCTAAATTTATAGCCTGGAAGGGGTGAAATACACTCAGTTTTCCAATCAAACTAAGGGCATCTAAAGTCATTATTTCAGTATGTGAATCCAAGGTTTGGATTTCAGCCATAATCCTTGATGGAAAATGATTGAATGTTAATCTGAATGTCAATGTCAGACAGTGCTGCCAATGCTTAAGAGAAAGAAAAAAAAATCCCACTATCAATCTGGCTGATTCAATTGTCCAAAATTTAAAATGCATATGATCCTCTAACACAATGCTATGCTGAGTCATATGAAGAGATTCTTACGGACTGATGCATGGAATTGTGATTGCTTCTTTGTTCAATTGATTTATTAATATATGAAGGTATAGAAGGAGAAAAGAAAGTAGGTATAGCATAGATGAACAAAGATGTGTTTATGTGTGTATAAGTTTCATTTATATTAATGAAAGAAAAGTAACCATAATGTATATTGGGTGTATTATTTGTATAATTTGTATATATATATACAATTTGTATATATTTGTATAAGGTATAGAAGAGAATATATAAACAGATACAGATTGATATAGAGGCAATGTCAAAGAAAGTTGTTGTTAGTTGCAAAGTCGTGTCTGACCCATCACGACCCCATGGACAATGTTCCTCCAGTCCTTCCTGTCCTCTACCATCCTCCACAGTCCATTTAAGCTCACACCTACTGCTTCAGTAACTCCAGCCAGCCACCTCATTCTCTGTCATCCCCTTCTTTTATTGCCCTCAATCTTTCCCAGCATTAAGTTCTTCTCCAGTGAGTCTTTCCTTCTCATTAGGTAGCCAAAGTATTTGAGTTTCAACTTCAGGATCTGGCCTTCTAAAGAACAATGAGGGTTGATCTCCTATAGGAGTGACTGGTTTGCAGTCACTTGCAGTCCAAGGGAGTAGCAGTGGTGCAAAACATTTAAAATTCCATATGTTTTAAAGTGAAACACTCTGGTTTGAATTCAGATCCCTTGTTTCAAGTCCAAAACAGCTTGTGAAAGATTTTGAATTTGAAACAATTTGTGTGATTATAAAAGAAAGCCCTTTTGTACTTTTGCACATAAGATTATGTAACTTTTGCAAGTAGATCACAGTCAGCACTGCAATTAACGATTTTAAAACTTGTTTGAAGTGAAATTTTATGTAGCGGTCCTGTTGATCTCTATGCTTGGTGTTCTGTATAAAATAGTTTACTCCAAATCCTTGAATGTGATTGGCTAGAAAAGCCGGCATAGGGATTGGTTCACTAGGAACCAGTCCAAAAGAGCCACCAAAAGGCGACAAAATCAAGTAACCGTCATTGGCTACAAGCCGGCAGGCAAGCCGTATATAAAGGCTGCTGCGGCTAAAGCCAAACTGTTCCGTTTTACAATAATTGTTGAAATAAAGACTTTTACTGTTGGAACCCGGTCTACCTTGCGTTTTTCCGGATGGAACACTGCGACGAAGGTGGGATCGTCCTAAAACGTGAGACTGTGCATGCGGGAAATTGAAATCCAGGCTTGAAGCGATGGCTGGAAATAATGCACTGCCCGCACCCTTCAATCCCAATGAAGAAGGTTGGGAATCCTATGTAGACCATTTCCAAATGTACTTAGAAAGTAACGAGATGGAAGAGATCTCAGACCAGCGTAAGAGGGCTGTCTTCTTAATGCATTGCAGACCAACTGTGTTCAAGATGGCCAAAGCATTGGCGAAGCCCAGGGACGTAAAACAAATGACCTGGCCCGAACTCCAGCAAATGTTAAAAGCTCACTATGCACCAATGGTGTCAAATCTCATCAATTGGCACGAATTCTACCGAAGGGACCAAAAAGAAGGTGAGACCATCGCTGATTTTGTGGCAGCCCTCCAACAACTGGGGGGAGCGTGCGAGTTCCTGAACTTAGATGAAGCCATGCGAGATTGAGTGGTATTGGGTTTAAAAGACTCTAATTTACAAAGTAAATTGCTAAATAAACCCAACATAACCGTGGCTGAAGCAATTGCAGAAGCCACACCCACAGAAGCTGCGAAAAAGTCAGCAGCCACCATGAAACAAATGAACGTGAATAACGATGAAACGAGCCTAACCAGAGGGAAGAAGCAATTTCCCGCCACTACACACCATGAAGATTTTGATGAGACATCAGAATCTGGAGAGGATGACGATGAGGTCCACTGCCTGTACGCCAACAAAAAAAGGTCCAAAAAAAGAAATTGGTGGGAATGCGCTGGTGGCGGAGGAAACCACCCTTGAGCCGATTGCAGATTCCTCGATGCCATCTGCCGAGCTTGCAAGAAAAGGGGACACATCGAGAAAGTCTGTAAGAATCAAAAAAATAACAGCCCTAACAGACGCAGTAACTCTCCCCCACAAGCTGAATTGAAACAAGCCAAGAAGAAGTGGGAGCGCAACAAACGAGTCAGCAACCGAGAAAAGACCCATCAAACTGTCACTATCGGGAGCGCTCAGACGGAAAGCAGAAAGAAAGTTAAAATCATTGCAAAAATTAAAGGCAGCCCCTGTGAGATGGAAGTCGATTCAGGGTCTTTCTTGTCAATGGTGTCGTGGGACAAAATCAGACAACTGGTCCCAAATATCAAACTAAAGAAACAAAAATTAACTCTGAAGGACTACCAGGGGAATCGAATCCCTGTGGTAGGTCTAGGACATTTCCGAGTTGCTTCCAAGCAGCATGTCAAGTCCTGCCTCTGACAATAGTTGACCGAGACTGACCCAGCCTCCTGGGCATCGAATGGTTCGCACCATTGGGCATCGGAATGACCGGAGTGGACCGAGTGGCAACAACCGACTGAGAAGAAAACCTGATACACGAGTTCCAGGACGTTTTCGATGGCTCCCTAGGCAGGTATTGGGGGACCCCAATTTCCTTTAGCTTAGACCCCCAGGTGGCTCCTAGAAGATTAAAGGCCAGACGAGTTCCCTTTGCATTAAAAGCAAAAATAGAGGAACAATTGAATAAATTAATTGACCAAGGGGTTTTGGAACCTGTTGACCATGCTAAATGGGAGACACCACTAGTAACACCGGTTAAACCTGACGGGTCGGTACGCATCTGCGGAGACTACAAGGCTACCCTGAACCATGCGCTGCAACAAAGCGCATATCTGGTGCCAGTCGTACAACATTTGCTACACTCACTCAGGGAGGAAAGATTTTTGTCAAACTAGATCTAGCACAAGCTTACCAACAGCTTCCAGTAGACCTCTTAACGGCCTAGGCACAGACAATAGTGACTCACAAAGGGCATTCAAGTGTAACAGACTTCAATTTGGAGTGAGTGTTGCGCCAGGCGTTTTCCAAAGCCTCATGGAACGCCTATTAAATGAAATAAAAGGGGTCGTACCATATTTTGACAACGTCCTAATTTTGGCTAAAGATACGACCCAACTAGAAAAAAGACTAAGAGATGTACTAGCAAAATTTAGAGAATCCGGTCTGAAAGTTAAAAAAGAAAAATGCTGTTTAATGACTGATCGCGTCGAATTTCTGGGCTACTTAATTGATGGAGAGGGCATACACCCTGCTGAAAAAAAAGTCAAAGTCATTAAAGATGCACCACAGCCAAAAAACAAAACGGAATTGCAGGCATTTTTGGGTCTAATAAAGTTCTATAACATATTCCTCCCCCACCAAGCACCAATAGCGGAACCATTACACCATTTACTGGATAAGTAAACTAATTGGACTGGGGGTCATAGAGAACAAAAGGCATTCCAGAAAATAAAAAATTTACTAACATCAAACACCGTTCTTATCCAGTTTAGTAACACACTTCCATTGACGGTAACCTGCGATGCCTCATCGTTTGGAGTTGGTGCCTTCCTGAGCCACCAATTGCCAGATGGGAGAGAGGCACCCATCGCTTATTACTCAAAAACTCTGTCTAAAACAGAATGTAACTATAGTCAACTCAACAGAGAAGCCCTGGCAATCATCGCCGGAGTGAAACGTTTTCACAAATACCTTTATAGAAGAACATTTTTGATTGTAATGGACCATAAACCGTTACTAGGAATTCTGGTGGGAAACAAGCCTACACCGAACATTTTATCCCCGCGGATGACTAGATGGTCAGAATTCCTAGCAGCATACTCTTACACATTGACACATTGACCCGGGAAGCAAATCTCCCATGCAGACGCATTAAGCAGAGCATCGCTGCTGATGACGGAGGAAGACCCTGTGCCAACAATGACCACCCTGCAAATAGAGACATGCCCCGAACTACCAATATCTGCAAACGATGTCGCCAGAGCCACCGCAAAGGACCCAGTGACTGCCCGCATATTAAATTGGGTAGGTAAAGGCTGGCCGGAAAACCAAAAAACTGAAAACTTTAAACCTTTCTGGACCAGACAAACCGAACTCTCAATTCAAAAAGGTTGTTTATTGTGGGGTGATCGTGTAGTAATCCCTCCTAAACTACAGACTAGAGTGTTGAATTATTAATGGGAATTATTAATGGGAAGAAAACTTAGGTCACAATTAGACAGGTTGCACCCAAATTACACTTTGGAAAGACCACCCGACTCCTCCAGCCGTTTCCGAACATTTAAAATCGGCGACCTAGTCTACGCAAAAAATTTCACCGGGGACCCCCCATGGCTTCCAGCCACAATCACACAACTCACAGGCCCCCAGTCCTACCGACTAACCGTAGACGATGGTAGGGAATGGAAGCGGCACATAGACCAGCTTCATTCCCGAAACATTGAAAGAAATACAAACTCACAACCACAAATAATAAAAATCGACGAAAACAAAACCAAAGAGGGGGGGGGGAAATACAAGAAAATAATAAAGAAGTTTTTAAAATAAACCCAGAACATCTAACCAATCAAAAAGAGCAAAAAAGAAACTTACGGTTAGATGAGACTTGTGGAAAAAATCCAGACGAAGGGGCCAGCCAAGCCAGCTCGACTTGCCCGGAGAAGCCAGGAGGGAGCAGCAAAACCACGGGCCTGAGAAACTCAAGCGGTAGCAAAATGGCCGACTCACCCTTCCAGGCGGTTCCATGGAGAAGAGCCGGAGAGACAGCAACCCCATCCGAACCAGTTGAAGTCTCCAGCGAAAATGAACTGCGCAAGTCCAGTAGAATCAGGAGAAGCCCCACCTACCTGCGCGACTACGTCATCACATAGGACTAAACCAAGGGGGGAGGGGTGTTCTGTATAAAATAGTTTACTTCAAATCCTCAAATGTGATTGGCGAGAAAAGCCGGCATAGGGATTGGTTCACTAAGAACCAATCCAAAAGAGCCGCGAAAAGGCGGCAAAATCAAGTAACCGTCATTGGCTACAAGCTGGCAGGCAAGCCGTATATAAAGGCTGCCGCAGCTAGAGCCAAACTGTTCTGTTTTACAATAATTGTTGAAATAAAGACTTTTACTGTTGGAACCCGGTCTACCTCGTGTTTTTCCGGACGGAACACTTGGGATGAAGAGATGATCCAGATATCACTACAATTACCCCTAGCATTTTCAAATTGTAATGCTGCTGACTCAACTATTTTGCATTTTGAGGAAGTGAAGTACCTAAAAGTCTGGCAAGTTGAAGGCTTGTGGACTTCAACTCACAGAATTCCTGAGCTAGCATGACTGGAGGGGGAATTCTGGGAGTTGAAGTCCACAAGCCTTAAAGCTGTCAAGTTTGAAGACCCCTGGCTCAGGTCAATGACCACAGTTGGCTAGTTTGAAACTCAGAGAAAGTATAGCTAGAATCTGAAATATCTTTGCAATAATTACAGGAAAGAACTCTTATTACTTTGCTTCTGTAGCATGATGTAATGATTAAGGTATTGTGCTATCTTTAAATCTGCCAAAAAGTGCAACATGTGACTTTGTATTCACCTTTTTCCAGCCCAATGTACTTCATAGGCTTGTTGTATCAAGGTGAAATGAAATGAAGGGAGATCCCTGTGTAAGTCACTTGAAATCCTGAAGAACAGGTCAAGTATAAACCTAACAAATTAATTCATTAAAAAATGACTGGCCAACTGTTCTCTTTATATGCAAGCAGCCCAGTGGGATTTGGGGACCAGAATGAAGAACTTATATAGACTGTAGCTAGAACCACTTTGTACTGCATTTTTCAAATAAAATCAGTGTTGGAAAGCACATTTTAAATAATATTTTTTAAAGGGTGCACCTAAGATCTTTTAAATTTGTAGAAGCTGGGAACACAAACAGATTTTCTTTGAGAACTAACACCTATCCGCCCTATGTGCTAAATTCTTCCACATATTTTCTTACAAAAGTCTGCCAGAACAAATTGTATGTCAGAAATAAGAAGTGCTGTTTTGGAAACAATAAATCTGATTTATCAGTTTGTGATGACTTATATACTCATGTCTTACAGTATTCATGAAGACACCACAAGGAAAAAAAAGTACATTAGACCTAGAGGAGGAATGGATTAAGGTTTCTTTATACTAAAACGTGTGAATCATCTCAGATTTTGTATATAACCACAAACCTAATAAGAGAGATCAGACAGGCATATAGGAATGGAGGATGAGATTTATTCATTGCTTTCAGCCCAATAATCTATTGCTGAAGCTAATTTCAACACTTTACAGCCATTCGAGATGAGTTAATCACATACTCCTGAAATCATCGGTGGCCTCTGACAGGCAATTTGTCCTCTTTTCTTAATTAAACATTTCTTGAGATGCTTCCTGAAGAAAGAACAAAGGCACATACATAGAAGAAGCCAATTCCCCAAATGAGAAATTTAGCATAGCAAAGATGCCTTTTCAGGAAACAACTGGATTTTCTTGTTTTTTCTTTGAAGACATTTCTCTTCTCAACCAAGAAGCTTCTTCAGCTCTGACTGGATGGTGAGGAGTTAGAGCTGAAAAAGCTTCTTGGATGAGAAGCAAAACGTCTTCAAAGAAAAAAACAAGAAAGTCCAGTTGCCTCCTGAAAAAGCACCTTTGGGACAATGGAAAACAGGAGGGACAAATATTCAGGTAGGGAATAGTATTGGAATGCAGATTTTGACTAAAGCAAATCTGAAGAATTTGGTACAACCAGGGAAAAAATAATCTGTTTTAATAGTATAATATTTAATCCAAACTACTGCTTTACAAATGGAAAATGATGTAGAATGTGGGATAACTTGACTTCAGCAATCTGATTAGCTCTCTTACATTTGAATTAATCCATGATACTGTTTTGTTATTGGTAAAAGGTCGTGAGCTTCTAGGCCTTGTCTGGATTTACTTCTTCCATGGAGTAAGCTAATATTACTGCATTTTTCTCTGACAGCAAAGTGGAATTATTGGTTCAGATTGGGATGAATCGGTTTGTTAATGTTGTCTTTAGATAGTGACTTCTTTCTTTGAAATGATAATGTACCTCAATTAACACTGAGTCAGCCAAGTAAGCAGCCTGTTTTATTTGCATTTTTTAAAATAGATCCTTGTATCCTCAAGGACTACCTGATCTATACTCCATTCTGACTACTTTTCGGATGACTGGGAATACCATTCGGAAATCCTGGAGCCTATGGCAAGTTTTAGATTCTTCTGGAAAGGAGCAAGTTGGACTGAAGATTAATGGGCAAGCCAAAAGCCTTGATTTTTCATATAAAGCAATTGATGGAAGTCTCCAGACAGCATCATTTTTGGATTTACCTTATCTTTTTGATTCCCAGTGGCATAAGGTTATGGTTGGTATAGAAAAGAAATCGATCACACTTTATATTGACTGTGCTAAGATACAAACTTTAGCCATAAAACCAAGGGGGAAGATCAATATTGATGGCTTTACCACATTGGGAAAATTGAAAAATAATCCTCAAATTTCAGTTCCGGTAAGTTGTAGACATTTCCCTTTACAGCAAAAAGGTTTTTCAATTTTTAAAGAAATTGTATATGGTAGTAGAGGCTAAGAGTATAATATGCTTCAAATGGAACTAAGAAATGGTTCAATAGTTTTGACGTCATAAGGAAAGAATATCACTTAATAAGGTATAAAGACTGAAACCTCATTATAACTGAATATTTGGACATTTGTTTTAAGTAAACATTTCAAGAACTGCTTAGCTACAAAGGAAATAGGATGAAAACAGGGGATAATTAATACAGCAGACTAAAAAGGAAGCTGGATCCAGTGAAAATGTATGTCTTAACTCATTCCAAGGGTATGTAACTAAAACCTGAATTTTTTTCGGGAAAATTTAACCATTACTCTGAACTATATTATAGTTAAGCAGCTTATCAAAATTAATTATGCTGTCAGTTAAAATATGTGAGTTGGCTAATGGGTATAGAATTTATTTCTGGTATAGAAGACTATCTGAAAAAATCTCAATGGAAACCGTATCTTCCTGATGTGGAAGATATGATCCTCTTGCTAAGAAGATCACAGTTACAAAATTTAGATTCCACATGCTTTTTATGTAAGAGTAAAATGAAGCATTTTTAAAAATAAAACTAGCACTTTACTTTGGAACATATCTTGCATTTGGCAAGAGATTGAGAATCTCCAGACATTAACCAAATTGGAGCAATGGATTCAATTGAAAAAAAAAATGTTTGTTGATGTGAACTTTTATTCATTTTCCTAGATAGAATTTAGTGAAGAATCTGCCACCTGCAGAAAAGAGGGCATGTAAACCTTAGATATCTTTGAACAAAGGCAGCCCTTTGCATTATTTCTAATAGCATAATAAAGCTTTATTCCAATGATATAAAATAAAGGCATGAACAAATATATAGAAAACCAGTTTTGCAAGCTCTGTAAGGGCCTTTCCATTCATTATTCACTTTTATGTCTACCTCATGGTACTAAATTTGCAATGCAATCAATCTGCATGAACTAAATTAGTCTTTAAAAGGGGAACACTCAAGTTTCAGACTGATTTACTTTTTCATTTTCTGGAAAAAAGCCCCATTCTTTCCTATCCTATTAAATTTAACCATCTCCTGCTTTCACAAATGAGCACAATCATCATCAATATGATACCCACAGAGTTCTCTCTCAGCATCCAGCATTGTATGATTTTGTTGTCTGGTTATTTTGTAAGAAAAATGGAATGCTAGCATGCTACTAGTCAGTGTTAGACTTAAATTTAATTTGTTTCCAAGAATGCCAATGGCCTCCTGTAATACAGGCAAACTCAGAAAATGAAGTGACAAGTTCTAGAGCATGGTGTTTTGTTTTGAAATGAGCCATCTGCCCATAAGATTCCAGCCTATCAACCCAACAATAGCAATAACAATAGCACCGCTTCACGGTGCTTTACAGCCTTCTCTAAGTGGTTTACAGAGTTAGCATATTGTCCCCAACAATCTGGGTCCTCATTTTACCCACCTCGGAAGGATAGAAGGCTGAGTCAACCTTGAGCTGTGGATTCCCTGAACTTCTTAAGCGACTGATGGTGAATTCTGAAGGTTCATTTGGGCCTAATTGGATTGTGAATATGGCATACAATTTTGAAATACTTACTGATGAATGAAGTGTTATGATATGAATTCCAACTCACTGTTGACCATTTCTTAGTTTAAGGAATAAAATAAAATTGACTTAAATAGGTTTAAGGTTTGAATATGATGGAGATATGATTGTGTCCCAGTAAACAGTTGCCATAAATATGTCTATACATGTATGTGTGAGGTCCCATGTCTAACTTAGTGATTGGAGTAATTTATTTTATTCATGTTAAGCCAGGCACTGGATGGTATGTATCAGGTAGTATTCATAATCCTACTACTACTGTGAGGAATATACAAAACGTGGATTAAATGATGCTAAACTTAATTCTTATAAACCCTTTTGCAAAAATATCAATAGCCATGCTTTAAAACAGAGATTTAAATTAATAATGAATGTTTTGGAGCAGTGGTTAGAATGCAGTACTACAGTCTACTTCTGCTGACTGCCAGGTGCCAGCAGTTCAGCAGATCGATTCTCACCAGCTCAAGGTTGACTCAGCCTTCCATCTTTCTGAGGTCGGTAAAATGAGGACCCAGATTGTTGAGAGGCAATAAATAGGCTGACTCTGTAAACTGCGTAGAGAGGGGCTGTAAAAGTCACTGTGAAGTAGTATATTAGTCTAAGTTCTATTAATATAGGCTGGTGAGGATTTTGGTGTAGTAGTTAAGGCACTGGCCTAGAGACCAGGAGACTATTCATTCTAATCTTGCCTTAGGCACAAAGCTAGCCAGGTGATTTTTGGCCAGTCACCCTCTTGCAGACCAACGCTCCTTATAATATAACAAATATAGCTTAAAATCTATTAATAAGTCAATAAGTTAATAAATCAGTCATTGTCCTGCCATTTTATGCCATGAACTAATAATGATCCCAGCACATGGCTATTTCTTATCCTCCTTGAAGTGACATTATGAAAAGGATGGCTGACTGCCTTTGCATGAAATGGTTAATGGTTTATCTTATTAATTCAGTTGAATTAATTTTCTCTAATCATCATCATCTTTTAACGACCCCATAATCCCTTGCAGGTGGAGTCTGGGCACCTGAATGGAGCTGAGTGTTTACTGGCCAGATGCCCTTCCTGTTGCCAATGTAGAGTTATATTCAACAGATATATACTCATTGTGCCCAGACAGAGAAATATACCTAGGATCGAACTCACCGCCTCCTGATTGTGAGGCAAGAACTCCACCTCTAGGCTACCACACCACATTTAGTTTTCTCTAATGAATTGGTAAATTTATAAATATGGTAGTATACCAGTTGTCCTTATGATCCCAGTTGAGCCCCAAAATTTCCATTGCTAAGCAAGGCAGTTGTTAGTGAATTTTGCTCTATTTTATAATCTTTTTTTCTGCCACAGTTGCCAAGAGAATCAATACTACTGTTAAGTGAACCATGCAGTCATTAAGTGAATCTGGCTTTCCCCTTTGACTTTGCTTGGAGCTGGGAAGGTTATAAATGTTGATCACATGACCCCGGGACAGTGCAACTATCATAAATGCATGTCAGTTGTCAAGCATCCGAATTTTGATCATGTGACCATGGGGATGCTGCAACAGTCATGTGAAAAAGGGTTGTACGTCACTTTAAGGTCATGAATTGAGTTGGGTTGGGTTGGGCTGGGTTGGAGGGAGGTGAGGTGGGGGTAGAATGTCAAAAAAGGTAATATGAAAGTTATAACTTTGAATGGTCACTAAACAAATAGTTGTAAGCTGAGGACTATCTCTTTGTATTTATCAAGGTAAAAAGGCTAACTCTGCTTGCTGTTTCCTGCCTCTTAGGTGTTACTATAAATACATCTAAAAAAAGTCTGAAGAAGTGAGCCTCTTCGGTGCAAGGAGACTTGCTCCATGAAACTGTAAGAGGAAGATGCTAACTCATACTAAAGGGATGTGGATTCCCCTCTTCATTCTTTTCCAGTCATGCACTGACAGGAGAGAGAAAGTGAAGAATAAGTTAATTGCAGTCTTCAAGACTAATCTGTGTTAAATTAGTTACATCCCACAATTGGATTCTTACAAATTAGGCATAGGAAGCAAAGACGTATATATGTGATTGCTTCCCCCCCCCCCCGGAAGACACCGGAAAACAAGGAGAATATTCAAATATATTAAATGATATAAAAGACAACTGCTCGAAAGTAACCCTTTGATTTTCAATGTGCATCCATCAACAAAGTCCTTTTGGTATCAGGAGAAGTTTCAAACGATTCAAAATCTAGTTATTTGCAGGTAATGTGCAATGAGAATATATAAGGAATGTAATAGATTATTCCCCTCAAGTATCTAAAAGTTCCAGAATCTGGGGGGAAATGAAAGCAAAATCACTGACAATTGTTGTATGAAACATTAAAAAGAATGAAATTGTAAATGCTTCAGAGAAAAGCAACTTTCATATGACCTTTTTTGACATTCTATCCCCACCTCACCTAACCCCAATCCAGCCCTTACCTGATATGAACTGAATTTTCAGGATTCCATTTTGAAAAGGCATTATTTTCTCCCAAATAAACTTTCATCTTTATTTGATATTCTGGAAGAAAATGAACCATATAGTAACATATTTTCCTCTATCCATCAAATATAATTTGAATTTAACAAAGTTGTTGACAGCATATTGATATAGCATTAGAATTCTAGTTCTCCGAAGGGAAAAAATGGCATGATTTTTTGGGGGGAAGAATCCATCTAGAAAGTTATTACTTGTGTTAAGCCTGGGTTCCCCAACCAGGGTTAGGTAGACAAGCTAAACAGAATGTGCAGCGTTAGTCAGATAGGCACACAGATAAATGAGTGAGCTAAGCTTGTATGTTTATTAACATACAGTAAAAATAACAGATACGCTTGTGCTATCAAGAATATAGTTTATTCCAGTATAAGTTTATGGCATAGTCAAATAACAGTCCAATAGTCATTTACCATGTAGTCAGTCCATTCAGGGATATTCAGTTAGCAAAGTCCATGTAGAATATCCTATGTCAGTTCACTTACAAATCAGTCCTTTGTTCTCTCTCCCGTTCGAGCAATGCAGTCTTGATTCCAAGCAGTAATCAGGGATCATCAAAACCAGCCAGAGAGTGCGAGCAAGCTGTAGACTTGCTACTTTTAAGTGCTTTTCATAACCACTCCTTTAATTGCTATTTCACAGTTAAAGCTGCATACACTCTAACATACACTAACTATGATTCATAGTTATTATTTCACCTAAACCAGTTAGGGTAAACAATGTTATCCCTAACAACTTGTATACAGTGGAAATATACACAAGCCTAGGGTTTTTTTCAAAATAGGATTAAATTAATAACAATTGCTATTTTATATTTTTTATATATCAGTGTGTGAAAAGTGTGACTTTGCATGAAAGGGAGCTGCTCAGACTGAATGAGACAAAATTGTGGACTTTTTTTTTTTTTGCATTATTTGTAGTCTGGGGAGTTTAGGGGTACAAAGGGTGTTCTAATGTTTTAGATCACAGGTGTTAACTTGCTGCGTCACATTGATGTCACATGACATTTTTCCCCTCCACAGAGCTGTGGTGGGTGTGGACTGCATGTGATGCATCCAGCCCGTGGCCATGAATTTGACAACCCTGTTCTAGATGCTTAAGATAACAATGCAGTCTTTAACACTCCCAGATCTGACAGGGATCCTTTCTCTGTTAATTTGGGAATGGAGTTCTTGTCATGGTGTTTAACATTTGAAGTGACCTTCAAGTTAACCAAAGTAAAGTTGTCAATCTAAATTGATAAAAATAAAATGAGGGGTTTTATCCTTTGAAATTGATTAGGCAAGTAAAACTTACAAGAGCAGATTTTTTCCTGAAAGAAAATATATCATAGAATTAGTTTTTTGTCCTTTGATTAAATCATATATATTTCTGCAAATTAATATATTTGGTAGGAATGAGTATGATAAATAATATTATTGGAAATGGTCCTTAAAGGTGAGTGTCTAAAGACTTGGGTTGCTAGCATTTCCTAAGCTTCATTTAAGAATTAAGTACAGGTGGTCCTCAGAGTTAAGACTATAATTGAGCCCCACAATTATGGTCGTAAGTTGTGACTCTTATTAAAGTAGATCATCATGTGACCAGACCCAGTTTTACAATCTTTTTTCCAGCAATCGTTAAGCAAATATGACAGTTGTTAAGTGAACCCATTGTTTCCTATGGAACAGGGTTTTTTCCCCTCCAAAAACCAGAAGTAAATGTTGGTTTCTGGCAAAAGCATGATAAATTGTGATCATGTGACTATGGGGCATTGCAAATGGCCATAAATGAGTCCTGGTGCAAATACAGTCACATGATCATGGGAGGTGGGGGAAATGGATGTCAAAATCCATCCAACTGGGGTGTGGGTTCCTTTTTTAGGGTCCATTATAATTGCAAACAGTTGCTAAGCAACTGGTCATATGTTGAGAACTATCTGTATTTGTGTGTGGGGGAGGGCTTTGAAAGTATTGTTATCATGTGGCCAATGTATTGTATTGCTTACTTTTATCTCTGTTGTTTTGTTCTGTTCTAGCCATTGTGGTCCAGAGTTCATCCTCTGACCGTGAAGAGCTTGTTTCAATTTTTAATTTATAATTATCTGCAGATTGGAATTATCGGATAGGTTTTGGGTTCATCTCTGCCTCCTGGCCTCAATTTCCTATTTCGTCAGTTATTAACTATATCACAAAACTGTGAGGATCGAAGTGAGGAAGTCAGGCAATTCTCAATCCCCAGACTTAAGGCAAGGATACCCTCAAAGCAATAATAACCAGCCTTAGAGTGGTTCTGTTTAGAGATGGCATTCAGCAGGTTCTGACCAGTTCTGGAGAACCGGTAGTGGAAATTTTGAGTAGTTCAGAGAACTGGCAAATCCTATCTCTGACTGGAGATTTTACAGTATCCTTCCCCTGCCACACCCACCAAGAACCGGTAGTAAAAAAAATTGAATCCCACCACTGGTTCTGTTGATGAATGATGATCATCAATAATCAGGTGTCTGTTTGATAAACTTTCTTTTTCTCTTACTGCCTCCCTTTTGCTCTCTTCCTAGTTTGAGATCCAGTGGCTGATGATTCATTGTGACCCTCGGCGTCCTCAAAGAGAGACATGCAGTGAACTTACAAACAGGAGCTCGGTAATCTTAAGAGCAAAGCTTACTTTTCAACTTTGGAATACAGATAGTCCTCGGCGTACGACCATCATTGAGCCCAAAACTTCTGTTGTTCAGTGGGACATTGATTAATACCCCATTTGACAACCTTTTATTGCCACAATTGTTAAGTGAATCACTGCCATTGTTAAGTTAGTAACATGATTGTTAAGTGAATCTGGTTTCCCCATTGACTTTGCTCATCAGAAGGTTACAAAGGGGATCACTGGCACAGAGCAAAGGTCATAAATAGGACCTCAGTGGCCCAGCATCTGAATTTTCTATCACAGGATCATGGGGTTGCTGCAAAGGTTGTAATTATGAAAAAGAGACCTTTTTCCCAGTGGTGTTGTAACTCTGAACTGCCGCTAAATGAACTGTTGTAAGTCAAGGATTACCTACATTCAAAAGGCCATGATGAATTTCTCCTTTGAAAGCAGATCTTTAAAAAATCATTTGGGATACTCTCCTTGCCCAGTGAAGCCCTTTGCAGCACAGATCAAGGCAGAAAGCGCTGCCAGGAAGGGTCCAATGCTAAAATCAGACCAAAGGGTTAAAAAGCTGGAGTCATTCAATCCCTCCTCTCTAGACATCAGGTTTCCTCCAGTCTCACTACCCTCCTCCAACACTCATCCACACAACAGCTGTGCTTTTATTTTTGTGCTGGTTGTGCAATTTGGAAGTATTTGGAGGGGCTCCACTCTTCAGTAACTTTAAAACCCATTTGTGACAATCGAAGAAGTGATCATGGCTAGCTCGGGCTCTTGCACAAAGTTCCCCTGGTTCCTGTGGATTTTTCTGCAAGCCATGTGCCTTTGTCTCGCCCAAGTAAGTTTTGCCTAACTTTTTTTGTTATTCTTTTCAGATAAGCCAGACGATTGTAAAGGTAAGTCTTAAAACTGCAGTAGAAGGATCCTTATTCAATTAAAGCATTGCTCTTTGATTCTAGTTTTGGTTGTCCATCAATTAAAACAGTGTGTATGTTTTTAGTGATGCTGCTATATTGGAGAAGGTATGTGATTATGCCTAGCTGGAGAGCTTCCTAGAGGAAGTCCAAAGCCACCATAAAATGTATTGCTTGACATATCATAGTTTGAACCTGCACTAGTTATTTTTCCTAATTGGTGAGGTTTCACAGGAAGCCTCCATACCATTCAGAGTAATCTAACTATGATCAACAAGTATGATTAGGTTGGGATCCATTCTACCAATTTTGATTTTTCCCTTCCCCAGCTACATTTAGTACCCTTCTGCTTTAAATCAGAATTTTCAGTCCAAGGAAACTCATTTGCTTTAATTCAGTGTAATCCACAAAGGATGCATCCTTCAGATTAAGTTAGGTGAGTTAATTATTAGTTCCCTAAGCAATCTTCTTATAATTACAAACAGGATAATAAAAAGGGATCATTTCCTCCACATTTATGTGTGATGTAGGCTTCCAACTGATCTTAGTGATTATGAATATGGAGACAAAATTGATTTTTTTAAAAAAGAATTAATTACCAGATAGTGATATACACAGGTAATGGTACTGAGATAAATAAATGGAAGAAGAAAGTTGAATGTGGAAGAAAGCATTTGACTGTGGGAAACACATGCTGGGAAACATTCTGTGAATTTCACTTGGCACACTTATTTGAGGATCCTGAAAAGATGATATGCTTCCTAATAACAGGCCTTCATTGTTTTGTGGAAGAATTCTCTGGTGACTGACACACTGTAAAGCAGAATTACATATATACATGTATTCTTTTATGTGCTTACATTAAAAAAAGGTGAAAAGCTCTCATTTTTAAGAACCAAGTCTTCAAAGAATGACAGAAAATCAGCTGAGAGTTTACTTAAAATTATTAATATGTAAGAATACATTTCTCCAAAATGAAATGTTAATGTTTTAAAGTACAGTGAGCAAATCCAACAGATTTGTCATGACTTTTATTTGTATAGACTCAAGTTAGCTTTGCTAGACGCTAGAAAAAAAATTCTACCTATGTTTTTACAAAGAAAATGAATGTGTACTATGCAGCCTTGTGATTGATTGTGACATAAAGCAGCTTACTTTGCAAGCAACAATAATGATTCTTTTGGATAATTAAAAATACCTTTTAAACTACTAGTTGTGAGAAGCTGAAATTCTCATATTCTGAAATGAATAGGAAAACTGCTTTTCCTCTCAGCCATTTACGATTTACTGAAAAGTATGGAAGTCCAAAAAAGGGGCTGTTAGAAAATCACAGAGCATCTACTGTGGTCAGAATTTCATCACCAAAAGGAAACCGTGTGTCCTATAGGCCTTGAATTCCCTCCCCTAAATTATTTTTGAAAATGAATGGTTTGGAATTTTCCAAGTCTCTTGAGACTTACAAAAATAGTCAGAAAGAAAGAAAGAAAGAAAGAAAGAAAGAAAGAAAGAAAGAAAGAAAGAAAGAAAGAAAGAAAGAAAGAAA
>BLBF01000007.1:35310943-35331910 GCA_015471245.1 Laticauda colubrina | reverse complement strand
CCCCCCCCCCCTCCTCCTCCTCCTCCTGGAAAAAAAAGTATAGTAGACTTTTGAAGGAAAAAGCACCTTTGAGATTTACTGGAGGCATCGGCATGAATTCTATCTCTGCCCACCTCCACTCACAGAGAGACATGTATATGCATGCACATCTGTCCCCACACACCATGTGTCAATCTCATCTCAGATTGTAATTGTTCACATTTGTCACGAATTACTATCACACAGATTAGAACAGGAACATATTACCCAGTCAAGCAAACTGAATTTGATTAGGTTCATCAGAATATCTTGTTTGCGGTTCTTAATTGCTCCTTCCCCCCTTTTTAAGATGGTTTGAGTTGTTTCCTCTTCCTATTTAAACAGTTCTTTTTATTCCTTGCCAGAGAGGCCCTCCAGGTCCACAAGGCCCCCCTGGCCCCCCTGGCCCCCCGGGTGTTCCTGGCATTGATGGCCTAGATGTAAGTATAGCTTGTGTTGTGTGGTGATAGGGAGCATTCAAGAAATTCCTCCTCCAGTATTATACAATGACACTGCTGTCTCTTTGGGTATATTCAGCATGCAACACTCTCGGGCACATCTCCATCATGTCTTGTTAACTAGTATTATAAATGTTGTGCTCATCAACCTTGAAACTTAGGAGGTACATTCTTTACATTCCCAAAATGTAAGAACTGGCAGCGTGAACTACCCTGTTACTCCAACAATACGGCCTCCCCCAATAGGAATTCCCAGCATGTTTTATAGGCATGAAATGAAATTAAGCCCCTCCCCCCAAATTAAGGCCTATATTAAAACATGTGAAACGGGGGGCGGAATGGTGGAGGGGCTTGCTGTTAGGAAGTACTTTTGTTGCACACCAGATATGGTGCTGCCTGCGTTGACCCTGATACGAAGTGCCCCACCAACGCCGAGGTAAACATCCAAGCCATCGCCACATGCCCGCCTGAAGATGTAAGGGGGGGGGGGGAATTAAGTCATCCCCCAAAAGACAGCCTAGTCATTTTTTCAGGGCTCAAAAAAAAAAAAAGACCCAGCCTTATTATATGAGAAACATGGTAGAACAAACTATTTTCTGCAGCTGGATCAGGTCCATCATTTAATCAGTCATTTGCATTAGGGGTTCTACAAGATTAATATTTATAATCTGCAAATTCCATGTTATTAGCTTCATAGCAATTTTGTCTACTAGCCATAAGAATTTCTCCATGTAATGTGCATGTGGTGCATGTGCACATATTGCAGGCTAATTTACTGCCAACTGCTAATAGTTTGATTCTGACCGGCTCAAGTTTCGAATTAGCTTTCCATCCTTCCGAGGTCGGTACAATGAAGACCCAGATTGTTGGAGGCAATAGGCTGATTCTGTAAACTGCTTAGAGAGGGATGTAAAGCACTATGGAATGATATATAAGTCTAAGTGCTAGTGCTAAGTGTGCATACAGGGACATTTCTAATATCTATATAACACATATACAATTTTCAGATAGAATTATAAAAGTTATTCTGTTAAAATGAATTTAACTTGACTGTTACTTCCTTCTATCCCATTAGGGAGACAGGGGCCCTAATGGCCTCCCAGGCCATCCAGTAAGTAACTGAGAACAGGTAGCATTTTAAAAACATCTCTTTAAAAAAAAAAAGGTTTTTATTTGTTATCTGAGTTTACTGATATGCAATTCACTCCTACAGGGTCCTGATGGCAATGCTGGAAAACCAGGTGTCCCTGGATTGCCAGGAGTACCAGGAGCTGATGTGAGTATAAATCTTTATGTTGTCATTCTAAGCTATTTCCATTTGCTAAAAAGGTTCTTTTTATTTCAAATCTATACTGGATATGAAAGTGCACTATTGTGACCCGTAAGCAGCCAGCAGAGCTGGCAGCAGATTCAGACAATGAGGAGGTTGGGGAGGAACATGGGCCAGTCCTGGAGTCTGGGGAAAGCTCTGACGAGTGCTCTGCATTTTTTGGAGGCAGAGATGGTACCAGGGCCGTCTGACAGCTATCAGCTGTCTTCAGAGTTGGATATCAGTGAGGCAGAAGAACAGCTGGAGCCTCTTCAGCTGGAGTGTGCGCATGTGCAGAGTTGCCAGATGAAGGGAACAGCTAAGGAGCAACTTGGGAATAAAGCCACAGGTGGACGGTAATGGCCCATCCCATAAGGAAAAAAAGAGGAGTGAAAGGGGAGTGGGGTTTTGCAGGAGACAATCAGTTCATTCCTGCATTCTTGCCAAGTATTGTGGCATCTGAAAGATATTGGCCTGGCCACTCTTCAAGCCTGATAAAGGTCTTTTAATTGTGAACAAACTTGACAGACTGTTGGCTGGGCCTTTGTTGAAGAGGAATTCACTGTAAATTAAATAATAGGGGATGAGAACTCAGCTTTGTACTGTTAGGGATATCTAGGTCAGAACGTGTACTCCCTGAAACCTGGGAGTTCTTTATTTCACCATTCCCTTAAATTCAGGCAGAGGATCATAACACTATAGAATCATAGGGTTGTAATGGATGTTGGTGGTATTCATCAAACCCAATCCTCTATCAAGTGCATCAATCTTTGTACTACCCCGGACTAATGGGAATCTTTTCTTGAAAACCTTCAGTGATGGACCATCTATATTTCAAAAGGTAGTCTGTTCCATTCCTTAATAATCGGGGAATTCGTCTCTCTTTTTTTCTTTCCCCAAATCTGGATTTCTCACAATAAATGTTTTACTCACTGGTTCTTGACTTCAGTAATCAAACAGAAGGAGGTTTTTTTCCAGTCATAAAATCATTTTATCTTCATGCAAAATTCATGTCAAATTGTTTTTAATACAATTCTCTACTAGCTTTCCAGTACAGAACATTCAAATTCATTACTCCTATGATCATATAAATGACTAATAGCAATCATATCATTTGTCATCATATCCCTCTAAAAGCAGATTACTGACTTTAAAGTCACAGATAGTTCCTCCAAAACAGGGGTATCAAACTCAGTTTCATTGAGTGTAGCTTCAGGGTTGTGTTTGACCTTGTGGGGCCAGAGTGGCATGGCCAGCTCAATGTCATTTGTGTCAGGGCGCTTGTGGCGGCCTGAGCACTCTGCCAGTGAAAACAGGATCCCAAGCTCTGTTTCTGGCTGTGATGGCCTCCTGCAACTGTCTGTCAGCGAAAATGGAGCTCTAGAGGACCACAGGCAGACCTTCCGAGCTCCATTTTTCAGACAGTGGCACTCTGGGCCGGTCCATTCACTGTTTTCAGGGCATCCCTGTGGTCCAGATCTCAGCAGAGCTCGATCTGGCCCGTAGGCTTTCAGTTGGACACCCCGCCTTAAACATCTAAACACTGCAGATAGTGCCGGAGATCCTTGTGGAGGATGGTAGTACAAATAAATAAATGAATTAACTTCAAAGAAGCAATTGAAGCTGGATCAAACATCAGATGTTTAAGGTGAAAATACTTTCAGGAAGCACTTGGTAATAAATCAAGCTTATTTTAAAAAAGTGTTTGCTTCCAGAGAACTAAGTTCAGATAAAGTAAAAGCATTATGACAGGCCCAGTTTATACACCTACACACAGATACAAATGGCATTTTAAAACTGGGATTATTTTATGGTGTAAACTTTTCATGGGTACATGGGTCAGAATTGCATTTGTGATTCAATACTAATCCAAAACATGTTGCAAAACTATTTCAGGGATGACATTTACTTTTCTGCAAACAGAAATTCCAGTACTTCAGTAAGGTCATATAATCATTTTGTTAAATTGAAAGAAGGGGTGAGTTCTTGAAGCGACTAAAGCTAGTATAATAGCCCAGTGACAAATCTGAACACGTGATAAATTAAATCCACTCTTTAAATGGTAATTGTAATTTATACAATGAAAATTTCATGGGATGAACTTGCAAAGAAATGCATTCAGTACCCTGTCCATTTGTTAAAATAATGTGATGGAATAAATATAGGAAGGATCCTGAAAAATTAAATCATTATTGGAATTACATTCATTTTAATCGCATTTATATTAAGGGAATTTAATACCATCTTCCTAAATCTTTTTCCAACTATATCAAAGCAATGGATAAGTTAAAAGTTATCAGCTGAAAAGAGCTGGCAAAAGTTTCTATGTGAGCAAAATAATGTATGTTTTCTATAGTATTGTGAACCAACAGCATCAGATCTGATTTGCAGACAATCCAGACAATCAAAAATCATCTGTATGTAATTTTTTAATTTTATTTTCCAGTAGGAAAAAAGTATCTCTTTTTTTCTTATTGGACTTCCAAGATATTTTCAAAATTTCTAGTTATGCATGATATGACCTATACCGCTAAATTAAAAAGAATAAAGATATTTCCTTGGTGTGTTACCTCAAAATGATTTGAATCAAGAAACAACACCATTAATAATTACCAATGATTGAAGTAAATCTAATCCTGTGGTAGAATTGGTAAAGCCAACTTTTATTAAACAAAGAATTTCATATTCTATTTATGAAGATTGATATTCTGTTTAGAATCACATTCAATAATTGTTGATTAATGAGACTGGAATTTGTACAACATTCCCATTTATATCCAAAACATAATGGATAGTACAATATTACCTGATTAACTTGTTAGAAACCAGTAATTAAGAAAAATCTCAATACATTTTTTCCCTTTTCCCAATTTCCTTGCTATTTTCTATGCAATGAAATTCTGTTTTAGAAGTATGAAGTGAGTTAAATTTATATTTAATAAAACAAAAATCTATGTCAGTCTAGCAATGAATGGAATGCATAGTGATCATAAATCTTTGAAGTTCTACTCTAACAGGTTATCTTTTATATAAATATAAAACTCTTACTTAGCAGTTTATATAACTGCTGTTATATTTATACATTATTTATATTAAATATAAATCCTTATATAATATATATAAATATTTATATCAAATATAGATACTTATAAAATACACACTTAGCAGTCATCCAAAGATGCTAAAGACTTCTTAAAGAATGTACAGTATGTAATTTTCATTCAAATTTTCAAGAGTGTGATCTGAAATTATGGTACAATAATGTAGTAAAATAATGTAGTCAAAAGCATTTTTGTGTGCATAGATATCTATGGGATGGGACATAAATGACAACATGTATATTGTAATGTCACAATGCAACTTAATTGTTACATAGTGGAACGCAATATTACAACAAAGTAAGAAAGAATAGAGCTTGCATTATGCTATCACAATGCACAATTTATTATTTTCATGTCATAATGTAAGAAATGGACTCCTGTGCTTATGCATAGAATGTAAAAGCATATTCTTTTTGTAAAGATTTAATAGAATGTCAAATATCAACTAAATTAAATTCAAGCAATCTAATCTAGATATGTATTAGAAAGTTGACAATATAATATTGGTGACAGAGTGTTTATGATCCAAGAAGGCCTTCAATTTAATTCAAATTACCTTCAACTAATATATGCTCCACTGACTTAATGTACATGTGTTGAAAAAATTATGTACTTGTTTTGTATAGTCTATGTTTGGAGCATGTAAATGTAAGAGTGATTAATGTGGATGACCCTGTCTGACAATGACTATAATAAATGATATTCTCCATCTGATAGTTCCTCTTCAGCAATCAATTTGGAAAGTCTGCTAAGTAACAAAGCAACATTCTAAATTTGTACTATTAGAGTTGCCACGAAGGTAAACTTCGTCCACCCAAGCTTTTTGTAAGACCTGCTTATTCTGAGGAAGATAGATAGACCTCGACTTACAATGGTTTGTTTAGTGACCACTTGAAGTTACTACAGCATTGAAAAAAATGACTTATGACAGTTTCTCATACTTACAACTGTTGCAGCATCCCCATGGTCATATGATCAAAATTCAATTGCATATGATCAAAATTCAATTGCAATGTCCTGGGATCATACCTTTTGTGACCTTCTGCACAAGCAGAGTCACTGGGCAAGGCAGATTTACTTAACAACCATGTTACTAGAATTAGAATCAGAATAGAGCTGAAAGGGACCTTGTAGTCCAACTCCCTGCTCAAGCAGGAGACCCTATACCATTTCAGACAGGTGGTTGTCCAATCTTTTCTTAAAAATCTCCAATGATGAAGCACCTACAACTTCTGAAGGCAAGCTATTCCACTGATTAATTGTTCTCACTGCTAGGAAGTTTCTCTTTAATTCCAGGTTGCTTCTGTCCTTGATTAGTTTTTATCCATTATTTCTTGTCTTGCCTTCTGGTGCTTGGAAAATAAGCTGACCCCAGTGGTGCGATTCAACCAGTGAAACTACCAGTTTAGTGAGCATGCATACTCTACATTTTAAAAAGCCCATTTTCAACATGATTACTTTCCTTCTACTGCATCCCTGATGAGTAAAACAGCTGATGCACAGCAAACTGCTCTGCTGTGCGAATCAGCTGTGCCAAAAACCCAGGAAATAAAGCACAGGAAAGAGGAAAGGGTAGGTGGGGCCAAATGCTCACCAGAACTACCAGTTTGCCCGAACCAGTCCGAACCAGTAGAATCCCACCCCCAGTTGATCTCCTCTTCTTTGTGGCAGCCTTCTCAATGCTGTTATAATGTCACCCCTATTCTTTTCTCTAGTCTGATCATACCTAATTGCTACAACTATTCTTCATATGTTTTTGTCTCTAGGCCTTTAATCATCTTAGTTGCTCTTCTTTGCACTTTTCCCAAAGTCTCAACATATTTTTTGTAATGTGGTGATGCAGTATTCCAGGTGTGGTCTTCCTCAGGTTATATAAAGCAACAATAATGTGAACTTCATGTAAACTTCATGTGATTTTAGTTCTATGCCTCTGTTTATACAACCAGGGCTGGTATTAGCATTTTTGGCTGCTGCCATACACTGCTGGCTCATATTTCAGTGATTGTCCATTAGGACGACAAAGTCCTTCTCACAGTTACTGTTTTTGAGTCAGATTTCACCTAATCTGTACTTGTACCTTTGGTTTTTCCTGCCCAAGTGTGAAACATTGCTTTTCTCCACATTAAATTTCATGTTGTTGGATAGGGTCCAATGTTCAGGTCTGTCAAGATCTTTTTGGATCATGAGATTGTGTTCTGGACAGTTGCTATTCTTGCCAGCTTAGTATCATCTGCAAACTTGATGAGTTCCCCTTCTATTGCCTCATCGAAAAGCCCTGTCACACTGGCCGACGGATGCAAAACGTTTGTAAAAAGGACACAGCGGATGAGAAAAATGTTCCATCCATTGTTATCCGCTCTCAAAAGGGGCAAAAATTTGCATAACCAGAGCAGACAACACGGAAAGGAACGGACGGGGGGAGGACGTAGGGCGGATGGAAAGCAGATGCTCCATGGAAGCCTAGCAGATGGAAGCGGATGAGAGTGGATGGCACATCCGCAAGGCTTCCGGGGGAGCACAGCAAAGCGGACGCGGAACGGAAAGAGCGGATGCAGAGTGGACGCCGAGCGGATGAAGCGGATGCACAGCGGATGCCGAGGGATGAAGCGGATGCACAGCGGAAGCCTAGCGGATGCCTAGCGGAAGCCTAGCGGATGCCTAGCGTTCACTGCGCATGCGGGGAGGATGCATTGCGTCAGCCCCGTGGATATAAAGGGAAGCAGCTCGCAAGCAGGTCACCATTCAGAGGAAAGACCTGCTTCCAGACACAGCTCTCCAGCAGCCAGCCAGCCAGCCAGCCAACCAGCCAGCCAGCAACCCAACAACCATGGGGAAGAAACGGAAGCCTCTGCCATCTGCTGCCAGCCCTGGCAAGAGGGACAGGGCCACCCTCCCACCCCCTGGCCCTGACTCTGCTTCTGCTGGGGCTTCTGGTGCTCGGGCTCGCTCTTCTGGTGCTGGGGCTTCTGCTGCCTGGGCTCAATCTTCTGCTGGGGCTTCTGCTGATGCTGCTTCTGGAGGTGGTGCTTCTGCTGATGCTGCTTCTGGAGGTGGTGCTTCTGCTGGTGCTTACTCTGCTGATGCTGCTTCTGGTGGTGGTGCTTCTGCTGGTGCTTACTCTGCTGGCACTGCTCCTGGTGCTGGTGCTTCTGCTGGTGCTTACTCTGCTGGTGCTGTTCCTGGTGCTGGTGCTTCTGCTGGTGCTTACTCTGCTGGCGCTGCTCCTCGTCCTGCTGGTCCTGCTGGTGCTTACTCTGCTGGCGCTGCTCCTGGTCCTGCTGGGCCTAATGGTGCTCCTGGTCCTGCTGGTCCTGCTATTACTGCTACTGTTGCTGCTGCTGCTGCTGCTGCTGGTGGTGGTGGTGTGGAGGAGCAGCCCCTACAACCTCGAAGCCCCTCTGATGAGGGCCCATATGGCCCTGCCAAAGGGAGGAAGAGGCAGATGCGTGAACGGGAGAGGAGGCAATACAACATAGAAGAGGAACATGAGGAGGAGGTGCTGGAGTGGTTGAGGGAGAACGAGTATCTATGGTGGAAGGGACACAGGCTCTATTGCGACACCAAAAGGAAGCAGGCTGCTTGGAGAGAGAAGGCAGAGAGCCTGGGCTATACTTCGGAGGTGCTCCTCGGCTGGTGGAAGCACATGCACACCTGGTACGGGAAGCTGCACCTCAAGAAATCTGGCCAGGCCACGGTCAAGCTGACGGACAGAGAGACCTACGTGATGGCCAGGTGCAGTTTCTTGGAGGGTGAGATCCGCCACCGAGGAGCAGCCCCTCTCACAACCCTCTCTCTCAGGCAGCCTGCTGAGAGCCAGTCCTCTTCTGGCAAAGAGTCAGCTCCTGTGTCCAGGCAGGTATCTGTGGAGCGTGCCACGATGGAGACCCCCCCGACAGCTGTACTACCCATGGCAGAGCGCGTGGAGGACCCCTTGACACAGTGGGAGAAAGGAGACGGCACTTCCACCACAGCCCAACCCGCATCCACCCCCAGCTCCACCTCCACAGAAAGGTAGAGAGGCAAACCGGAGGGGCAGAGCCACACTGTCCTGCTGGAGATAAGAGACACCATCAGGAGCAGCGTAGATCTCCTCTCTCAGCTGGTACACACCGACGCCTCATCCTCCAACCGCAAGCCATTCCTCACCTACGTCAACCAGACCCTCATGAACATGTCGGAACCCCAGTACCAGGTGGTGAAGGACCAGATCACCGATCTTCTTCACAACCCTCCAGACCAAGATGAACCTACTCCCACCCAGTCCAGGCCTGCTCCTCCACCCCAGGTGATGTCACTGCCCTTCCAAGGCTTTCCACAGGCCCTACCCTACCAAGGCTATGGCTTCCAGGAGGTCCAGAAGCATAGGCAGCCCTTCCCAGTCCAGGCACAGGTACATCGGACGCCACCGGTGCCACTGATGCCACCGATGTCACCCACGTCACCGATGCCACCCACGCCACCGATGCCACCGATGCCACCGATGCCAGTCCTCACCCAGCTGCAGACCAGACAGCCCCACTACACTGCTCCTTCCTCCACCCCACAGCCAAGCCCGGCCTCAGTACATCTGTCATCGGTATTGGGGCTGACACCCCATGTCATGGAGGAAGGGGCTCTCAACATCACGGGGGCTGAGCCAGCTGTCTGAGAGCTTCCTCAACACACCGTCCCCTGTTGTCCTCTCAGGGCCAGGCACCCCAGTGGCACTTCAGACCAGCACTCCAGCAGCAGCCACCTCCACAGCACCTGGACCCTTCACCCCTGAGACTGGGCATGCCTCCGAGTGACGAAGAAGAGTGCCAGAGACTGGGTGGCTACCTGTTGACTTTATTTTTGCTTTGGACACTTGACTTGGGTCATTTTTCTTTTACAGCTTGTTATTAATAAAGATTATCTTTGCTTCACACACTTGCTTCATTTATTTTATTAAATAAAGTCTTGGTGGAAACTTTTAGAAATGGTTTAAGCCTTTGCATGCTTGTGGGATGGGTTAAGATAGCAGTGGGATGGGCAGGGATACCTTTGGGATGGGTAATAGCTGTGGGATAGATAAACCTCCAGTGCAAACATAGTGGGACTGTATGGTCCACCCTCCCAGGTGCCACACCTATGGCCCTTTATTATCAATAACAATGTGATCATTCATCCACACATGTCAACATAAACATAATTCTTTATTAAATGCCCTGTTCATTGTAGGCCCACCCAACATACATGGCCCAATCTCATCAGTGTGATGAGACAGGCTGAAGGAAGCAACCATTAATCATCTATCATCCTGTCTTGCCACTCCACTGCTCCATCTGGGGTGTTGCACCAGTGTTTCAGGAAGTTGCGCTGCTTCTTCCCTTCATGTGAAGCTCTGTTGGGGCCTTGCACATCCTTAGTGTCTATCAGGTTTCGCCCTTGCCTCCATTCCCCAGGCTCCATGTCCCCATTGCCTTGTTGAAGGTCCACAAGCCTGTTCTGCAAGACTGGGTAGCGGGTGCGCATGAGATTGTGCAGGATGCAGCAAGCTTCCACGATCCTCCTCACGGTCTCTGGGCGATGCTGCATGGTGGTGAGAAGTACCTGGAACCTGTTGGCCAGGATGCCAAAGGCATTCTCCACCACCCGCCTTGCCCTGGACAGCCTGTAGTTGAAGATCCTCTCTTCACAGGTGAGGCATCTGGAAGTGTAGGGCTTCATGAGGTAGGTCTGAGGGAGAAGGCATCATCCCCCATGATGAAGTAGGGCATATCTTGCGTGTCATTGGGCAGGGGTCTGGATCTGGGAAGCCCATGATGAGGTTGCGTTCCAGCCCCTCCTTGAGGTCACTGGCATTGTATACCTGGGCATCTGAAGCTGACCTGTTGCCTGAAGCATCGATGTACATGAACTTGTAGTCAGCATCGACCATGGCGAAGAGGATGATGCTGAAGAAGCCCTTGTAGTTGAAATAAGTGGACCCTGACTTGGCTGGTGCTTTGCAGGCCACGTGCTTGCCATCTATGGCTCCAACGGTGTGGGGGAAGTTCCACCTCTGATACCACTGCTCTGCAACTTTCTTCCAGCCTTCTTCAGTGGAGGGGCACTGGAGGAGCTCCTCTTTGTATTCTTCGATGATGGCCTGCACCACTTCTCTGAGCACAATGCTGATGGTGTTGTGTGGCACCCTCCAGCCCTACTGCATGCTCCTGTACGTGGTCCCTGAGCCAGGTGGTGCAGAGTGAGTGCCACCTTCAGCCCAGGGTCCAGGCTGGGCTGGAAGTTGGTGCTCTGCTTGGTCAACCTGAGTCTCAGCCGCTCCACAACTTCATCAAACATGGCTGGAGGCATCCTCATGAAGTTCTGGAATGCACAAGGGTCTTTGTTCCTCAGCTCCACCATCCGCTTGTTGTACAATCCGTACTCTGCTCTTCTCCCAATCCATCTTCAGACCCAGACACTTCTTGGACGCCTCCTTTTCTTCCCGTAGAACAGTTGAAAGAGACTGTAGATGGCTTCGCACTGTTGCAGAACGATGGTGGCTACCAAAAGGAGTGTGTGACGATCCATGGTGGAGATGACTGGATGCTGTGGAAGAGCAAGAGCCAAATGAAGGTTGCAGAGGTCTGCACAGCAGGGCTGCTGGACTGAAAGTGAGATCCAGGTGAGTTGCTCCCCCTTTTTATAGGCAATATAGGTTTTCCACTATGTGTCCTTTTGCATCCTCTAGGCATCCTCTAAACATCCTTAATATCTGAGATAGGTCCCCTCTGCGAACGTTTTTTCCGTTTTAAATGCTTTCTTTGCGAGCTGCATCTGCTTTCATCCTTTCTCCGTCCGTGCTACTAACGCTGCGCGTCCGTTCTGCGTCCGTTTCACTTCATCCCTGTGTCTGTTTTCCGCTGGAGCGGATTTGAGTTGCGCGGATGTTTAGCGGATGCCTCGTGTATATAGCAGATGCGTAACGGATGACTACGGATGTAGAACGGATGTTCCCCATATGCGTTGCGGATGCAGAACAGACGCGTTGGATACATTTTCCGCTCAAAAAGTTTTGAGCAGCTGAAAACTTTTTGAGCAGATGGAACCTCAGTCAACGGATGCTGGTGGATAGAGAGGATGAAAAACAGACGCAGTGAGTACAGAACGGATGAATCGCGTTAACCAACGGATGGCAAGTGTTTCTCTCCGTTTTACATCCTCTTTCCATCCCTTGGTGAAGTGTGACATGGGCTTAAGTTGTTTATGAAGATATTGAAGAGTACTGGGCCTAAGATGGAATTTTGGGTTCCCCACTGCTATGTAGATGTAATATCATTAAGGACTACTCATTGAATACAATTCGTCAGCTAGTTACAAATCCATCTGGTGGTGATGCTGCCTATTTCACATTTTTCTACCTTTTCAAGAAGTAGGTTGTAGTCTACGTCTAAGTATATTATGCCCAGAACATTTCACTGGTTTGTTAATTTAGTCACTTTGTCAAAGAATGAAAAAAAATTAGTTTGGCATGATCAGCTTTTAACAAACCTATGCTCACCTCTAATTATAACTTTATTTGTTTCTAGATGTTTACAGATTTGTTCTTCTATTTTTTCCAGTATCTTCTCAGGTATTGATGTTAGGCTGATTGGTCTATAGTTTCCTGGGACTAAGTTTAACTTTACTAACTTAACAACTGCAGTGATTCACTTAACAACTGTTATGTAAAAGCAAGAAAGATGAGTGAAATTCACTTAACAAATGTCTCACTTAGCAACATAAATTTTGGGCTCAATTGTGGTGGTAAGTTGAGGATTATTTGTATTGGTTTCTTGCAATAAATAAATATTTATTTATTATTTAACTTAGCCAAGCCAAGAGATCTCCTTAACTTAGCTAAGATCTGCTTCTGTTTGAAAAGAGAACTCCAATCCTTTAATGTTCCATGCTACAAAATATGTTCCTGGTTTCATATAATTAACTTTTAAAAATAGCAGGCAGAGAACAAAAGCCCGTATCCATCCACACCATATCTGAACTGCATTACAAACATATTATAATAACCTTTCAGAGAGCCTGGTTTTATATATATCTTTTACATACAGCATGAAATAAATGAGTTCAAAGGAGCTTTCATGCCCTTCAACTTTCCCAAATCACCTGGGGATTTCACTTGATAATCCCAGGTGAACATCTGCCCTTTGGAAACGTTTATCCATGCACAGTAGGGGAATATGTGTTTGTCCTGGTAAGTATGAATGAAATGAATTTCATGCACCACTGTATCTCTTTAACAAGCAGGAGGAGAGCTAAAGGCTTAAAGAGCAGGTTTCCAAAAGCTGCTTAAATTGATGCGATTTGCTTCTGAGACACGGGGCATTAACTTCTGAGGAAAAAGGATAAAAGTCAACAGGAAGAAAAACAACAACGGCCTATACTTCCTTACTCTCTCTTTCTGTTGAACTCTAAAGGGCTGGATATTTTCTTACATCTCAGGAGCAAAGTTGGGAGACTGGAATGAGCCACTTTCTGCACCAGCTTCCACCCCCACCCACCAGCTGGTCCTTCTGAAGCAAAGCAGTTCCATTGTTAATTCACCTGCTGGTTGTTAAGGTGGCTATCCTGTGATCTGTCAGGATGACCAGTGCGTTGGCTGGGACTTGGATTTTTCTGTGTCTCTAAAACTCTTACCTGGCTGAGAGAACATCAGAACCAGGGGTGGGATTCTCCTAGTTAGGACTGGTTCAGACCAACCCCTTGTTCTGACGATCAGCTGACTCCAACTGGTTTGCTCTGATGAGAATGTTGGCCTGCCTGCCCGCCTCTGCTCTTTCTTGTGCTTTATGTCTTTTTGTTAGAGCACAGCTGATTCGCGCAGCAGAGCAGTTTGCTGTGCCTCAGCTGTTTTCTTCAGCTGCAGTCGAAGGTAAGTATTAGCTTTTTCAAATGTAGAGCACGCACACTCACCAAACCAGTTGTTATACTGGTTGAATCACACCCCTAAGCAGAACTCCCCATGTCACTCAAAACGTTGTTGATGTGGGAAACAGAAAGACCTGGTGACTTGTTTGGAGCCATGGTCTGCTGTACTAACCTAAGCTAACAGTGCTACTATCCAGTTTCTCCTACTCTTCTATTTACGCTTTGGCAATTATGGAATTGCTAGCAAACATTTTCCTAGTAGAAAATCAAGGCAAGAGAACCTGCCTTTAACAAGTAGGAGTTCACCTCCTGGTGTTTTGTCTAAAAATTGATAACTGTACCTCTGAGGGAGAAGGAAAATATATTTCACTGACCTACGGTAATGCTTGCAGTATATATTCTGATTTATGTAAAGCATTAGATGACCATCTAGGAGTCATAATGGATGCCAAAATATAACTAGCAAGTTGGTCTTGAGTGACAACTTTTGTGACAGTATTTATGTCAACTCATAAAACATTTCTACGGCCATTTTATAGTTGTCCCTTTGACTTTCTTTGTAATTTTCTGGATTATTAGTGGCATTAAAGTAGTCAGTAACTCTCGCTATTGGTCACATTTTGTGATAAAATGTGAACAGAAACCTCTTTCCTTCCAACTAAAAATAACCTCTTTCTTTCTTGCTAAAATTAAAAATGTATATAGAAAATGTTCCGTCCAGAAAGAAGCGCATGAGACCGGGTTCGAAACAACAACTATTTATTAAACTCGCAAGCTAAACATATACGGAACAGTTGCCCAAGCCGCGGCAGACCTTTTTATAGCGGCTTGCCTGCGGCTTGTGGCCAATGACACTCTTTTGACAGTTTCCGCCATTTGGCGGGCTTCCCGGATTGGTTCTTAAATAACCAATCTGCGAGTGGCCTTTTCAGCCAATCAGAAAGAGGAACCTGGAACCTACCAAGTTCCATACAGAACACCCCTCCCCCCCTTAGTTCAGTCCAATGTGCGTTACGTAATCACGCAGGTAAATGGGGCTTTTTCTAGTCCTGGTTGACCTGCGCAGCTCAGTCGTGGCGTGGTCTTCAAGCGGTTCGGATGGGATCACTGTTTCTCTGGTCCTTCTCCATGGAACCTCCTGGAAGGGTGAGTCAGCCTTGCTGCTCCCTGTTTTTGCTGCTCCCTGTTTTTGCTCCCGCCTGAGTCTCTTGGGTCGATTGAGATGGCTCCACTGCTCCCTCCTGGTTTGACTGAATTGGTCGAGCTGGCCTGGCTGCCTCCTTCCAGGAAGGCCTCGCTACGCTCTTCTGCTCCCGGATTTCTTTCTTGGGGTTCAGCTAACCATGAGTGCTCTTTTTGTTTTGTTAAATTGTCTTTTTGTAGTGTTTGTTGTCTTGTTACGGGAAGTTCATCTCTCCCTTTTTTATTTATTTGTATTTCCCCCCCCCCCCGGTTGTTTTTAGATCGATATTTATTTTTGATTCTATGGTGTTTTTTCGTTTGAGGTAGCGGGAATGAAACTGGTCTATGTGCTGCTTCCATTCCCTACCGTCGTCTAAGAGTAGATGGTAGGACTGGGGGCCTGTAATTTGGGTGATGGTGGTGGGAAGCCACAATGGGTCCTCAGTGAGATTTTTGGCATAGACCAGGTTGCCGATTTTGAACATATGGTATTTGCTGGAGGAATTGGGGGGTTTGTCCCAGGTGTAAGTGGGGTGCAATCTTTCCAGGTAGGAACATAGTTTCCTACCCATTAGGAGTTCAGCTGGGCTTTTGTTGGTTGTGCTGCTAGGGGTAATATGCTGCAAAATTAGTAGTTGGTTTAGTTTGTCTTATACGTCCCCCTTGTCCATTCTTTCTAGGCCCTCTTTAGTGTACCAGACCATGCGTTCAGCCCTGCTGTTCGCAGCCAGATGGGCTGGCACAGTTAAGGCATGTCGGATACTCTGGGCAGCCAGATATTGTTCAAATTGCAAAGCTGTAAATTGGGGCCCATTATCTGAAACCAGTACATCAGGTAGCCCATGTGTTGCAAAGAGTTTGTCTAGCTGTTTCATTACAGCTTCAGTAGTTGTGGAAGCCATGAGGATGACTTCCAACCAGTTCGAGTATGCATTCACGACTATCAGAAATGTGTTTCCTTTTGTTGGCCCCGCAAAGTCAATATGTACTCTAGACCATGGACCCCGGGGAGTTTCCCAGTCTCTTACTGGTGCCTGTGGGGGGGTAGGCCTCGATTTTTGACAGTCATGGCATGTTGCAACCCAGAATTCAATGTCTTTATCCAGCCCTGGCCACCAGACGTAACTCCTGGCCAGGGCTTTCATTTTGACTATGCCCGGGTGCCCCTCGTGCAACATTCCCAGAACGTCTTCCTAGAGACTGTTCGGAATCACCACCCTGTCACCCCATAGAATGCACCCTTTTTCTTTGTACAGTTCGGTCTGTCTGGTACGAAATGATTTAAAAGTCTGTTTTGTTCTCCTCCAGCCAGCCTTTACCTACCCAATTTAATATGCGCACTGTCAAAGGGTCTTTAGCTGTGGCTCTCGCGATGTCTGCTGCAGTCAGTGGCAGGTCCGGGCAGGTCTCAAGCTGAACTGTGGAGGAAGTTGGTGCAGGGTCATCTTCTGTGATGGGTAGTGGGGAACGGCTCAGGGTGTCGGCATGTGCGATGGCTTTGCCGGGTCGGTGAATCAGCGTGTAGGAGTAGGCAGCGAGGAACTCAGACCACCTCGTCATTCTAGGTGACAGAATGTTCGGGGTTGGCTTGTTTCCTGCCAGGATTCCAAGAAAGGGCTTGTGATCGGTGATTATTGAAAAAGTTCTACCGTAAAGGTACTCATGGAATCTTTTGACTCCGGCGATGATTGCGAGGGCTTCTCTATCGAGTTGGCTGTAATTGCGTTCCGATTTGAAGAGCGTCTTGGAGTAAAAGGTGACCGGTGCCTCTCTGCCGTCTGGTAGCTGGTGGCTCAGGATGGCGCCGACCCCAAAAGGTGATGCATCACAGGTGACCGTCAAGGGCAGGGTATTGCTATACTGGATGAGAACGGTGTTGGATATTAATAGATCTTTGATACCCTGGAAAGCTTTTTGTTCCTGGTGGCCCCATGTCCAAATGGTTTTTTTATCTTGCAGTTGATGTAGGGGTTCTGCTATTGTTGCCTTATGGGGCAGGAACACGTTGTAAAAATTTATGAGGCCTAGGAATGCTTGAAGTTCAGTTTTGTTCCTGGGCCCCTGAGCATTTTTTATAGCCTTCACTTTTTTCTCAATGGGGTGAATGCCTTGTTCATCGATTAAATAACCCCAAAACTCGACCTGGTTGGTGGCTAATTCACACTTCTCTCTTTTTACTTTGAGGCCTGATTTCCTAAATCTTCTTAATACTTCTCTTAATCTGGTCTCTAGCTGGTTGGCATTTTTTGCTGAAACCAGTACATAGTCAAAGTAAGGGAGGACACCTTTGATTCTGTTTAGCAGGCGTTCCATGAGGCTTTGGAACACGCCTGGGGCAACGCTAATGCCGAATTGGAGGCGGTTACACTTGAATGCATTACAATAGTCTGTGCCTCTGCTATAATGGGATCAACGGGTAGTTCTTGATACGCCTGTGCGAGGTTGAGCTTCGCAAAAAATTTTCCTCCCCTTAGTGAGTGTAGTAAATGTTGCACTACGGGTACTGGGTATACGCTTTGTTGGAGTACATGGTTCAGGGTTGCCTTATAGTCTCTGCAGATGCGCACTGACTCATCTGACTTCACCGGTGTGACAATAGGTGTTTCCCACCTGGCATGATCGATTGGCTGTAAAACCCCTTGAGCTATTAATTTATTCAGTTGCTCATCAATTTTTTGCTTTAACGCAAATGAGATGCGTCTGGCCTTTAAACGGATGGGGGCTATTTTCGGGTATAGGCTAAATGAAATTGGGGTCCCCTTGTACTTGCCTAGAGTCCCGTCGAAAACATCTTGGAATTCTTGAAGCAGGCTCTCCTCCCAGTTGGCTGTGGCGATGCGGCTGATCCCAGTCATCCCGATTCCCAGGGGCACGAACCATTCGATCCCTAGCAGACTAGGACGGTCTCGGTCGACGATGGTCAGAGGCAAGATTTCGGCGTGGTTTTTAAATTTGACTGGGAAATGTCCAAGGCCTACTACCGGGATTCGATTTCCCTGGTAGTCTTTTAGCACTAGTCTTTGTTTCTGTAGTTTTCTCTGTTTAATATTCAGTATTAGGTACTGGATGGTATTCCTGGATTCCATGGATAGGAATGACCCTGAATCGACTTCCATCTCACAGGGCCTTCCCTCAATGCTCACCTCTATCCGAACCTTCTTTCCACTCTCCGCCCTGGCATTGCTGATGGTGACTGTCTGATGCATTTCTTCCCTGTCACTGGTTCTCTTGTTACGGTTCCATCTGCTGCTGGCTTGTCTTTCTTCAAGTCTGGGGGGGTGGGGGGTGCTGCCATGTCTTTTTGGACTATAGCTCTTTTTGTTGTGGCAGACCCTTTCGATGTGCTCCCTTTTCTTTCAAGCCCTGCATATTGCATCGAGGAACCTGCATTCAGCTCGCAGGTGGTTGCCTCTGCAGCCTGCACATGAAACTCCTGCCATTTTCTCCTCTTTTCACGCCATTTTTTTTATCTGAATGGAGTCTATGGACGTCTTCATTGTCATCCTCAGTATCACTCTGGGATTCGATGTCTTCGTAGTGGGCTGTCGCTGTGGACTGTTTCTTTCCTCCCTCTGCCTTCTTCTCCCTGGGTTGGGTTGGCAGGTCTGGAATTGCGTTCATTTGCTGCATGTTGGCTGCTGACTTTTTAGCTGCTTCGGTGGCAGTTGCCTCTGCAATGACCTCGGCCACGGTTATATTTGGCCTATTCAGGAGTTTGCTCTGAAGGGTAGTGTCCTTCAAAACGAGGACCACGCGGTCCCTCATGGCCTTGTCCATGTTCTGGAACTCACAGGCTCCTCCAATGTGTCTCAAGGCTGCTACAAAATCTCTGATCGTTTCATCCTCCTTCTGGTCCCTCTTATAGAATTCAAGCCTTTTTATTAAATTCGAGACCACCGGTGCGTAGTGTGCTCGGAGCATTCTGTTCAGGTAGGACCAAGTCATCTGTTTGATATCTCTGGGTTTCTCCAGTGCCTTTGCTATTTTAAAAATGGCTGGTCCGCAGTGTGTAAGGAAGACAGCCCTCTTCCTTTGGTCCGAGATTTCTTCCATTTCGTTGTTTTCTAAAAACATAAGAAAGTGATCGATATACGATTCCCAATCCTTCTCATCAGGATTGAATGGTGTGGGTGGCGCGTTGTTACCAGCCATCTCTCTCTCTCTTGGGTCAGATCGCCACGTGCTTTGGTCTCACCTTCTACAATGATCCCATCCTCATTGCCAGTGTTCCATTCAGAAAGAAGCGCGTGAGACCGGGTTCCAAACAACAACTGTTTATTAAACTCACAGGCTAAACGTATACAGAACAGTAGCCCAAGACGCGGCAGCCCTTTTTATAGTGGCTTGCCTGCAGCTTGTGGCCAATGGCACTCTTTTGATAGTTCCTGCCGTTTGGCAGGCTTCCCGGATTGGTTCTTAAATAACCAATCCGCGAGTGGGCTTTTTGGCCAATCAGAAAGAGGAACTTGGAACCTACCAAGTTCCATACAGAACAGAAAATACATTATACGTTTACTTTCCAAAATATTTAGCTTTACAGTGGTACAAAGGCATAGACCAGGGATGGGCAAACTTTTTGGCTTGGGGGCCAAAATTTAAAATTTGATAGATGGGCTGGGTCAGCACAAGATATGATACATATAAAAAACTTGTGCCTCTGTATGACTGCTGACACACTGTTAAATAAATCGACTTCCTGTGTTTTTCCTTTCAGGGATTCCATAGCCAAAAACTCCTCCGTTATCTCAAAATTTTCATTAATCCCTCTGATAAAGATGGATCATATTCTGCTTCTTCTCCACATGCTTTCTGAGCCAAAAAGTAATATCAAGTCCAACTCAAAATTTTAGGCATTTCCTTACTGAGTTGAATGTGAGACTGGGAACAGATGTCTAAGTTTCTGGATGCAATTTTTATAATTGGGGGCCTTTCACACAGTCTCTTTAAATTGGATGTAAGGTGCTGCATCTGAATCCTGAAATTTGTCTGAAGAAACCCTTTTATTAGAAGCTAAAAAGTCTTGAATTCTATTCTTAATGTATGTATTTTTCTAGCAGGTTATTAACATTCCTTTTTCAGTTGTTTTAGTCATTGACTGCACTAAAAGTTAATATTTTATTTCAAAAGGGATTGACAGGACCTGATGGATCACCAGGTTCAGCCGGTTCAAAAGGACAAAAGGTAAGATTAAACTCTTTCATTACATTTCCTTCCCATTTTTCAATCTTCAGATGTTTTTATTTAATTATAGGATTGGAGGTGTTCTCCAGTTGCTAAATAATAATAATGATAATAATCTCAATAGGTGGATAAAAATGCCAAATCCAATGGCTGACTGTATGATGGACTATAATAACAACCTTATATATCTTTTATATCTATATCTCTGTATCTCTATCTATATATATCTACTAGCTCAATACCCGTGCTTCACTATGAAATATGTGGTTGGGCTTAGTTTTTGGGGAGGAAAATAAGGAGGAAAAATTCTGCCTCTGCCTACCAGCATCCATCAGTATTCATTTGGCTAGTGTCTTGTTACTGTGTGAGAGAGTTGAGGGCTGTTTGGAAACTGAAACAGTATTTGCTGTGTGAGCAAGAAGGAGACTGCAAGGAGCCTGAGCGTGGCTTAACTCAGCTGTTGTGTAACTAAAGCTGCATGTGCTGTGAAATTAAAACTGAAACTCCTCTCCTCTGCTTGTGTTTTGCATTTGGAACAGATTTCTTTTCAGGTGGGGAGGGGAACTTCTTATCATCAGAGCATGTTAATAATAATATGTAAGATACTAATGCTCTGATGTTCATTTTGACAAATCCTTTCTTCGTGAGCACCTAGAAGCCAAGAGGAATATATGTGCCAGATTTCAAGTTTGTAGGCTTCTGGAGATTTTGTGATGATATCTATATCTGTATCTATATCATCTATCTATCTATCTATACCATATCTATATCATCTATCTATCTATCTATCTATCTATCTATCTATCTATCTATCTATCTATCTATCTATCTATCTATCTATCTATCT
>BLBF01000007.1:35267978-35310933 GCA_015471245.1 Laticauda colubrina | reverse complement strand
TCTATCTATCTATCTATCTATCTATCTATCTATCTATCTATCTATCTCTCTATCATCTATCTATCCACACTTCAAGGTGACAAACATATTTAATTAAATTTAATAAAAAAAGTAATTTAATTTAATTCTTCTGTCTCCTATTTCCCCCACAACCTCAATCCTGTGATGTGACTTGGGCTGAGAGAGAAGACCTGCCCAAAGCCACTCACCTGGGTTTTCATGCCTAAAGCATCTCCTCAATTCTTGTACTCTGCCTTGTCTTTAAACAAAAAGTAACACAAACAAACAAGAACTTGCATATATGTTTTAAATATTTGAAATGTTGTAACGTTTATGATTTTTAGGGTGAAGTAGGCTTGCCTGGAGGCCGTGGACTTCCTGTAAGTCATTGATTTTTACATGGTATCTTTTTTTAACAACTGGTATTATGAAATATATTTCCTTAACTATTCTGTAAAAATTAGATCAATTACAAAAAAAAATGCATCAATAAATCTGGAGGAAGTTTCCAGTCATCTATCGAAGAGCTCAAAAAGTAATCTCCTGTCTTGAAATTGGTAGGGGATCTTAGTCTTTGTGGCCTTCGTATTACTTAATACCCAAAAATAGCTTGAGCTGATAGTAGAGCTTAAATTCCAGCAGGAAGCTGTTTTTATTTGTGAGTAAGATTTGACAATAGGATCTTTTCAGTTGAAAGTGCTGAAATTTGAAACAGGAATTTTGTAAAACCCTCTTCCCTCCGTACTCGGTCCAACAAAGAGATTTTACCATGTTGACAAAATCAGAGGAACTGTAAAGCAAGCACTAACTGGAAATATATTTAAATTAAAATGCATTAAAAGAGTTCTAGAATAGGATTCTGGATTAAATAGACACATCTCTCTGAATGATGCTCAGAGAAAACTATAAACATTGGAGAACTACAAAGGAAAAAGCTTTGTTAGAATGAGTAGGGTAGGGGGAGGATTACCCTCCAATAAAATTACTCTTCCTGTGGGATTTTTGTTAAAATAATAAGTGCTTCTACCAGCAGGGACAGCTGTTCCTGTGTGTGTGTGTATGTGTGTGAGATCTCAAGATGGTGGCTGCAATTATACAATTGACTCCCTGTCTTTTAAATAGGCATATTTTGGCATTTTACATTCCACCTGCAGATATACACCTCCTACCATACTTCTGCTCCCACTTTAGCTTTCTCATGGCAACCATTTGCATTTAAGAATATAGTTATGCATTTATCATCTTTTTCTTAAGTCCACATTTCCTCATTTTCTGTTACCTATTTATTATCATAGCCATTATGTAACAGGTGCAAGTACAACGAAGCAGTCAAAATTAAACATTGCATGGCGATAAATGAAATATGTAAAGAGGATAGAAAGACAGACACCACCTAATGAAAGGACCAGCTTTGTTGGTCAAATCTGTTCTGGATGACACTACTCACATTGAAGAAACCATTGGTGAAGAAAGTGGAGATGACCAATTCCTTATGGCAGAGGCCTTCAAACTTGGCAACTTTAAAGCTGCCAAGTTTGGGGACCCCTGCCTTATGGGTGTTTTTTTTTGATGGGCTCTTTCCTTTTTTAAAAGTTTAAGTTAATTTAATTAAATGGGCAAAGGTGCTGTGAAATGGACATAGGAATATCAGTAGAACAGTATTATCTAAAATATAATGCAGTGTTATGATCTACAAGGAAAGTGAATTATAATATGATAAAAGGCCTATGAGAAAGTTATGAGAAAGTTCTCAAAGAGGCTGGTTTTCCAATAGATTGTGTGGTAACAACTGCCAAGAATATTTGCAATATCTGCCAATTTAAGAAAGCTGAACTGATGAAAGTCACTTTGAATTTTACAACTCTGTTACACTGGAATATCTGGGAAAAGAACATAATAAAACTGGTGGAGGTGAAGTATAAGTTGGAGGCACTTAAAACATACCCCACACTATGAACTATTGTTCCAGTAATTGTGTTGAACAAAATCCAAACCACTGTTTTTGAAGTTTAATATGTTCCTTTTCTACTGCATGGGCTTGCTAAGTAAGTCAACTCAGCCTAGTTCATGATGAAATTACATGTCACACCTTTCCATAATGATGAGAAGATCATGCCATTGTATAAATCGATTTATAAAGCACAATATGGATGAAAAAAGGCATAAGTAAAATGAGAGTAAGGTAGTTTCCCACATGACATTCTGGTGTTGGCTGGGCTATTATGTCATATTATCTGGCACAAATTCAGTATTCTTATATTTCTTTATTGATACAATATTTTGTGGACCACTTACTTCCCAAGATTCAAAATGAATTAGATTGTGAGCAAGAAAAGCATAAAATATAAATATCCTCCTCCCCACATGAATTAACTCAAAGTAATCTTATCACATTGGACTCCAAACACCCAGTGGAAGAATGAGGTATCAATCCTTTTGAAAGGTTAAGATGTTAGGGAGGTTCTGTAGGTCTGGAAGGAAAGTGTTCTGGTTAATAGAGGCAGCCACAAAGAAGTCAGCAGGACTCACCCTCTTCATTTCATGTGGGATGGAAATGCTCAGATTTCCCCTTTCAAGGAATACCCAAGGTTTGACATGGAAGAGGTAGTCTTGTAAATACCTGAGAAATAATCTGACACTACCCACAATGAAGAAACCATTGGTGAAGAAGGTGGAGCTTGTAGAGATGACCAAACTGACTTCTTTGATTCAAGAGAAGACAGCATTCACATTGACTGTTGATTTATGGCTTTGATGGTTAGAAAAAGAAGAGAATAGAAAAAAGAAACCTTTCCTTTTTTTGTGACCATAGTGTAGAAGGTTAATTTAGTAATTGCAAATATTTGCTGCAAAGAAACTGAAAGCTACTTCTTTCTGTATTTCTTTTCATTTTTTCTTTTTGCATTTTTGTCGTTTTCCTTTCTTTCTTGGCTTGGCTTTATATTGTTAGTTCTTGTTAGTTTTTAATCTTCTTTTCAAAATTCTTAATAAAATTATACAAAAAGACAGAAATAAACTCTGCAGGACTTTAGAGGTGATAATCGACGCTCTGAACTGAACCTGGAAGCAAACTGACAATCAATGCAATGTGAGGTATTACGGGGCCTTTCTCTTTCTCTTCATGCTGTTAAACATCGTGAAATTGCAAGGGCAAATCATCTGTCAATTTGGTGTGATCAGGGTGCTGGATATACACAGTTGAACATCATTGCTCCACACCAGGTCAGAATGCCACTGTCATTTCACAACCACATTCTTTTAGGAGAGAAGAGAGGAACATCAGGAACATCATTAGAAACAGTTTCAGTTCATTGTTGACAGTAATTAAAAACCATTTTCCCATGCTGTAATTTCTTTATTAAAATAAAGTTTTGGATCAATCTGTCCCAGAGAAGCTACTGAGGAACAGATTTTTTCCCCAGTTTCAACCATGACGAGCTCTTTCATCAGACTAAACAAATGACAATTCCTTTCTGTTGACAGGCCCCTGCGGCCCACCCAAGGCTGTTCTGCATCCCATGAAGCCTTTGTTCTTGAAGCAACTTTGGAATATGCTCTTCCATGACCTCTGTGCAGCCTCCCAAAACTGCATGAAAGCATAGTTCTTCCATGATTTTTTGGAGCCTCTGGAGGCTGTGTGAAAGCTCCATTCTCTTGCAGGAGCCCTAAATTGCATGAGAATGGGCTGTGCTTTTGAGAATAGTTTTTTTCAATTTTGGGAAATATAATATTGAATCATAAGTCTGGAAGGTCTTCCTTTTCAAAGCAGGAGACCTTATACTATCTTGGTCAAATGGTTGTCAGCAGCAGCCCTGCCAACTCTCACGGTTCTGCCGTGAGTCTCATGATTTTTTGTCATGTCTCAAGCTCTCACGACAAGGCTCCTCAATCTCACGCCAAATTTAAAACCCTTTTTTTTTTCCAAATATGGGGGTCGGCTTATATGCGCATAAATCTGATTCTCACACAAGCAACATGATGCCACTTCTCAGATCATGCAATATCGATATTACCATACAGTCATATATACATACAGCACATTTCTTTTTACTCTGGGTGCCTCCATTTTGCTTTTTCTACCACCGGATATAACACGCTCTGATTGGTTATTCACGTGACTGTGAATCTCACTATTTTTTATAAAATCTCCAGATTTTTTTTCATGGGTCTCCAGATTTTCCTTTATCAGGGGTTGGCAGGTCTTCAGCAGGGGTGGGATTCAAATTTTTTAACAACCAGTTCTGTGGCCATGGCTTAGTTGATGGGTGTGGCTTGGTGGTCATGTGACTGGGTGGACATGGCTTGGTGGTCATGCCATTGACTGGGCATGGCCAACTCAATATCACTCACATCGAGGCATGCATCTCCTCGCCTGGCCTCTCATGACTGTGGGGATGCTGCAACAGTCATAAGTGTGAAAAATGGTCCTAAGTCACTTTTTTCAGTGCCCATTGTAATGGTCACTCCACACAAGCAAAGTACCAGCAAAGGAGGGAAAAAATACTCCAGAGAGGTTCCTGAGACAGGAAATCTAGTCCTGCCAAGAATGTAATAAGGGATAATGGAGAGGCAGTTTCTTTAAGCAACATCAGAATGTTTCCTTCCTGCCTTCCTTACAGGATTAGGCCAGTAATTTCTTCTAAGAACCGGTTCTCCGAACTGCTTAGAATGTTTGAACAATTGGTTCTAGTGAATAGATGCGAACTGGTAGAATCCCACCCCTGGTGTCAGTCTATTTTTGAAAATCTCCAGTAATGGAGCACCCATGACTCTGAAAAACAAGCTATTTCATTGATTAATTATTCTTACTGTCAAAAAATTCGACCTTAGTTCTAGATTGTTCTAGATCTAGATCTTTAACAAGCTTCCACTCACTGCTAATTGTCCTATCCTCAGGTGTCTTTAGAAAATAAGTCAATCCCCTTTTCTCTGATTGCTGAAATGTGAATGCTGAAAACATTTCACTCAAAACATTGGGGCATGTCATCTTTGATGCATATGTCATAGGTCCGTGATGGCAAACCTATGGCACGTGTGCCAGAAGTGACACGCAGAGCCACTTCTGCTGGCATGCAAGAGATCACCTGGAAGAGCCCCACTGCACATGCACGCGCATTCCCCTGCCAGCCAGCTGATTGTTGGGTACCTACCGTGCATGCGTGGGGAGAGACCTGCACGCATCTGCAGAGGCATGCAGCATTCGGGAGGTTTGCATGCACATGCACAGAGGCATGTGGTGAGGGGGGTCACATGTGTATGTGCAGAGGTGTGTGGTGCACATGCAGAGGGTTGCGTGCAAATGCACCGTGGATGGGGGAAGTCACGCATGCATTGCACATGCACAGTTTTGGCAAGCAACGTGGAAAAGGCTAGTCATCACTATCATAGGTTCATGATCTCTGCTTCCAATCCCTACTCTCCCAGATCATTCAGAAGGGTATTATGGTCAATATTTATGAGAGGAATACCATCAGGGGTGGGATCCGACAGGGTTAACTACCAGTTCATGTGATTTATGAGGTTTGGTGATTTATGATATGCTTCCCTGCACGCTGCTGGCACGCGCCTGTAAATCGTCATCAGCACTCTGCGTGCAGTGAAGCAGCCTTTGAAAAAGGACTTTTTTCCTGCTTTTTAAACTGTAGCTGTGCCTCATTCAGCAGCTGAAGTTGAAAAATCAGGAAATAAAGATCAGGTAAGAGCCTGGGTGGGCGGCCGGCCAAAAACATCAGAGCTACTGGTTCTGCTCTTCAGAGCTACTGGTTCTACAGGTGGACAGAACCGGTAGAAACCCACCCTGAATACCATCCCACAAAGATACGCACCAGCAGTAGCAACTGCAGCAGACTGCAAATGAACTGATCCTTTTTACTTGTATAAGATGCTGCTATGGACATGGCAATGCTCATGGGGTTTAGGCTGGAGAGCCTTTAGGGCTGAAATGGAAAAGAATATATTCATCAATAGCTCCTCTGGTTGAAAGCCTCACTTCAGTGAGAAAAAAAAATGGAAGCATGGAAAATGTTCTCAGTATTTCAAATAAAGAATTAGAGGAGATCTTTCAAATTGACTGTGAAATCATCACCACTTTCAGTGCTTGGGCCCATTCTATCTTCTTGTAAGCTTTGGATAGTGGAGTTCTTGTCTAACCTCCTTCCTTTGGGTAAAGAAAAGAGATTTGTGCCTGTTAAAAATAAACGTTGAAACAATCCAGAATAAATTTCTATAGAAAAATGTGGTCATTTCTAGGATAGTGTGAGAATAACTATGAAACTTGCATTTTAAAATGTGAAGTTGTACTTTTAAGCATAGATCAATCAGGCAAGAAAACTGCTTTGTCTGTTCTAAATGATCACATTCAACATCTGTCTCAAAGAAAATTAAAACTGTTTGAAATTCTTTGCTAACTCAACAAATTGGAGAGATTGAAACAATATTTTATGCTCCCAGTTAAAAATGTTGATCTTTGTTTTTCCATTCTGAATGTATCTACAGTTGGTTTGAGTTGAAAACTAAACATAAAAATAATAATTAAAAACTTGGTTTTTTTCTATTTTAGGGAAAGGGAAATCCTGGACCTCCTGTGAGTAGACTTTTCTTTCTTTGCACTTTGAAACAGTCTGCACATACCCAATAACCATCTCAACAAGCCTCCACAGTGTTCTTGGCAACATTTTCGAAACAAGGGTGGTTAGCCCTTGGAAACCCCCAGCATTGTTTTGATAGTCCAAGCTTTTTGCATTGTTTGAGGAGGGTACTTTTAAAGAGATGATAAAGGGCTTAACTCTTGAAAAAAGTTTAAGAGACCAATTTCACAGTTAAAAAAACCCAACACTTCCTAATGTTGGATGGGATTTCCCTCCCTCTCCAATTTTGGGCATTTGGAGTGCAAAATAGGTATCTTGCACTGAGACATAGATCAGATATTTTGTCTCTTTAAAACCCCATCCAAGGTGATAACTTTTGCTGTTCTTCAGAGATGAAAAAAAATAGCAATAATAATAAAGCACAGATCTTGGTTACAAGAAAGTTGCCAATCCCTATTATGAGAAGTTTAATTAGTTTCTATCTTTTTTTTCAATACAGGGTCCTCCTGGTATAGGAGGACTTCCAGGAGAAGTGGGAAGAGTTGGGCCACCTGTGAGTACTTTGTTCCATATTGCATTAAATCACTGATTAGTATTTGCCCTGCTTGTTAAAACTTGTACCATGCTTTAGGAAAGACATCCCTCAGTAATGGCTGACACATTTATTGTACTTGAACACACTAAAATGAATCTACCCTTTAAGTCTATCTTTGAAGGATTGTTCCAATTGTAAATATGTACCCATTTCCCCCTCAAAATAAGCCCAGGTTTTACATTAATTTTTGCTCCAAAAGATGCACCAGGGCTTATTTTCAGGGAAACATCGTAGCAAATGTGTCCATCTGGCTGATGATTTTCACTGGAGCTAATTTTTGGGGTAGGGCTTACATTACAAGCATCCTGAAAAATCATGCTAGGGGTTATTTTCTGGTTGGGTCTTATTTTCGCGGAAATACAGTGCTAGCCAATCCAAACCTGATAATTTTTAGAAATTTAGTTGTAGGCAGAAGGTCCAACCAGAAGGCACAGATTGTGGAAATCTGCTGTTGATAAGGATCTCTGCAATAGGATGTCACCAATATTATTCCAATGTCTAAGGGAAGATTCACACTTTAACTTTAGTCCATTGCCTGTTGTCTTCTGTGGAATAAATAGACCTTTGGTTTAAGCCTATACTACTCTTATTTATGTTTGTTATGTTCTACTTAATTACATAAAAAGCTCTTAATTCCTATAAATAGCATTTATTGGAACTCAATTGAATACAGACTAGATTAGATTGGTCAACATTCTCTCATGTGGTGAGGTCTCATCTGGGAATATTACTTTACAATTACTGTACAAGTAGCCATTTGTATGACTGCTTATATGGATAATAAAGGTTTTACAGCTCATTCCAACTGATGGAGATTAAAAAGCGAATCCAATTAAGTTCAACTTTTCTTCCCAAATAACTGCATGTGCAACTGATATGTGATATTTATTTGCTGTAATAAATGAAGTCTTTCAAAACTCCATAAATTAATTTGTCCATTCTGAAATACCAATTCCTTTGGAATTATTGATTCTTCTTCATCTTTATCTATGTCTTTCCATAATTAAAGGTATATATTTAAGGGATTTCACATAGGAATCCATTTGTATGTAATCAGTTTCCTACACCAGTTGAGAAGTAAAAGTAATGAAAGGTATGAATGGTTTTAATCTCCTTTGCTATGTCATTTACACTTCTTTTTTTTAATTGGGTCCCCTCAGAATATTGTTCTATCCCAGAACATTTTGGTGCTTAATCTAACCAATGTAGGGTTTATTTAGTTTTCATTATCCTGTCTTCTAAGAGACTGGGATATACAGTTTATTTTTGTGCTGTTCTGACACTGTTTAGGGTGATCCTGGAAGGAGAGGCCCCTCAGGAGTGCCGGGACCTCCAGGGCCAAGGGTAAGTTTGTAGTATTAATACTGAAAATAAGAATTGTTTCAAAGTCCTCCTTCTCCAATTCATTTATAGCACCTTTTTATACAATTTGTATGGTATTGTAAGGAAAGGAGTAGCAGAACCTGGAGGCAGAGTTAGAAGAGGCATGAGTCTAGAATTTCTATGTAGCCGCAAGTGAACTTAGCCCAACCCCCTTTGAATTCTCTAAGTTACCATCAAAATTGTGCTACCCATTAATTGAGGATATTCCTGTGCATAGACATAAGCAGCCATAAATCAGTTTAATTGGACCTTCATCTGTAGACCTGATCTTTTGCACCTGACAGATATTCTCAAAGAGGAAATTTTAAATATTTCAGGCTGCAGAATATCTTAGTAAAAATAAAATTCCAGAAACTCTTAACCAAGAGACAAAGCACTGAGTTGTCATGACCACAAAGACTCTTGGAAAGGGGTGACTTCTGAATGGCAGTTAACAAATCCCATTCTTTCTTCTGTTTTTTGATTGCTATGGATACCCTGGCTGTGCTATTTTCCCCTCTGTTAGTCTCTCATGGAACTCCATTAAATTTTTGCAGAACTCCAGCACCCAACAGCTGGACAAATCACACTCTGTACCAAGCTTTGCATAGCTTGTCAGATGGCTCTTTGCACCCTATTTTAGATACAGGTTGCTCTGGCTTATTTTCAAAGGGTGCCAGTTCATCGGGATGGGCTGCTGGGGGTTTTCAGGGATTTGGGAGAGCCTCTAGCTAAGATTCTGTGCAGTTTGGAGAAACCCCCCTCCCCAAATCCCACTCCTAGATGGCTCCACCCACCCTGCCTTGCTTCTCCTAGGAGTCCCCACATGCCTTGTTTTGGATGCAAGTAAGTGCAGGGTGTGGGTGGAGGCTTGGGGAGGGTGAAAAATGGGCCTCTAGAAGTTTGGGGAGGACAGAAATGGGCCTGTTTCTGGCTTCCAGAAAGTGTCCAGAGCCCGAGGAGGCAATTTTCACCCTCCTGGAGGCTCGAAGAAAGCCTCTGGAGCCCTGGGAGGGCAAAAACGCCTCCCCCGCCATGGTGCAGGTGGCCAACTAGTCCACGTCCACGATGACCATGCCCACCCAGCAACCATGCAGAGAAGCCTTTGCTGAAGTCCACCTCTGCAGTTGATCCAATTCAATATTCATTCATGTATTCTGAGTAAAAGGGCAAATATATGAAGGCTGCCCATGTTTATGGTTGTTTCCATTTACTGAATGGAGACAAAAGGCCAGAAATGAGCCTTCTCTACATTGCAGAAACAATGAATGGAGAATGCAATTTTGAACTGAAAATATTCCAAAGGCAAAGTCCAATTATATAGGGAAAGAGGTCCTATGTTTTTCAATATTGGTTCTGTCTGTGAGTTTAAATTGATCCTCTGTTGGTGGTGGAAAATACCTCTTGACCTTGTAAAAAGTTCCTTTACTGCATATTTGGATTTGTACCACCAGCCTTATTCATTCAAGTTCAACTCGATGCTTGACAATATTCATGGCTATCCTAATTTTAAACTTTGCTAATCTACTTCAGGGAACAGTTGGCCACCATGGTGGAGATCCACTGGTAAGATATTTATCTTCCTTTTTATGGATGATGGCCACCCTCCTAGGCTTCTGGAAAGCCCTTAAGACCTGGCTGTATTCCCAGATCTGGGGTTACTATGGTTGTAATTTATATGCGTGGGAGCTGTCATATTTTTTCTATTGTTTGTGCCATTGGGCAATTAGTTGTTTTATGCAGAAAGCATGTTTTGGTGGGTAAACTGGAGGTAGGGCAATTGTCTCTATGTGACTTTTGTAAACTGCTCAGGGTCTTCTAAAGTGGACAGCCATGCTAATTAAATTATATTAAATTAATAAACAGATTTTCTCTAATCCAGACTTCTACTTATTAACTTAATTCATTGCTTCATTTTTAGTGTCCAAATGCTTGCACAGCTGGCCATCCAGGATTTGCTGGAATGATGGGCATGAAGGTAGGAGAAGGGATGGGCATGATACGTTCTAGGTATGACTGGATATTGTTTGGATATTGATAAGTTTCAAAAGATGTTATAGCAGTATCATAACAATCTGGAGGTTAAACATCACTGGAACATGAAACAAACATTTATTATATGAAAACCATTTACCAATTTAATAAATGCTATTTTAGGTAATAGTACTATGACTAAACTGCTGCAAGAAGATCGCACAGACTGACTACAAACACAGCACAACAAAGTATACTAGCAATCACGCTGCAACAGAATATCTGCAAGAAATGCCATTTGTCTGCAAGCCAGAAGTTGGGATCACAAAATAGACAAACTCATAGAAAATGTAAAAACTAAAGTGCTTCGAACAAATACGTACCACATAACATAGACTTCACAAATGTGAATAAGAAAGACAAAAAGGAAATCTAGACAGTGGAAGTTGCAGTTCCTGGAGACAACAAAATTGAAGAGAAAGAACTGGAGAAAAATACAAAAATACAAAGGCCAGCAAATAGAAATAGAATGAGTGTGGCAAAAGAAAGCAAAGATAGTAGCAATAGCAATAGGCACCTTGGATACAATGCCAAAAGAACTGGAGCCTCACTTGAACACTACTGGCATTGACAAAATCACCATCAGTCAATTGCAACAGCAGCTTTTACTTGGAACAGCTTACATCCTGCAACATTACATTTAACACCATCAAACAACATCTGCCTATCTTGGTTCCTTGGGAAGGACTCAAAAGGGATAAAAATGCCAAATCCAATCTAAACATCTGGCTGACTGTGTGACCAACCATAATAGCAACAGTGGGTGGTCCCATTAACTCTTGGGGGTTTATATTGAACACTTTGGAGGACTCTGATTTAAATGTTTTAATTTCAACTTCTCCAATCTGATATCCTCCAGCTCTAATAGCTTATACACCAGCTGATATGATCTTGGGTTAAGGGATTCTAAGAATGGAGGTCCAAGACATCTGGAAGGCATCAGACTAGGAAAATAACTGGTTTTACACAGGTTTTAAAATATAAAAACCATTTTTTTAAAAAAAACAGGCAATGTTTCTGGTGGCATATTTAGCATCAGTGAAAAAAAAAATGTTTTATATTTTAGGGTCACAAAGGAGCAAAAGGTGAGAGTGGGGAACCAGGAAAGCAAGGCTTTAAGGTAAGAGGAAGTAGAACATGACTGCATGCAAATTAGCTGGAATAGTGATGATTTATGGAGGAAGAATGTTCAACGTTGCTGTGTGTTTAAGAAAGGAATAGCACTAGCCTTTGAATTAATCTTAGCATTTCTCCACCAATTTCATAGTACTTAGTTACTGCAGCTAATGATGGCCCTCTGAATCACTAAAAACAATGTGCTTTTTTTGTTTTTTATGACATGGGAACAAATCTTGTGATTTGTAAACTACAGTTTATGCTTTAGCATATAGTTTGTTTGATCAACCGTGGCTGAAAGCAATGATGATTTGGTGTGATATTGTGTACCATCAGCTTTTCATTCCCTTTATTGCCTGGTTAAAGTCTTTCTCCAATAAGTCAGCTCTATTTAATGTGTGCTGCCTCCATGCTTACATATATGGGAAATACATAAATAATACAATAGATAATATTGAGGGAAACAGAATAAATTGTGTATGCTAATTTTTAGAACATGTTATTAACTAACTTGTGCCTTGTATATTTTAGGGAGAAGAAGGTGAACAAGGACGAATTGGTGACATCGGGGATCAGGGCCCTCCAGTAAGTATTTCCTTTTATTTAACTTTATGGTTGTGTTTCATCATATTGAGATGTAAGGAACTAAGAGAAGCCAATAGCCATTTACCTCTTATCATTATAAATTCCTGATCTGACTATGTTGTCATGACTGTTCTCACGATCAAACTAATGGGAGTCATTTTCCTCCTGGATTCAGTACTAATTGAAACCAGAATTACCTGGATGTTTCTTCAGCGCATTCGGTGTTGAAATCAAATGCTTAATTTGTTACCTGTCTTGAACCAGACTGAAAGAATAACAATAAATGGGAATGCCATTCACAATAGGAATAAGGAAACTGACAAATGGGTGATGTGAGAAGCAGCATTGCCTGAGCCCCAGTCATCTTCCCATACAGGTAGTCCTCAACTTATGGCCTCAATTGAGCTCAACATTTCCAATGCTAAGCAAGAGAGATGTTAAGTGAGTTTTGCCCCATCTTACAGTCTTTCTTGCCACATTTTGTAAAGTGAATCACATCAGTTGTTAAGTTAGTAATGTGGTTGTTAAATGAAGCTGGCTTCCTTCCCCACTGAGTTTGCTTGACAGAAAGTCACAAAAGGGGATCACATGACCTCAGGACACTGCAACCGTCACAAATACATGCCAGTTGCCAAGCACCTGAATTTTATCATGTAACCAAGAGGATGTCGCAATGGTCATGTGAAAAACTGTCATAAGTCATTCTTCTCAGTGCCCTTGTAATTTTGAATGGTCACTAATGGTTGAAATGGAGGACTACTTGTCGTGCCAAAGTATGTATGTTGTTTGCTGTTTCTTTAGACAAAGCACTTTCACACCACACCAATCAAAAGCAAATCTAAGCAGCTCTCACAATTGATAAATAATAAATTCTACAGTGCATCTTATACATGACGTAAAATTAAAGTAACAACATGTCATTAGTTGCATTCCCATAGTATAACCAACATTTCATAATCTTCTGAATAATAACAAAAAGGAAGGTGATTTTATTTCTGGGAGCTGATTTAACAAGAGATGACTCACAGTACATCATTTTGGAAGTACTGAGTTCATACAATGGAGACAAAAAACATATATAATGTTTAAGACTTTGTTGTTCAGTCGCTAAATCATGTCCAACTTTTTGTGACCCCATGGACCATAGCACACCAAGCTGACCTCTCCTCCCACTGGCTCCCAAAGTTTGCTCAAATTCCTGTTCATTGCATCGATGAGACTATCTAGCCATCTCGTCCACTGCTGTCCCCTTTTCCTTTTTCCTTCAATTTTTCCCAACATCAAGGTCTTTTTTCAATGAGTCCTCTCTTCTCATTAGGTGACCAAAGAATTTGAGCTTCAGCTTCAAAAGAACAGGCAGAGTTAATTTCCTTAAGACTTTTGGGATTTTTTTTTTAAATGAATCAATAGAAAAGCTTCAAAGTAAGACACATTTTTTTTTTCACAAGAATGGGCACAGAAGAGGTTTAAAAACTATTTTATCCCAGAAAAGTGAACATATATTTAAATGTGATCAGTCATGTACATGAGCTTATTATTTTCATGAATCTTTTGCATTTCAGGGACCTCAAGGGTTAAGAGGTTTCATTGGCATTATGGGTTCTAAAGGAGATAAAGTAAGTAGCATCAGCTATACATTTGTGATTTCAAATTGTTTGGCAATGTTGATTAATCGAGAGGTTTCCTGGTTTACAGAAGAATTAATATGTGAGGACATTCATAAGGAAATGGTAGATATTACTTGAAATGTACATGGTGAATCTTGCATTTCTGCTTCTTCACCTTGCCTTGAATAGACATTGAGGAGTGCATGCCTCAATCTGATCCTCAGAGAATAAGCATGGTCATTAGTTCCCAAAAGATAGCCTATCCTCATGATAGCCTATGACATGGGTGCCAGAGGTGGCACGCGGAGCCCTCTCTATGGGCATGCAAGCCGTCACCCCAGATCAACTCCTCCGCACATGGGTATGTGCCTCCTGCCGGCCAGCTGGTCTTTGGGTCTCTGGGGTGGGGCGTGTGCACAGAGAATGCACACTCGTGCATGGGGGTGGGGCACATGCATGGGAAACGTGCGCGCATGCATTGGGGTGGGGCACATGCATGGGAGGCCCATGCACAGGGGGTGCACACCTGTGCAGGGGACACACACATTGCATTTTGGGAGGTGCACACGCATGCTCTCTGGGCACTCGGTGCTGAAAAGGTTAGCCTATCCTATTGTTTAGTATCTATGATATATGGTATCTATTAGAAATGGATGAAACTAAAAGTCACTGGAATATTTGGTTGCTAAAAATGTGGTAAAAACTTTTAACATTAATGTTAGAACTTTTGTTTTTTAAACTTACGTGTATTTTACTCCTAGCACATATGTAGATACCCTTGTATAATAATCTATAAATCTGAATATATATCCCCATTTATCTGAAAGATAAAGGTTCTTCATTTCTACATTTTTATGGTTTGCAGTTTAAGAATGAAACTAAAACAGTCACTGGAATATTTACTCACTGAAAATGTAATAAGAACTCTTAATATTAATATTATAACTGTTTTCTTTTTAAAATTATGCTTGTTTTTTCATTAGAACTTATGTAGATAAGCTTGTATAATAAGCTATAAATCTGAATATATATTCCCATTTTTCTGAAAGATACAGGTTCTCCAATTCTACATTTTTAGGGTTTGTGGCCTGGATATCCAACTGCTACAGATGTGCAATGCACTAAGAAACCTCCCTCTAGATCAGGGATGTCCAACTTTGGCGTACCTGGATGGGGAATGCCTGGTTGGAGAATTCTGGGAGTTGAGTCTTAAAGTTGACAAGGTTGAATACTCCCACTCTAGATGATGGGGGGATTAAAATATATGTAACCCATCTTTTTGCCATTTTTTAAGCATTATCATTATGATTCATTGTTGTAATGATATCAATATTATCTCAATATTTCATCAAATAAGAGTAACACACTATTGCTATAAGCAGCACATTCACTATTCAACTTCTATTTCTAATTGACCATACAATCCTATTAGATTCAGTGTTCAATAGGTTTTCTCTAAGATGGAGTGCTACTCACTTCAGAGGGAATAGAATGGGTTGTAGGAACCAAGTCTTGACAAATTTAAAACTGAGTTTATTGGAACTGCTAAGAAAATGGAATATTTTGAGATCTGTAATAATCATTCTTCTTGGTCTTTACAATATAGGGTGTTCGTGGTTTTGATGGAGACTCTGGACCCCAAGGTCTTCCTGGGGCAGCTGTGAGTTAATTTGCCTAATTCTAAGGTCCTTTAGCTTGCTGATGGCCTCAGGATCACCCTCACATCTTCACCCTCACATCAACAAAATCCTTTATCTCAATTGTCATTCAAAACAATCAAGTGTTAATTTTCAAGATTCCATAGTAAGTGCCCTAACACAAGGGTCCAGTGTTCCATTCGGAAATAAGGTGCGCGAGACCGGGTTCCAACAAACAGCTCTTTTATTAAACAGTAAAGCAACTGGTAATGGAACAACTGCCCAAGCTGCGGCAGCCCTTCTTATAGCGGCTTGCTCGCGGCTTGTGGCCAATGACAGTAGTTCAAGTGTTCCCGCCATCTGGTGGGTCAATCGGAATGGATCCCAAGTAACCAATCCGAGAACGATCTTCTCGGCCAATCAGTTTAAGGTATTTGGAGTCTACCAAGTTCTAAACACAACACCCCTCCCCTCTTGGTTTCGTCCAACGTGTGTCATGTAGTCACACAGGTAGGTGGGGCTTTTTCGAGTCCTGGTTGACCTGCGCAGCTCAGTCTCAGCGTGGTTCTCAAGCGGTTCGGACGGGATTGCTTTCTGTCTGCGTCTTCTCCATGGAACCTCCTGGAAGGGTGAGTCAGCCTTGCCACTCCCGCCTGAGTTTCCCGGGCTGGTTGAGGTGGCTCTGCCGCTCCCTCCTGGTTTGTCTGGGCTGGTCGAGCTGGCCTGGCTTTCTCCTTCCCGGAAGGCCTTGCCTTGTTCTCCTGCTCCCAGACTTCTTTTCTGGAGGTCATCTAATTGTGAGTGCTCTTTTTGTTTTATTTGGGTTTCTTTGTGTAGTGATTGTTGTCAGGTTATTGGAGGTTTGTCTCTCCCTTTTTTATTATTTTGTGTTTCTCCCCCCTTGGTTGTTTTTGGTTTGTTTATTTTCGGCGCTGGTGTGGTGTTGCGTTCTAGTGTTCGAGAGCGAAGCTGGTCGATGTGCTGCTTCCATGCTCTTCCGTTGTCCAACACAAGTCGGTAAGACCGGGGGCCTGTGATTTGGGTAATTGTGGCTGGAAGCCATAATGGGTCCCTGGTAAGGTTTTTAGCGTAAACCAGATCACCTATTTCAAATGAGTGATATCAACTGGAGGAGTAAGGGGCTTTGTCCAGGTATAAGTGGGGTGCAGTCTATCGAGGTAGGAGCGCAATTTCCTACGCATGAGGAGTTCTTCTTAGTGGTTGTGCTAGGGGTGATATGTTGCATGGTTAACAATCTGTTAAGTTTATTTTGCACGTCCCCCGTGTCCATTTTTTCTCGGCCCTCCTTAGTATAACAAACCATGCGTTCAGCCCGTCCATTTGAAGCTGGATGAGTCAGTGCTGTCAGGGCATGTCGGATGCCCTGTGCAGCCAAGTACTGCTCGAACACTAGACTATAATATCAGGCAGTCCATGCGTGGTGAAAAGTTTGTTTAACTGTTTCATGACTTCCAACCAGTTCGAGTAGGGGTCCACGATTACCAAATAGGTGTTCCCTTTTGTCGACTCAGAAAAGTCAGTATGCAGTCTCGACCATGGGCCTCTGGGAGTTTCCCATTTCATGACTGGTGCCAGTGGGGATATAGGCCTTGATTTTTGGCACTCATGGCATGTTGCCACCCAACGTTCAATATCCTTGTCCAGTCTGGCCACCAGACCTAACTCCTGGCCAAGGCTTTCATCTTAACTATGCCCGGGTGCCCCTCGTGCAACATGCACAACACTTCTTCCTGTAATTTTTCTGGGATTACCACCCTGTCCCCCCCACAAAATACAGCCTTTTTCAATAGACAGTTCAGTCTGTCGGGTGCGAAAAGGTTTTAAAGTCTTACTTTTGTTTTCATCCGGCCAGCCCTTACCTATCCAATGCAGAATGCGAGCTGTCAGCGGGTTTTTCGCAGTAGCTTTAACGACGTCTGCTGTGGTTAGTGGCAGATTCAGCCAGGACTTGATTTGGAGAGTGGAGACAGTGGGAGCTGGATCGTCTTCTGTGATGGGCAGCAGGGAATGGCTCAAGGCATCTGCATGGGTGATGGTCTTTCCTGGACGATGGATGAGCATGTAGTTGTATGCAGCGAGGAATTCAGACCACCTCGTCATTCTTGGTGATAGAATGTTTGGGGTTGGTTTGTTTCCTGCTAAGATCCCTGGCAGGGTTTTGTGGTCAGTGATGATTGAAAAAGTCCTACCATAAAGGTACTCATAGAATCTTTTGATGTCGGCTATGATTGCGAGGGCTTCTCGATCGGGTTGGCTGTAATTTCTCTCCATTTTTGACAGCATTTTGGAATAGAAGGTGACTGGTGCCTCTCTGCCATCCGGTAGCTTGTGGCTCAGGATGGTGCCGATTCTGAAAGGCGATGCATCACAGGTGACTGTCAAAGGCAGGGTATTGCTATACTGGATCAAAACGGTGTTGGAAGTTAATAAGTCCTTGATATTTTGGAATGTTGCTTGTTCCTGGTGGCCCCATTTACAGATAGTTTTTTTGTCTAACAACTGATGTAAGGGTTCTGCTATGGTTGCTTTTTGAGGCAGGAACATATTGTAGAAATTTATGAGACCTAGGAATGCTTGTAAGTCAGTTTTGTTCCTAGGTCTAAGTGCGTCTTTGATTGCCTTTATCTTTTTTTCGGTGGTGTGTATTCCTTGCTCATCTATGAGATAGCCTAGAAATTTGACCTGGTTGGTGGCTAGGTTACATTTTTCTTGCTTTACTTTAAGGCCTGCATCTCTGAATCTTCGCACTACCTCTTTTAGTCTACTTTCTAATTGGTTTGCGTTTTTTTCTGACACTAGTACATCATCAAAATAGGGGACGACTCCCTTGATTTCATTTAGAAGATGCTCTATGAGGCTTTGGAAAACGCCTGGGGCAACGTTAACACCGAATTGAAGTCGGTTACACTTGAATGCCCCTCTGTGTGTAACTATAGTCTGTGCCTCTGTGGTTGTGGGGTCAACTGGTAGTTGTTGATACGCTTGTGCAAGATCAAGTTTCGCAAAAAATTTTCCTCCCCCTAGTGAGTGCAATAGGTGCTGCACTACCGGTACTGGGTATGCGCTTTGTTGGAGCACATGATTTAGGGTTGCCTTATAGTCTCCACAGATGCGCACTGATCCATCTGATTTGACAGGAGTCACGATGGGTGTTTCCCACCTGGTATGGTCGATTGGTTCTAACACCCCTTGTGCTATTAGTTTGTTCAGTTGTTCGTCAATTTTTGGTTTTAAGGCAAAAGGGACGCATCTGGCTTTGAGCCGGATGGGGGCTATTTTGGGGTCTAGGCTAAACAAAATTGGAGTCCCCTTGTACTTGCCTAGGGTCCCGTCGAATACGCCTCGGAACTCTTGCAACAGGCTCTCTTCCCAATTGGCCACAATGATGCTGTTGATTCCGGTCATCCCGATTCCTAGGGGTGCGAACCATTTGATTCCCAGGAGGCTAGGGCGATCACAGTCGACGATGGTCAGAGGCAAATTTTTGACATGATTTTTAAACTCGATGAGGAAATGTCCAAGGCCCACTACCGGAATTCGATTTCCCTGGTAGTCCTTTAAGATCAGTTTTTGTTTTTCTAGTTCTTTTTGTTTGATGTTCGGTATCAGGCGTTGGATGGTGTTCCAAGATACCATGGATAAAAAGGATCCAAAGTCGACTTCTATTTCACAGGGCTTCCCTTCGATGTTCACCTCTATCTGGACCTTTTTGACGTTTGCTGCCCTGGCATTTCCTATTGTTACTGTCTGGTGTGTTTCCTCTCTGTCGCTCGTTCTTTTATTTCTATTATCTTGGTTCCATCTGCTTTTGGCTTGTCTCTCTTCATTTCTGGGTGTGTGTGTGTGCTGCCGCGTCTTTTAGGACTATAGCTCTTTTTGTTTCCGCAGACCCTTTCGATGTGCCCCTGTTTGTTACAAGCTTAGCAGATTGCATCTAGGAACCCACATTCTGATCGCAGGTGGTTGCCTCTGCCTTTTTTTCTCTGGGTTGATTTGGTGGATGTGGAATTGAATTCATCTGGTGGATAGTGGCTGCAGATTTCTTTGCTGCTTCTGCGGCGGTGGCTTCTGTGGTGGCCTCGGCCATAGTGATGTTTGGTCTATTTAGCAGCTTACTCTGGAGTGTAGCGTTCCTCAATCTGAGGACCACGCGGTCCCTCATGGCCTCGTCCATGTTCTGGAACTCACAGGCTCCTCCAATATGTCTCAGGGCTGCTACAAAATCTCCGATGGTCTCATCTTCTTTTTGGTCTCTTTTTTAGAACTCATGCCTTTTTATCAAGTTGGAGACCACAGCTGCGTAATGTGCTCAGAGCATTCTGTTCAGCTCAGGCCAAGTCATCTGTTTAACGTCTCTTGGTTTGGCGAGTGCCTTTGCCATCTTAAAAATGGCTGGTCCACAGTGTGTGAGGAAGACAGCCCTCTTCCTTTGGTCAGATATCTCCTGCAGTTCATTGCTTTCTAAAAACATTAGAAAGCGATCGATATATGACTCCCAATTCTTCTCATTAGGGTTGAATGATGCGGGCGGTGCATTGTTACCAGCCATCTCTTTCACTCGGTTTTGATTGCTGCATGCTTCAGTGTCGCTCTTCTACGATGATCCCACCTTCGTCGCCAGTGTTCCGTTTGGAAATAAGTTGCGCGAGACTGGGTTCCAACAACAACTCTTTTATTTCAACAAGTAATGCAATGGTAATGGAACAACAGCCCAAGCCGCGGCAGCCCTTCTTATAGCGGCTTGCTCGCAGCTTGTGGCCAATGACAGTACTTTAAGTGTTCCCGCTGTCCGGCGGGCCAATCGGATTGTTTCCTAAATAACCAATCTGAGAATGGCCTTCTCGGCCAATCTGTTTAAGGTATTTGGAGTCTATCAAGTTCTGTACACAAAATTGGGGATTTGGAAGAGGGAGATAAAGGTTCTGAAAGATAAAGGTTCACTCTTCTGTTCTGGGCATATGGTCTCTTGGGAGCCTCCGAACTGGCACTCCAAAGATCTGCTTTTTCCTTCTCTTCTCCTTCCTGCGTTCCTAAGAGAATGGGAAAGGTGACCTTTTGGTTTCAGGACAATTTAAAGAAGACTGACTGTTGGGCATGTTTTGTATTGTAGTGGAACAATATTGCTTTTGATGCGAAACCAGGAAAGATGGGTGGTATCTGTCTTGGTGGACAAACTGACTATGGTGTCATGTGTCCAAATCTGGAAAAATGATTAGAGGGACATATTTGCTCCAGGTCAAGTTAGACATGCAGAAGATTCCTAATATGAGAAGCTACAATTGTAGTCAATGTGCTTTTCCTGTAATTGATAATCACTCTGATGAGTTGATGTGGTTGCTTCAAGTAATTGCTCAGAGATTGCTAATCACTATCTACATTCCTTTCCAGGGTGATCGGGGACCACGAGGTTCACTGGGAGAAGCAGGCCCCAAAGGAGAGAGGGTAAGTTTTTAATAGGCTTGTAATCATCGAGAAAAATAAGAGCATCTCCAGTTTGCTAGCTAAAACTAGGGACATTTATTGGAATACAAGCCCAAATATGTCCCATAGGGTTTGTACAGAGTTTCATATGATGACACAGATTCCACATATCTAAGTGTAAGTAAGTTTTATTGCCTTTAACAAGACTTACTCTGTGATTAGATTAAGCCACAATATATTGAAAGCTGCTTGAAAAATAACTTAGAAAGCAAAAATAGATGGGAAGAAATACCGATATCCAATCTTAAGAATTATCTGAAATGTGTCATTTCTTTTGCTTTATTCATATCTATTGATATGTGTGTCATACTTTCAATGTGCATTTCTTTTTCAAAAAATATCTCTTATTTTTAGGGTCCACAAGGCATTAGAGGAATTACTGGACTTCCTGGGCCAAAAGGAGAAACTGTATGTATGCCATGATTCTTAGATTTATTGGAATTTATTATTTATATTTCCAACAGGTTTATGTTGCCTTATAAGGCCAGGCAAAAATGTATGTGACTTAAGTGAACCAGTGTGACTTACATGATACCAGTATATAAAATGCAGTCCTATTTCTTCTTCCAGGGTTTACCTGGAGTTGATGGCCATGAAGGTATACCTGCCATGCCAGGAGCAAAGGTACTTAAAGTGAAGTTAATATACCTATTCTCATTTAATATAGCCAAATGGGAACCTGGAAAATAGTATGGAGAAGAAGATCAGTTAGATGAATTAATATGAATAGGATTCTCAGCTATTATTATTAAAATAGAGCCACCAAACTGAAAGACTGTAATAATAGCTGGTGTCAGGGGTGGGATTCAAATTTTTTAACAACTGGTTCTGTGGGTATGGCTAGGTGGGCATGACTAGGTGGGTGTGGCCATGTGACTGAGTTGGCATGGCTTCTTTTTTTTTTACAGCACCCCTCTCCCATGGTTTACGTTTTTGCCTCCTGGGTCCCAGGGAAGCCTCCTGGGGGTGTGTGCTTTTGCTCCCAGAAGGTTTCCTGGGGCCCAGGAAGGCAAAAAATGGAGCACGGGGTGGCACAGTACTCAGTTTCTGCTCACTCATTTATCCCGCCCACCCAATGTTCGCTGCTCCAGTTTAAAGGAGGACTGCTCCCCCGCCCTAGCCATGCATTTTCAAGCAGCCACTTGAAAACACATGACTGTGGGCAGAGCAGCAGTCCGTTAACCTTCAAAACTGTTCCAAGGCTGGATTCTTCATGGAAACTTGAAGTATCGCTTCTCCTTGTGAGTAAAGTTCCTGGAGGGAGATGGAAAGAATGCTGGGGGAGGGGGGGGAATCCAGCCATGGGGAAGTTTGCAGGAGCTGCAAATGCAAGTCCATTTACCTGCAGAACTTTTCTAATGCTGGATTCACTTCCCCTTGTGAATAAGGTGCCTGGAGTGAGAGGTAATGAAGGCTGACAGAGGTGTGTGTGTGTGCGCATATGTCAGAGAGATAGAGAGAGAGAGAGAGAGGGAGGGAGGGAAGGAAGGAAGGAAGGAAGGAAGGAAGGGAGGGAGGAAGGAAGAGGAAGGGAGAGAAAAAAGAGGAAGAAAGAAAGAAATAGGGAGAGAGAGAAAGTGTGATGTGTGTGTGAGAGAGAGAGAAAAAGAAAGGAAAGGAGAGAAAGACAGAAAGAGACAAAGAAAGAGAAAGAAAGAAAAATAAATAGAAAAGGAGAGAGGGACAGAGAAAACTCTGTGTTGTTATCTTTAATTGTTCCATTAATTATCATGTGTTAATATTTTACACTGTCCCTACACCTAGAGTGATTCTACTGCCTTTCTTTTGCCCAAGACTACCATGTATTTTTCAGGGTTTACATGCATTCAATGTCTATAATCCAGAGCATAAATATACGTGTGTTTAAGAGAGTTGAAAGGGAGTTTGGAGGTATTCTAGTCCAAGCCCCTGCTCAGGCAAGAAAACTGAGGATGCCAAACTCTGAGTAGAGGTCCTGGGAAAGGTGTCAGAATAACACTTAGAAGGGACTTTTGGGGGAACCCTGTACCATTTCAGAGAAATGGCTGTCCAATCTTTTAAAAATTTCCAGTGATTGATCACCCAGAACTTCTGGGGACAAGCAAGTTCACTGGTTAATTGTTCTCACTGTCAGAAAATTTCTCCTTAGTTTTAGGATGCATCTCTTTTTGTTCAGTTTCCATCCATTGCTCCATTTAGATCCACTGAAATAAATCCATTTAGATTGGACTGCCATTTGTCAGAAATGGTGTAGGGTCTCCCGCTTGGGCGGGGGGTTGGACTAGATGACCTACAAGGTCCCTTCCAACTCTGATTATCTGTATCTGAAGTCGCAAAGAATCATTAAAAAGTTTCATGTTTTTGTTTCCTTGCAACAAGTTTTAGGTCAGAACAGAAGAGCAATGCTTCTTGTTTGCCTCCTGGTACTTTGGAAAATACATCCCCCCCCCCTTTCTTTGTGGCAGCCCTTAAAGGCCTGTCACATCGGCCGACAGATGCAAAAAGTATGTAAAAAGGACACAGCAGAGGAGAAAATGTTCCATCCATTGTAATCCGCTCTCAAAAGTGCCCCAAATTTGCATAAACAGAGCGGACAACAACGGAAAGGAACGGATGGGGAGAGGACGTAGTGAGGATGTTAAGCGGATGCTCCATGGAAGCCTAGCGGATGGAAGCAGATGGAAGCGGATGGCACGTCCACAGGGCTTCCGGGGGAGCACAGCGAAGCGGACACGCAGCAGAAGGAATGGATGCAGAGCGGATGCCTAGTGGATGCCTAGCAGATGCCTAGCAGATGCAAAGCATTCATTGCGCATGTGGGGAGGATGCATTGCGTCAGCCCCGCGGATATAAAAGGATGCAACTCACAAGCAGGTCACCATTCAGAGGAAAGACCTGCTGCCAGACACATCTCCAGCCAACAACCATGGGGAAGAAGAGGAAGCCTGTGCCTACTCCTGCCAGCCCTGGCAAGAAGGACAGGGCCACCATCCCACCCCCTGGAGCTGACTCTGCTTCTGCTGGGGCTTCTGCTGCTGGGGCTGCTGGTGCTGGTGCTGGAACTTCTGCTGGTGCTGACTCTGCTGGTGCTGGTCCTGGTGCTGGTGCTTCTGCTGGTGCTTACTCTGCTGGTGCTGCTCCTGGTGCTGGTGCTTCTGTTGGTGCTTACTCTTCTGGTGCTGCTGGTGCTCCTGGTGCTGCTGGTGCTGTTGGTGCTGCCGGTGCTACTGGTGCTGCTGGTCCTGCTGGTGCTGCTGGTCCTGCTGGTGCTGCTGGTGCTGTCTTTGCTGTTGCTGCTGTTGCTGCTGCTGCTGCTGGTGGTGTGGTGGACCAGCCCCCAGAACCTCAAAGCCCTACTGAACAGGGCCCAGAAGGCCCTGCCAGAGGGAGGAAGAGGCAATCATGCAATAGGAAGAGGAGACAGTACTCCATCGAAGAGGAACATGAGGATGAGGTGCTCGAATGGCTGAGGGAGAACGAGTACCTCTGGAGGAAGGGACACAGGCTCTATTGAGACACCAAGCGGAAGCAGGCGGCTTGGAGAGAGAAGGCGGAGAGCCTGGGCTACACTTTGGAGGTCCTCCTTGGGTGGTGGAACCACATGCACACCTGGTACGAGAAGCTGCACCTCAAGAAGTCTGGCCAGGCCACGGTCAAGCTCACCGACTGGGAGACCTACATGATGGCCAAGTGCAGCTTCTTGGAGGGTGAGGTCCGCCACCGAGGAGCAGCCCCTCTGTCTACCCTCTCTCTCAGGCAGCCCACAGAGATCCAGTCCTCTTCTGGCCAAGAGTCAGCTCCTGTGTCCAGGCAGGTTTCTGTGGAGCGCCCCATGACGGAGACTTCTCCGACAGCTGCACTCCTCGTGGCGGAGCATGTGGAGGACCCCCTGATGCAGTTGGAGCAAGGAGAGGCCGCTGCCACCAGAGACCAACCCACCCCCACCCCCAGCTCAACCTCCACAGAAAGCAGGAAGAGAGGCAGACTGGAGGGACAGAGCCACACTGTCCTGCTGGAGTTCAGGGACACCATCAAAAGCAGCATAGATCTCCTCTCTCAGCTGGTACACACTGACATACCATCCTGTAACAGAAAGCCCTTCCTCACCTACGTCAACCAGACCCTCATGGACATGCCCGAATCCCAGTACCAGGTGATCAAGGAGAGGATCACAGGTCTTCTGCACAACCCTCCAGGCCCAGCTGAACCTGCTCCGACCCAGTCCAGGTCTGCTCCTCCACCCCAGGTGATTTCACAGTCCTTCCAAGGCTTTCCACAGGCCTTCACCTACACAGGCTACGGCTACCAGGAGTTTCAGCAGCACAGGCAGCCCTTCCCAGTCCAGGCACAGGTTCATCATACACCACCGGTGCCACCGATGCCACTGATGCCACCGATGCCACCGACGCCACAGATGCCACCGGCGCCTCACCTTGCTCACCTGCAGACAGATAGCCCAACTACACTCCTCCTTCCTCCAGCCTACAGCCAAGCCCGGCCTCAGAACATCTGTCATCGGTCTTGGAACTGACACCCCATGTCATGGAGGAAGGGGCTCTCAACATCACAGGACTCAGCCAGCTCTCTGAGAGCTTCCTCCACACACCATCCCCTGTTGTCCTCTTGGGGCCAGGCAACCCAATGGCGCCTCCAACCAGCACTCCAGAAGCAGCCACCTCCACAGCACCTGGACCCTTCACCCCTGAGACTATGGGCATGCCTCAGAGTGACTGAGAAGAGTGCCAGAGACTGGGTTGCTACCTGTTGACTTTATCTTTGCTTGGGACACTTTACTTGGGTCATTTTGCTTTTACAGTTTGTTATTAATAAAGTTTATCTTTGCTTCACACACTTCAGTTCTTTTAGTCAATAAAGTCTTGGTGGAAACTTTTAGAAATGGTTTAAGCCTTTGCATGCTTGTGGGATAGGTAAGGATAGCAGTGGGATGGCCAGGGATACCTGTGGGATGGGTAATAGCTATGGGATAGATAAACCTCCAGTGCAAGCATAGTGGGACTGTATGGTCCACCCTCCCAGGTGCCACACCTATGGCCCTTTATTATCAATAACAATTTAATCATTGATCAACACATTTCAACAAAAACACAACTCTTTATTAAATGACCTGTTCATTGTAGGGCCACTCAACATACATGGCACAATCTCATCAGTGTGATGAGACAGGCTCAAGGAAGCATCCATTAAGCATCTACCATCCTGTCTTGCCACTCCATTGCTCCAGGTGGGGAGTTGCACCAGTGTTTCAGGAGGTTGCGCTGCTTCTTCCCTTCACGTGAGGCTCTGTTGGGGCCTTGCACATCCACAGTATCTATCAGGTTTCGCCCTTGCCTGCATTCACCAGGCTCCATGTCCCCATTGCTTTGTTGGTGGTCCACGAGTCTGTTCTGCAACACTGGGTAGCGGGTGCGCATGAGATTGTGCAGGATGCAGCAAGCTTCCATGATCCTCCTCACGGTCTCTGGGCAATGCTGCATGGTGGTGAGAAGTACCTGGAACCTGTTGGCCAGGATGCCAAAGGCATTCTCCATCACCCACCTTGCCCTGGACAGCCTGTAGTTGAAGATCCTCTCTTCATGGGTGAGGAGTCTGGAAGTGTAGGGCTTCATGAGGTAGGTTCTGAGGGAGAATGTGTCATCCCCCACGATGAAGTAGGGCAAATCTTGTGTGTCGTTGGGCAGGGAGTCTGGATCTGGGAAGCCCATGATGAGGTTGTGTTCCAGCCCCTCCTTGAGGTCACTGGTGTTGTATACTTGGGCATCTGAAGCTGACCCGTTGCCTGAAACATCGATGTACATGAACTTGTAGTCAGCATTGACCATGGCGAAGAGGATGATGCTGAAGAAGCCCTTGTAGTTGAAATAAGTGGACCCTGAGTTGGCTGGAGCTTTGCAGGCCACGTGCTTCCCATCTATGGCTCCAATGGCATGGGGGAAGTTCCACTTCTGATACCACTGCTCTGCAACTTTCTTCCATCCTTCTTCAGTGGAGGGGCACTGGAGGATCTCCTCCAGGTATTCTTTGATGATGGCCTGCACCACTTCTCTGACCACAATGCTGATGGTGTTGTGTGGCACACTCCAAGCTTACTGTATGCTCCAGTACGTGGTCCCTGAGGCCAGGTGGTGCAGAGTCAGTGCCACCTTCAGCCCAGGGTCCAGGCTGGGCCGGAAGTTGGTGTTTGCCTTGGTCAACCTGGGTTTCAGCCGCTCCACAACTTTCGTCAAACATGGCTGGCGGCATCCTCATGAAGTTCTGGAATGCACGAGGGTCTTCCTTCCTCAGCTCCACCATCAACTTGTTATACAATCCGTACTCGGCTCTTCTCGCGATCCATCTTCGGACCCAGACACTTCTTGGACGCCTCCTTTTCTTCGTGTAGAACAGGTGAAAGTGCCTGTAGAGGGCTTCGCACTGTTGTAGAATGATGGCGGCTACCAAAAGGAGTGTGCGACGATCCATGGTGGAGATGACTGGATGCTGTGGAAGAGCAAGAGCAAGATGAAGGCTGAAGAGGTCTGCACAGCAGGGCTGCTGGACTGAAAGTGAGATCCAGGTGATTTCTCCCCCTTTTTATAGGAAATATTGTTTTTTCCACTAGGTGTCCTTCTGCATCCTCTAGATATCCTGCAGACATCCTAAATATCCGAGATACGTCCCCTATACGAACGTTTTTTCCGTTTTAATGCTTTATAAGCAAGCTGCATCCGCTTACATCCTTTCTACGTCTGTGCAACTAACGCTGCATGTCCGTTCCGCATCTGTTTCGCTTCCCCCCTGTGTCAGTTTTCTGCTGGAGCGGATTTGAGTTGCACGGATGCTCAGCGGATGCCTAGCAGATATAGCGGACGCGTAACAGATGACGACGGATGTATAATGGATGTTCCCCGTATGCGTAGTGGATGTATAATGGACGCATTGGATACTTTATCCGCTCAAAAAGTTTTGTGCAGCTCAAAACTTTTTGAGCGGATGAAATCTCAGTAGATGGATGCTAGATGGATAGAGAGTATGAAAAACGGACACAGTGAGTACAGAACAGATGCATCGCGTTAACCAACGGATGGCAAGTGTTTCTTTCCATTTTACATCCTCTTTCCATCCATTGGTGCTGTGTGACATGGGCTTAAAAGCCTATTGCGTAAAGCACACTCTTGAGTGAAGCATGTGAGCCATTTCCTCCTTCAGAGGTCCATGAAAGTACATCTATAGTATGCAGATAATAAAGTCAAAAAAGGTGAACATTTTTACAGAACTATAGAAAAGTTGAGGCTGGGTGACAAGGAATGTCTGGGAGGGGAGGGGCCAGGTGAGGTACCCCTTGATGTGAGTGACATTGAGTTGTCCACGCCCACCCAGTCACATGATCACCAAGCCATGCCCACCCAGTCACATGACCACCAAGCACATCCACCCAGTCACATGACCACTAAGACACACCCACCCAGTCACATGACCACCAAGCCACATCCACCAAATAAGCCACGCCCAAAGAACCAGTGGTAAAATAATTTGAATTCCACCACTGGTGTGTATATACAAATATTCTGAATGTAGGCTACATACACACACACACACACACACACACACACCTTGGATACTGAAGACAAACAACAGGTAGAAATAATTGCTTCTGTGTAAGAACAATTTAGCTGAAAATGGTCTGGATAGAATACTAAATAAGCTGAGTCTCACCAACTAAAGACAGAATGGAGAAAACTTATAAATTCCACATCAAACAACATCTTCTTCAAAATATGTGAGGAACATTCTCAAATGGCATTTCTACCCCCAATGTTTACAGAGATGAAATAAGGAAAGGAAATGAAACAATCTCTGATGGCAAATATGATTTCCTCACATAATGCTTATTAAACAGTAGAACCTACTTTCAGTTTTCATATTTAAACTTGCAATGTTTAGGCCAAGGTGGGTTGAACACTATCGGGGGGAAAAAAAGAAAGAAATGAAAATCAAAGGAAATTATTGAGGTTTTTTGAAACTTGGTAACTTGTTTTCATGTTACTTTTGTTTTTAAAAAAAATATTTGATGGACCTATCTTATTCTGTTATTGTGTTATCTGTTTGATGGTTGCTTGTCTGCCTGTCATGTGTACTGCTGAATTGCACAGTGGGCAAATAACGCAGCATAAACCAAAACGAATTAATTTATTTAACATTGAAATATCCATAGTTAAAGTTATTAATTTCAGCAATTCATAAATTAATCAGAGCATCCCATCATAATCAAGTAGAATACATCATACAATTAACTGCTGAAAGATCTCCAAAAGAGCTTCATTTTCGGGTTAGTCTCCTTGAACAGTCAATGAGAAGATAGGATATAAATCAAATACATGCACCAGAATATGTGCTGATGGTAACAAATATAGATGCCTTTCAGAGAAGATTTGCTAATTCATGGAAGATATAACTACAGATGCCCACCAGCCCTTTATGGTTAATTTGCTCTGTTCAGAAGTGGATATATTTCCAAATGAGAAATGATTCTGTGTACTAAATGCAAAGAAAACCTTCCATTTGTCCGTGGCCCAGTTGCTCAAAGCCAGAACTGAATGAAGACAAATGTTGAAAGGGATGTCACTTTGGTGTGACTAATGAGATCTTCATATACATAGCACAACAACTCAAAGAAGATCAGTATCACTACAGTGTGACACATATAAATGGTATTCATCTCCCTCCATTTATATCTTTTTAATTATTTCCCTGCAAACATTTACTTCCTGAGACAGGGAAATGCCTATTTTTCTGGCTTGGTCAGTCATGGTAGCTCTTCCTTTCTTAAGGTGGGTACAAAGGGCTTGCTCCCAAAGATCCATGCCAGAGAAAATCCTAGTGATTGTCACTTATGCAGTGTAAGATATATGTCTAGCTACTGCTTCCCCCTGGATGATAAGCCTGAGGCAAGGCAAGATGTTCAGTAAATTACCCATTGAACATGTCTCTTCTACTTGTCTTCCTATCTATGACAGGTACTATAGCTACTTTCTATCTAGTCTAGATCAATGTTTCTCAACCTATGCTAGCTGGAGAATTCTGGGAGCTTAAGTCCACACCTCTTAAGATTGTCAAGGCTGAGAAATATTGGTCTAGATACAGGCATTTCTTAATTAGTGTTTAATATATATATTAGTTACATATTAAATGAATAATATCTGTGCATGCTATTTTTATTTACGATGTCTTTACTGCTTCCTTAAAATGATAGCTTGGTGGATAGAAGCACTGAATAAAGATCAAAGTATCAGGTGTTAGAACATATAGTAGGAAGTCCACATGTCTTCAATATGATCTTTCCAGAGGTAACTTCCTGCCTATTATGAAAATAGAAAGGTGAACTAGATAGTTTATTCTAACTGGTTAATATCTACATACTACGTCTTTATTTCTTGGGCATATGTTGGTGATTTACTTTAACTGGATAGTTTGCTTAATGCCACATTTATCATATGTGGCAGAGATGGTATTTCCCAAAGTGGGAAAATTATTTATATTCTTGCTATATAACTTTGCACACGATATAAGCAGATGGCTTGATTCCTTACAAAGGTTTCTTCAGAGTCACATGAAATACACCTGAAATACAAATATATACATATATATATATATATATGTGTATTTTTTTCAGGGTGAACTGGGAAAACCAGGACCTCCAGGTGATACAGGCATTCAGGGAATCCCTGTAAGTATTTTCCATATTTTTTCCCATATTTAAAATATAAACAAAGTTACATTTCCAAGCTAACAGAAACTGGGTGTTCATTGAGTCAGGCTGTATTTTCAGTAAGAGCAGCTTTGAACCAAATAGCAAGAAACAAGAAACTTTAAAATGTAGACAAAGTGTATTGTAATGCCAACTGGAAGAAATCTTGTTGCTGACTTGGTTGTATTTGGGGGTTAACGTAAAAATAAACAATCAAAATGATATAATTTTACCATGCTTTGGAGATTTTTTTTTTTTAATTTTAGGAACTAAATTGTGTGCTTGTAGTATATGTATACTGTGGCAAAAGGGAAAGGCACTCATTTTTAAAAAGTTAACCAGTCCTGCAAATTGCTCAATACAGTTCAAAAAACTGAATTAATTGGAAAATTTCTGACTGGTTACCTCATTGAGTATAGCAAATTATATACTAGGTACTATCCTGGAAAAGAGTTGGCTGGTTGATAAGAGACTGAAGGCTTTAGGGAAGATCAATCAATCCTTGTAGAAAGATATATCCACTGTTCTTGGGTATGTTTTCCATTGCATCCATTCATTCATCAGGACAGCTTTTAATTCAAACCTCAAAAACTGTGAGAGAAATTGGTGACATCCTTCATAAATTACCAGTTTTTCTTGTTGAGCAAGACAGTAATTTAGTACAAGTCCAAAATGACATTTTAACTAAAAAAAAAAAAAAAAGGAGTGAAATCAGGCGGTATCTTGGCACTTTTAATTTCTATAGAAATTCTTTGATGCAAAGCAGTGTCACTCTTTTTGCACGTTGATCTGCAACTGTTTTCTGTAAAAACACAAGAGGCTGAAGGCAAATCTTCAAATTCGGGTCTATTATTGTGGAAGGAAAAGATTGGCTACTAACTATAGTAATGAAAAGCTGTTTTCTCTAGAAACCCTGTCATCCATTGCTACATTGAGAAAATGATGATCAAATCAAACTATTCAAATAACCACTTATTCAAATAACCGCTTGCATAATTATTCCCACTGGGTTCGCTAGTTTATGGATCCAGGTGTGAGGTGGAAGCAGATAAAAAACCACCAAAAGATTCGTTGATCCAAGGAAAACAAGGTTTTATTCACGTGTCTGCAGAGACAGGTCCCCTCAGGCATTGAAGGAACACAGAGCAAAATTCAGGCAGCATTTTTATCCCCTCTTACGAGGCCTTGGCTCACATTCTTTCTGTTTTGAAATTGATACATGTATTTCAAAGGTCCATACTAGCTCCTTATCTAGCAAAAGTAGTTATACGGTTTCTGACATCGCAGCACTTTATTACAGTTCTAGCCTTATCTTGTTTTTTTCTCTTGTGCACAAACTGGAACACTTTCTTATTTAGCAGAACTACTGAGTTTTGAGACACACTTCCTTATTCAATTCAATGGGCCATCCAACATGGCTTCGGTTCTGCTCACACAGGCAATGTCCTTTGTTGCTGTGATATAGCCTGGGGATGGAGTCAAGTGAATAATCAGCCTAGTGTCATTACATTCCCACAAGCAATTCAAGTTCAGCATCCCTGAATTCCATTAATTCTTCGCTAGCACCAAGTTAATGCTGAACGTTAATTATAAAGGCAAGAGCAAATAAATCATATTAACTGGAACTTAATTTGTGGTCCTGATTTTATCCCTGGCATGTTCCCAGATTGCTAAGGCTTGAAATCTGTGAGACTGTGAATACTAGTCCCACCTTACACATAAAAGCTGGCTGGTTGATTTTGGGCCAGTCCCTTTCTCTCAGCTCAACCTACCTCTCAGGGTATTGTTTTGGGCAAAATAGGAGGAGAAAGGATTATTTGGTATATTCATCACCTTGGGCTACTTATAAAGTAATAAAGATGGGATAAAGGTCCAATAAATAAATTAAAAAATAAATAGATCTATATTTTGTAACATTGAGGGCCTCCCCTCTTCCCAAAATTCATTAAGAGCTCTTCTGTGTTCTTTGAAATATCTACCTATGCTGGATGGCTTTGCATTGATGCATATCTGAATGGATAACTTTCGAAGCATTCATTTTTCTAATGTTCCTGGTGAATTTGAGGATGTTGATGCTTGATTATTTAATATTTGCAGTCTTTCAAGAAAAATGGTTACAAAGTAAAGCAACCTTTTGACATTTCCATCAAGAAATTTCTCCACAACATTTCAAATGTTTTCAATATCTGATTATTTTTTTAGGGCTTATCTGGCTCTGCTGGAGCACAAGGTGTTGCTGGCCCAAAGGTAAAGTATCCTGGGAAATTTGGAAATAGCCCATTCTCTTTACAGATGGAACTGTTACATAGCCCTTCTCTTGGGAGCCTAAATGCGACAATCCCATTTATGGTGTCTTCTGTAGAGTGCTGAGCAGTAAGTCAAAAGAGAGAAAGTTTAGTTAGTTAGAAAGCTTCATGGCTGAGCAGAGATTTCGATCAAAGTTCCCACAGCCCAAATTCAAAATACCAGCTTCTTATTAATGGGTCTACTGGGATTATCATTTTTACAAGCTACTACTTTAAAAAAACCCTGAAACAGTTATTGACTCTGAATTTTTATTTCATTTTGGTACCAGTGTTAAAGCAAGTTAAAACTGAAATAAGACTGTTTTTTGGTGTTCATATAGCATGAAGTTGGTTAATGAAAGGACCATTTACTTTGGATTTGTGCAATAGGCTAAACTGCGATATAAATCAGTTAAACAGGTTGGTTGATACAACATGCTAAGCTGGGGTAGGCAATTAATTTTCCCAAGGGGCCACATGAGAAACTGAGACTGTTGTGGAGGGCCACCCAATGCAACCGCCTCAAACTCTATCACCTTCAGGCTGCTCCAGGTGAGGGTGAGCACTGTGCAGGTGCAGAAAATAGTTTTTTTCCTCCTTGCCCTCCTCCTACAGCCACCAGCCAACCGAAAGAGCCAACTTGGCTTCTTCTCCTGCCTCTTGTGGTGCATTTATTTACATTTGATTTCTAATTTCCAATTGATCTCACATGGGCCAAACAGTGACAGCCAAAGGGCCAGATGTGGTCGGGGGGGGGGGGGGCTAACATGTCTAGGTCTGTGCTAAGCCATAAAAGGAAGCCTAAACAAACTGCATGTTCTACAGCTGGGCTGCTGAAGAAGTCTCTCCCCCACCCCTTGATATTGGGGGAACTTTTCATGCAATGAGAAGATCTCAGGACTCACAACAACTAAGAGCTCATTCCAGTGACCTCATGGTTAAACCTCATTTTGACTTTGTAGTAGTTGCCTTGGGATCTGGCTCTGGAGGGTAGTGTCATCACCCCTTTGTCATGGTTGGATCATTTCTTAGTCTGGCTGTAACTTATTGGCTGCCCATATCTCACAAGATGTGGCCCATTTAGTTAGTCTGCCTCAAGCACCTGATGAAGCTAGCTACTTTCTGGTGGGTGCTTGGAGATGTTCCTGACAATCTGTTGGGCAAAATCATTGAGCCCTTGGTTTGCTACTGGCAACTGATGACTTGGCCCTTCCTCCGTGCCCTCTCTTGGTTAAGGAAGCACTATCCTTGAGGAAGCAAGTCTATGACTTGGAGGTCTTCCTAAACTTCCTAAACTTCCTAAACTAAGCCCATACTTAAAGAGTAGGTGGACCAGAAGTGGTATTCAGCAGGTTCTGACCAGTTCTGGAGAACTGGTAGTGGAAATTTTGAGTAGTTCGGAGAACTGGCAAATGCCACACCTAACTGGAGATTTTACAGTATCCTTCCCCTGCCACGCCCACCAAGCCACGGCCACAGAACCGGTAGTAAAAAAAATTGAATCCCACCACTGAGGTGGGGGCTGTAGTCAGGAGAGCCTCACCTAGCTTTGGCTAGCCTACCTGGAGTGTGAGAAGTTGTTTCAGTAAATCATGCCCTTATGAATACTTGGTCAAACTATTGCAACTGTCAGGGTTCCAAGTAATGGATCCATAGCAAGCAAAACTCAGAGGCAGGTAGATTTCTCAAAGAATAGCTTTATTGGACATATCTTATTGGCACAGATCTGGTGAAAACTGACTCTGAAGGTTCCCGTGGTTTCACCTAATTAAAAGTAAAGGTTTGCCACTTTCTCAAAACAGTCACATGGTCCAATCATGGTGCTGTCTGCTTTCCTGGTAACATCACTCCTCCTTCCTCTGACCAAGTGTGAGAATGTCCTTGGTTCCCAAGAGAAAATATTTTATTTTGTCTACAAAATCCCATCTATCTCAACCCCCCCCTCCCAACAATGAAGCTCCAAGATGGCTTCGGTCAGGTCAACTTCAGTATTGACAGCAACATCCTGTACATGTGGCTGCCTTTAAAGATCTCTTCAAAATTTCAGTTGATTAAGCTAATGCAGCAACCCTTATAGTAGCTTGTATTCCCTGGTCAGACAGCATTAACTTTGCTAATGTTCTGCATTCCTATAAGCTTTCAGATGCAATTTTTAAGGTGTTGGTGATGACCTATAAAGCTTTTAGCAAGCTACTTTCGAGACTGTGTTTGCTTACATGAGTCAGCCTGACCTATTTATTCTTGTCATAAAGCCCAGCTGGTGGTTCTCCATTTGGAGATGTTTCTTATCCAGTGCTTTGGAATCACCTCCCATTGGAAGTTAGACTTCTGAAAAGGGTGCAGGCAGAGCACTTTCAGCAGACATTTAGGATCTAACACTTCTTTTTAGATTTTGCTCTCTGCATTGTATTTTGGATATTTGCTTTCTATAGTTTATCCTTCTGGATTTTATTGGATTCTAAATATTTTAATATGTGTATTCTAGTGAAATTGCAGAGAAGCCTCCAGGGTGCAGTGGGGTACAAAAGCAATCAATAAATTCACTTGGGAAATTAATAATGTTTTAATCACATTTCAGATACAATATTCATACCGGGTTAATAACTACATATTGAGGCTTGGAATAAGCCATTTATTCCTCAAGTAAGAAAAGAGGCAAATATTATCATCCCAGACAACCCAGGACCTTCTTGGTCCTCATTTCAGAGATATGTGCTTACTAGATTCCTCAAGGGCTACAACAGTGATGGAACTTTTAATGTACTGCCTTCACTAGAAAAATTAGGCTACATTCATGTCACAGTCAAATATCAGCACAGGGAATTTATGGCATTTTATATTCTATTGTAAATTGTTTTATGATTATTTGTATGTCAGAGCATGGTGGCTTGCACGGTTTGGAGTCTGGGATAGAGAGTCAAAGCCTGAGTGCCAATGTGGGTGGGGTTGAGCTCCCATCCTTCACTTCAGCTCATGCTGGGGACATGAAAGGTATCCCCAACTGGGAGTGGTGGCCCCAACAGGCAATGGGGATATCACTGGCTAATCCTTTCAACCCAGAAGTGCCTCAGTGCCTTTGCCATGAGAGCTATGCTATTTTTATGTCATAAAATGTTTTTTTTTTAATTTGCCAAAGTTGAGTTCAATGGGAGCCATGGGTCCTGGTTTTTGGATGCATTCCTTAAGTTGGCCCATTTGAGATACTTTTGTTCAAAAATTATTGCCTTGTAATATACAATTTTGCTCAGTTAAAGGGCAAAGGAAGGAAGGAGAGTTTTAGTTGTATATTGGTTGTATTTAACAATCATTGATTGTATTTAACAGAAAAAGAATGGAAGGGAATTATATTAGAACTTTATAGCCTTTTGGATTTGATATAAAAAAAGTACTTTGGCACACCATTATGCCTTTCTGCAATCTTAAAGTAACTGCAATTTTTTCCAGGAATGAGTAGCTGTCTTCTGCAGTGAATGAAGCACTTGCTGGAGTTGGAATCCTGCACAGTCCTCACAGTGTATTCAGAAAGTATTCAGACCTTCACTTTTGTCAATTTTGTTATGCTGCAGCCTGATTCTTGTTAAAATTCATTTTTCTCCTCCTTAATCTACACTCAGTATCCCATAATGACAAAGTAAAAACAGAAGTTTAGAAATACCTTTAAATTTATTAAAAAGAAAAAAAGCTGAAATATCATATTGGCATAAGTATTCAGACCCTTCATTCAGTTCTTCATTGAACCACCTTTTACAGACTTGAGTCTTTGTGTATATGACGCAACAAAGCTTTACACACCTGGATTTGGGGATTTTCTGCCATTCTTCCTTGCAATTTCCCTCAAGCTCAGTCTGGTTGGATGGCGACCATCAGTGGACAACCATTTTCAGAGATGTTCGACAGAGTTCAATTTGGGCATCCAGCTCTTGGAAGAGTCCTGGTTCTGCCAAATGTTTTCCGTTTGAGAATTATGGAGGCCACTGTGCTTCAGTGCAACAAAAATTTTATTGTAGCCTTCCCCAGATCTGTGCTTTGCAATAATCCTGTCTCTGAGCTCTGCAGGCAGTTCCTTTGACCTCATGGCTTCTGCTGTGCTACAGTATGCATTGTCAGCTGGGAGCCCTTCTGTAGAGAGTGTGTGCCTTTCCAAATTATGTCCAATCCATTTAATTTACCACATCAAGGTGGTAAATTAAATTTACATCAAGAGAAGTGGGAAGCACCTGAGCTAAATTTCAAGTGTTGTTGCAAAGGGTCTGAATATTGATGCCAATATAATATTTCAGCTTTTTTTAAATACATTTACAGACATTTCCAAGCTTCTATTTTCACTTTGTCATTATGAGGTACTGAGTGTAGATTAATGAGAAAAAAATGAATTTCAACAGTTGTAGAATCATGCTGCAGCATAACAAAATTGCCAAAAGTGAAGGGGGTCTGAATACTTTCTGAATGCACTTGTATATAAAATAAAAGGAAGGCACACAACCCTTTCATTTAAAGGCAGAATGAATGAATCACCACACTGGATTACAAAGCAAGCTTACACATTGTTAGGTACAAAAGAAGGATGCCTATTCTGAAAAATGGAAGATGGTCCATAAAAGCCAAAAGAGCCAGAAAATATAGAAAAATAATTGGCTAAGTTTGCTCTCAATCTCCTTGTAGATGAGGTGGGAATGGGACAGAAAATGATTCTGTTGTGTTAACAATCTCGTGGGGTCAGATGAAGAAAAAGTAGACAGAGGTGGAAAAATGAAGACTAGTAAAAAAGATGTTTAAATAAGGTTGTCTGGTTTCCCACCATTGAAATGGCCTGAAAGTGTCTGTTCTACTTTAAAGGTGCTAAAATCTTTTCTCTCCAACAGGGTGATGTTGGTCCTCCTGGGAAACCTGGCTTGATGGGGAATTCGGGCAAACCTGTAAGATTGTTTCTTTCTTGAGTTCTACCTTTTTTTTTTTTTAATCAGAAGATTTGCAATTTTTGAATATCGATCTTTAAATATATACAGTGTATTGTTCTTGCAATCCCACCAACAGGGAGAACCAGGATTACAAGGAGAGCCAGGATCACTGGGACCCAAAGGCCCATCAGTAAGTTAATATATGTTTGGCTTTTGTTTTAGGTTGAGGCTCTGGATTTTCTGATCCAGATTGTTAAAAAAAATCACTTTCTGATGAGAAATAATTTATAAACTGGAAGCATTGTAGAAGTGGTGGATTTACATTCACTCTCTATTCTTAGGATAGCACCTTTGTTTTAACTTCCCTCTTTTTTCTCTGTCTTGCTTTGTTTTTTTCATCTTCGCTCTCATCAAAATTCATTCAGTAAAACATATATTTATATTCAATAAATTGAATTTCAGAATTTGATTCCTGTTCTAAAACAGTTCCCAAAAGCAATGAGTTCTCCAAAAGTTTTGAATTTAAGAAAAAGAGGGAATTATGAAATATATCTTTGGATAGTAACTGTTGCATCCAGAAAGAAGTGCGGGAGACCGGGTTCCAAACAACAACTCTTTATTTCAAACCACGAGGTAAAGAAACAGAACATAGTCAAGCCACGGCAGCCCTTTATATAGCGACTAGCCTGCTGACTTGTGGCCAATGACAGTCATTTAACTCTTCCCGCTGTTTGGCGGCTTTCCGGATTGGTTCCTAGCGAACCAATCCGTAAGTAGCCTTTTCGGCTAATCAGAATGAAGTACTTGGAACCTACCAAGTTCCATACAGAACACCCCTCCCCCTTTAGTTCAGTCCAACGTGGGTGACGTAGTCACACAGGTAGGTGGGGCTTTTCCTAGCTCTAGTTGACCTGCGTGGCTCAGTCTTGTTTTGGTCTTCAAGCGGTTTGGCCGGGATTGCTGCCTCTCTTGATCTTCTCCATGGAACCTCCTGGAAGGCTGAGTCAGCCATGCCGCTCCTGCCTGAGTCTCCCTCATGGTTTTGCCAGGTTGGTTGAGCTGGCCTGGCTGCTACCTTCCAGGAAGGCCTCGCTTCAGTCTCCTGCTCCCGGATTTCTTTCTTGGGGTTCATCTAACCATGAGTGCTCTTTTTGTTTGGTTAGATTGTCATTTTGCAGAGTTTGTAGTCTTGTTATGGGAGGTTCATCTCTCCCTTTTTTATTTATTAGTACTTCCCCCCCTCCTTGGTTGTTTTTTCATTGGAATTTATTATTTTCAGTTCTGTGGTGGTTTTTCTTTCAAAGTTGCGGGAACGAAGCTGGTCTATTTGCTGCTTCTATTCCCTCCCATCATCTAGCGTTAGTCGGTAGGACTGGGGCCTGTGACCTGTGTGATGGTGGCTGGCAGCCATAGGGGGTCCCCGGTAAGGTTCTTGGCATAGACCAGGTTGCCGATTTCAAAGTTACGGTATTTGCTAGAGGAGTCGGGGGGCTTGTCCCATGTATAGGTGAGGTGTAACCTGTCCAGGTAGGACCGTAGTTTCATACCCATTAATAGTTCAGCTGGGCTTTTATTTGTAGTGCTACTAGGGGTAATATGTTGCAATGTTAGTAAACGGTTGAGTTTGTCTTGTACGTCCCCCTTGTTCATTCTTTCTAGGCTTTCCTTAGTATATATAACCATGAGTTCGGCCCTGCCATTTGCAGCCGGGTGGGCCAGCGCGGTTAATGCATGACAGATATCCTGGGCAGCCAGGTATTGTTCAAACTGCAAGGCAGTAAACTGAGGCCCGTTGTCCGAAACCAGTACATCTGGTAGCCCGTGCGTCGCAAATAGTTTGTCGAGCTGTTTCATGACAGCCTCGGTGGTTGTGGAAGCCATGAGGATGACTTCCAACCATTTGAAGTATGCATCGACAACAATCAAAAAGGTGTTCCCCTTCGTTGGCCCTGCGAAGTCAATGTGCATCCTAGACCACAGGCCCCGGGGAGTATTCCAGGATACCATCGATAAGAACGACTCTGAGTCGACCTCCATCTCACAGGATCTCCCCTCGATGCTCACCTCTATCCGAACCTTCTTTCCACTTTCTGCCCTGGCATTATCGATGGTGACTGTCTGATGCGTTTCTTCTCTGTCACCGGTTCTTTTATTTTGGTTCCATCGGTTGCCGGCTTGTCTGTCGTCGTGTCTGGGGGTGTGTGTGCTGCCATGTCTTTTTGGACTATAGCTCTTTTTGTTGCGGCAGACCCTTTTGATGTGCCCCCTTTTATTACAAGCCTGCCACATTGCGTCGAGGAACCTGCTTTCAGACTGCGGGTGATTGCCTCTGCAGCCCGCACATTGAAATTCCCGCCGATTCTTCCTCTTTTTGCACCATTTTCTATCTAAATAGAGTCTATGGACATCTTCGTTGTCGTCTTTGGTGTCACTCTGGGTTTCGACGTCCTCGTGGTGGGTTGTCGCTGTGGGTTGTTTCTTTCCTCCTTTTGCCTTCTTCTCCCTCATTTGGGTCAGCAGGTCGGGAACTGCATTCATTTGTCTCATGGTAGCTGCTGACTTTTTCACTGCTTCGGCAGCGGTTGCCTCAGCAATGGCCTCGGCCATGGTTATATTTGGCCTGTTGAGTAGTTTGCTCTGAAGGGTAGAGTCTTTCAGGCTGAGGACCACACGGTCTCTCATAGCCTCATCTATTTTTTGAAACTCACATGCCCCTCCAATGTGTCTCAAGGCTGCCACAAAGTCTGCAATGGTTTCATCCTCCTTCTGGTCCCTTTTGTAAAATTCATGTCGTTTGATGAGATTTGAGACCACCGGTGCATAGTGTGTTCGGAGCATTCAGTTCAGGTTGGACCAGGTCATCTGCTTGACATCTCTGGATTTCGCCAGCACCTTCGCCATTTTGAATACGGCCATGTGTAAGGAAGACAGCCTTCTTCCTTTGATCCGAGATTTCTTCCATCTCGTTGCTTTCTAAGAACATACGAAAGCGATCGATGTACGATTTCCAATCCTCTACATCTGGATTGAAGGGTGCAGGTGGCACATTGTTACCAGCCATCTCTTTCGCTCGGTTCAGATCGCCGCGTGCTTTGGTCTCACCTTCTACGATGATCCCACCTTCGTCGCCAGTGTTCCGTCTGGAAAGAAGCGAGGGAGACCGGGTTCCAAACAACAACTCTTTATTTCAAACCACTAGGTAAAGAAACGGAACATAGCCCAAGCCGCGGCAGCCCTTCATATTGCGGCTACCCTGCCAGCTTGTGGCCAATGACAGTCATTTAACTCTTCCCGCCATTTGGTGGCTTTCTGGATTGGTTCCTAGCGAATCAATCCGTAAGTAGCCTTTTCGGCCAATCAGAATGAAGTACTTGGAACCTACCAAGTTCCATACAGAACAGTAACTATCCAAAATATTAATTATGTTTAATTTTAATTAAATGCAAATGAAATCTAATCAATTATTGTTTTTATTCTGGCCCTGGCATTTTTTAAAAAAACTTTTCAGTGCATAGCTTCCAATTTGTAATTCAAAAGCTGAGCATGATCTTTTGACAGGAAATATTTACACACACAGCTGTATTAGGCATAGATAAATCTATTCCCTTTAATTTATATTTGTAATATACATGAAAAGCCAGTGAAATTGCAAATAATCATTGTAGGATGGCAGCCAAGTTAATTTATCATAAACCCAAATCAAAAGGACTTTAATAACCTTTTCAGATTAATACGTTGCATTAAAAGGCATAAGCTTTTGTGAACTTCAGCTCATGTCATTGCTGTATCTAATGAAGTGATCACTGAAAGTTTACATTATATCTTTTAATAATATTTGATGGTAGGAATAGATGATATCAGACTATTTTTGATTTTTACATAATAGTGGCTCCCCAAAAGTAGTTTGGAAAATAATTCAAATGCCGTTATGTATATATACCTACAAAGATCAGAATTGTGCAAGCCATGGTATTCTCTGGGATAATCCATGAAAGTCAAAGTTGGACTTGAAAGAAGCAGGATAGGAAGAGTATATATGCTTTTGAACTTTGCTGTTGAGAAGACTCCTGACAATACTGTGGACAACCAAGAATATAGAGCACCGCTGTCAAATTTGCGGCCTACGGGCCAGATATGTCATACACTGGCCACGCCCATGCCCAGTTTAACAAAGAAGGAAAAAGTCCTGATACGTCATGTAATGCCACTGTGACACCATGAGTTTGACACCGTAATATCACATAATGTATCATTGAACAGATCAGCCCAGAGTTCTCATTCAAAGCATAAACAACCAAAATTATTTGACCACAGACACATTATGAAATCTAGTTCTCTGGAGAAAGTTATAATGCTGGGAAAGTGGAAGGAAAAAGAAGAAGAGGATGGCCAACCACAAGATGGATGGACTAAATTACAGTGACTGTACCAGGGAACAGTAATGGGAGACCTGAAGGGACAGATTAGGGATCGATCTTCGAGAAAGCCTACCTATATTGACACTTGGAGTTGAAAATGACTTGGCTTTTCACATAAACCATCAACCAACCAACCAATCAAAAGGAGCTATCTTGCAAAACATTTTCCGATATAGTGCATCATGACTCTTGCAAGGACAGATTCTCTGGGCCTCTATAAGAAACAGCCAAATACTGTGAGCAGTTATGGAATTTTATTTTATTTTATTGGAAATGGCATTCCTCAAGCAGAGGATAATTTCAGATACGATAGAATCCTGCACTACTTTCTCCAAATTGCATGCTTTTTCAGCAATTAGTCATGTACAATGCTCTCAAGAGACCAGTGTGAAAATCTATCAATCAGTCTATCTATCCATCCATCTATCCATCCATCCATCCATCCATCCATCTATCTATCTATTTATCTATCTCTGTATCTATTTCTCTATGTATATCTATCTATCTACATCTCTATCTGTCTGTCTGTCTGTCTGTCTGTCTGTCTGTCTATCTATATCTATCTATCTATCTATCTATCTATCTATCTATCTATCTATCTATCT
>BLBF01000007.1:35225604-35267968 GCA_015471245.1 Laticauda colubrina | reverse complement strand
TCTATCTATCTATCTATCTATCTATCTATCTATCTATCTATCTATCTGTCTGTCTGTCTGTCTGTCTGTCTGTCTGTCTGTCTGTCTGTCTATTTATCTAATCTATCTATCTCCCTGTGCATTGCTATGAAATGATTTTTTGGGAAGAGTTGCAATATGAGTTTTCTTTTAAAAGCATGTATGCATTTATTAGCCATCTCTGGTATTTTATTATCTTGTTTTATTTATTTATTTAATTTTATTTTGCTATTTATTGTTTAATTAACTATCTCTATTATTTTTATCATAAAATTGAATTGTAGGGGTTTTTTTTGTAACATCTTTCTTTTTCACTATTACGTTTCTGTGCTATTATTTGAATGGCTTGATTTTAGTAAAATATTAGTATTAATGTTCAAAAGCAGGCAATTTCACATGATGAAATGTAGCTGTTTTTACTTCAACAATATCTTTTTTGTTTCCTAAAAGGGTAGCAGAGGTGAACCAGGCCCTACTGGTCCTCCAGGGTCACCAGGTAAAATGGTAAGCAGGTAGTCTTGACTTCCATCATACTCGTTTGCTTGGTCAAGGGTTTGCGGTAACTAGGTCATTTACTCAGGAAATGAAAAGATGAAATGTGAATAGGGACCATTGTCAGCTACATTAATTTTTCAGCTCGTGATTCAATTGCATCATTATTTGGACTTCCTTTAAAAATCTACTTTTTTTAACTAGCTTTTTTTGCTAACATTTTATGTGTTAGTATCCTAAATAGCTCCTTAATATTAAAATTAGATTTTTAATATTCTTATATCTTTATAATGAACTGGAATGCTGAAAGGCTAAACCCCCTTCCCCTCCTTTTTTTTTTTTTTTTTGAGCTAGTAGTTACCCGGCATGAATACTTTCTTTGAAACTGTTTGGATTTCATTTGTGTGTTTTTTGCTGGAAGGCCAGTTTCAATATTCAGGCTCTGAAAGAATTCTCTGTTAGAAGGGAATGCACCGTAGGCTCAGTGGGTTGTAGCATTTTGCCAAACCCATAAAGACCCCCATTGTTTCAGCAGATTGATAAAATCAAGAAGGTATTTTTTTCCCGAAACAGCAAATCATTTTTTTCATTTATTTATAACATTTATACAGCCGCCCATCTTTTAACCAACTCTGGGTGGTTCCAGAGTTCAACATAATTCTCCTGTTTTAAATGAGATACACAGCCAGCAATGAGAAAGGTCTAACCCAGAGACTGGTGGTCTATCTCAACTCTCCTTTTCTTTGGTGCAAAAGTGCTCTAAGGCCCTGCCATCTTTGATTGCTTTCACAGGGTGCAGAAGGAGACATCGGACTGCCAGGTTTACCTGGGCCCCCGGGACTGCCTGGTGCTAAAGGCAATAGGGTAAGCAGATGCAGGTCAGAAGATGCTGCTCACTTGACTTTGGTTAATTTCTTTTCACAAAACAGAAGCTTTTTGCCTTGTGCCAAATTTAAATCCACTGAAAGGAGAAAAATGAAACTATCATGTCAAGTTTTCTTTTTAGTGTTCTTTGAGAGTTATTGTGCTGTATAATTAAAATATTTCCCCTTAAATTTCCCCCCCTCTATTTCTCCTTTGCTGACAGAATAATTCATCTTTCTGTTACAGAAAGAGTATGGGGTGTAATCCTTTCAACAAGAGAAATAAGCTACAATATGCATTTGTTTGTTCTCTCTCTGTGTCCTTCATAAAGTACTGGCTGCCTGATTTGGCACCTGAGCCAAATTGTGTTCAAGTCCATCCCATCCTCTTCTGTAATAATTTCAAACCACTCTTAATCCTTTGTCCCATCTTGCAATTCTTTGTTGCCTGTATTCTGTATGACCAGAACCTCTATTGTTGCTAAAGTTATTCAGACAATTTTTTTGTGGATTTTTCCCTTCTGTTTGTTTCCCTGTTTCTAGAGGGGATCTTTCTGATTTTGAAGCCTCTTAATCAGTAGCATCTGCAGAGGGGCTGCGGGGGAGTCGAAGTAATCTAAGTGATGTTGCAGCACTTGGGGGGGATGCCCCCCCCTTTTTGATGTGTGCTGTGACATCATACACATGCCCCCAAGGATGGTGCTGTGCTATAGCAATGCTATTTCCACCATTCTGAGGAAAGCAGAGTCATTGATAGGTACTGATAGTAGAGCTTAGAACAGGGGTGTCAAACTGAAGGCCTATGGGCTGGATCTGGCCCATGGGGTGCTTTGATCTGCTCCAAGGGGCCACTCCAAAAACAGTGTAGTACTGGCCAGTGGTGCATGTGTGCCTTCCGAGCTCCGTTTTTGCTGACAGAGGGTTGTAGGAGGCTGTCCCAGCTGAAAATGGAGACTGGGATCCCATTTTCACTAGCAGAGTGCTTGGGCCAGTGCAGGTGGCCCCAACACGAATGACATCAAGCTGGCCATGCCCACCCCAGCCCTCCAAAGTCAAATACAACTCTGGGGCAGCCCTCCATGAAATCAAGTTTGACACCCTTGGCTTAGAAGAATAGAGTCATGTCCTTCTATTTGTAATCCAGGATAATTTCAGATGATTACCTTCATACTTTCAATGCCTAATTATTTAATCAGCCATTTTATAAAAGTGCTTTCTTTTGACCTAATAGCCAAAATGATATTTTCAGAAAGATAAAGCCAGCTGGATCACGTTGAACCACTCATTCTCTCTCAGCGTTAGAAAGAAGACAAAGTGAAACCACTTCTGAAATTTTCCCAAAGCCTGCAGGAAAATGTCCAAGCAGTCACCAGGAGTCAAGGCTGTTTTGAATTCCCCTCCCCTCCAAAACCCCAGTTGCATTGGTACAAGAAATCTGCTTTGGAAGGATTTGTACGTGTAGGAATATGGATAATAGCTTCTCTTTGCCATTTGCTTGTGCTAGTTAGGTCTTTCCATAGCAACGGTGGTTTCTGCAGTACACATGATTTTTTGACTGTATTTTGCTTATAATTTTTCCTGTTGATATTTCCTCTTAATGCAAATACTAATGGGGATCACTTATGCAAACTGTTATACTGGTACACCCTAGGACTGAACCATTCACTGACAATTCCCCAGGGAACTTGATTTGGTTTGTTTTAAAATCCAATCTTAGCACACTAGTTATTTCTTCTGTCCCAAATACAGTCCAGCATTGAAGGCAAGGAGTCACAGGATGCAGGGTGATGAGGCACAAATTACCTCCACTCTCTCTGCAACATGTCTCCTCCAAGCCTGTTGAAAAGATGTTTTCCTAACTTCCAGTGATCTCTGCAGTGATACATTTGCCACTTCAGACCCACAACGAAAGAACTCCAACAGCTAGCCATGCTCCACTCCAGATATGCAATTTAAGCAGGATATAGTTTACTGACTTATGATCAACTTTCAGGGCACCAGTTGTGTAGATCTACTTTGTATGACTAAGTCTTGATCTTTGAGCAGAGCAGATCATCTACAGTGACAATCACAGGGAGGGAGATTACCCTGCCATTTATAAGCCAACAATTGTTGTTGCAGATGTTCCTGACTTTGGTGATGCTTTTTAAGAAGCTATTAAAGCACGTGCTCACAACCAGTGAACCCCTTGCCAATAAAAAGTGCAGCCCACCTCTGAACTGATTACAGTGTTACTATCATGATTATCACCCTAGACCATGACCTGCAGACAGGGTGTATCCCACACTGGCCACGCCACACCTAGTTTAGTGAAGGGGGAAAAAGTCACGACACATCATGTGATGACACCGTGACAACGTGAGTTTGACACCCTGTCCTAGATCATTGATTCTCTGAAAGTGCAGTCATTTCAAATTGCATGACATTCCTGGAGAGAATTTTCCCTGTACACCAGTTTAAGTGGGCAGTTCCAGATGCCTGAATGAAGCCACCTTTGGAACTGCCTCAACCTTTGAATTGGATGGGGACCTTGCTTTCCCAAGATTTTTCATTCCACTGGGCATGAGACTATAAATATGTGGATGTGGATTAAGATGATAACATGCTAAGTATTCATAGAGCCTGCTTTTATGTTTTAATGTTTAATTAATATTCCACTCATGTTTTAAGATTTGCTAGCAGAGCACTCTAAGAGTCAAATCGTACATTTTCACTTTCTAAATACAGCTCTGACTCACTGTTTAATTATTAGACCACTTTGTATTTTTCATTTGCATTTAGGGTTTAGCTGGTGGGCGAGGGCCAAAAGGAGAACAAGTGAGTATATAAACTTGCACAGTCCATTTATTTTCCAAACTTGTAAAAAACTCAGGAAAATATGCAGCGCCTATTTACAAACTAGGGTTGTCTGTCTTTTTATATTGCAGGGTCCTGCTGGAGGAGAAGGAGAAGCTGGACAAAGAGGCGACCTTGTAAGACTCAATATTCACTCCTTTCAATAGGAAATATTCAGACTTAAAATACAAAAAAACAAAACGAAACAACCCTATTGTATCTTTTAGTGTGACTAAATAGTTCATGGAAATTGTTATAGCAAACACTACAAATTTCATAAAGGAAGCCTTTTGTGCAGAGGTGATATTCTGACCAGTTCTGGAGAACCGATAGCGAAAATTTTGCATAATTCAGAGAACCAGCAAATCCCACCTCTGGCTGGATATTTTACAGTATCCTTCCCCTTCCACGCCCACCAAGCCTTGCCCACAGAATCGGTAGTAAAAAAATGTGAATCCCACCATTGCTTTAGTGACATAGCAAAATATTAGGAAGGGATTTGCAATTCACAGAACACTCTAGATGCAGTAAAGTCACAAAGCTGCCTGTTTCCACACTTATTATTTCTTCAATTTATATGGTTGGGTAATTGAAAACAACCAGATACAGCCTCCAAAAAGGATTAAAGATATGCCATTGTGATAAATAACAGACACAAATGCCACCTGACTTGGTAATGGTAGTCTTCCCAGAAAGAATAAGGCCAATAACCCTCTCCAAATCAAGAAATGTGAGCTGGTGACAAAGTCTTTGCTGAACTTGATGACAGTCTGAGAACTGCCATCATTAACACGTCTCTTTCCTACCCAGAAGTGATTGGCCTATTTAGTCCACAGAGCAGCACCTCATTTACTTATCTGAGTTGATTAGCCCAAGTTGATTAGGGTTAGGGTTAGCTTGAAAATAAATTTCCCTCTTCATATAAAAATAAATGCACGAATCATGTTAGCAGCTCTCAAGGCCAAGCTAATCTTCATCGGTTTATTCTCAGGTGCTAATTCCACATTTCTTTTATAAGACCTCCCACTGAATATGATCATTCCTTAAACTTTCATTTCTAACTGGTTGTGCTGCCTGAGGATTCTGGGCCACAAAACCCACAGTCCTAGACAGGGCTAAGATTGAAAAGACATGTACTAATGGCAATAGCTGTTTCTGATACAAAAACTTATTAGGTTTCATATTTTTGATTGTTGCAAAAATAACCTCAAGTCAAGAATGCTCCAAAAACATACTTTAAATTGGACATACAAATGTTTCTGTATAGGCAGAAACTCATCCAAGGCCCAACTCAACATTTCAACTTTAAAATGTGTATTATGTTGTGGAATTTGTGGTTATTGCTTTTCACCCTTTTGAAGCATCCCTCCAAGAATACTCCTTTCCTGTAATTATGGTGATACCTGTATATGTAGAAAGAAAAATATGAAATTGATTATATGTAAAACTGCACACATCTATGCCAACCTGACATCATTCATCTTGCTTTGTTAGGGTGACGCAGGTTTGCCAGGCCCTAAAGGATCTGTAAGTATGATGAACTGCAGGGTTACTGAAAATCCAAAACACAATAAATCAGCAGAATGTGGCAAAGAGAGAGAGAGAGAGAGAGAGAGAGAGAGAGAGAGAGAGAGAGAGAGGGGATAGTTGTTTGTTTTCACAAATACGTTAAAATATTCAGTTACCCAAGGAAAGAAGCTAAGATGGAATGATCCATCCATTTTCTGCCTTTTAAAACTGTGGATTATTCTCTAGAGACTTTTCCAAAAGTGAGAAATATAACTTTTACTAATGTGTAGAATGGCGGAGGGGCAAGCATGTAAAAAGTTTGGTAAACAAGAAAAGTAAATAAAAACCCTGAGAAAGAAATGAAGGATTTAGAACAAAGTATTGGCAAAGCAGTACCTGTGAAGTCAATTTCCATATAGGGTGTATAGTATCCACACGCCTTCTAGAGCAGGGGTCTCCAACCGTGGCAACTTTAAGACTGGTTGAGGAATTCTGGGATTTGAAGTCCAAAAGTTTTAAAGTTGCCAAGGTTGGAGACCCCTGTGCTAGAGCACAGAGCACCACTACTAAAGGCTTAAACCCTTGGCATCCTTACCTGCGGTTCGGATTTCTACATAGCCATGTAGAAATATGGATATAGCCATGTGTCCAATTGCACTGCAAATCAAGATGCAATGTCTGATCTACTTTAAAAGTTATTTTAAAACTGTGGCTTACCAGCATGCAAAAATAAGCAAAGGGAAATGTACTGATTGGAAGCCTGTTTTTGAGATGGTGAGATGTATATGGTATATATTTTCTCAAGCTGGTCCCTGTTACTTACATTGCCTTCCATTTTTGCAAATTATCAGTTCATTTCTATCTGTGGAAGGTGCAAAATTAAATTCCCTCTTACCTCCATGGTAAAATTCTGCTAGAGAGATTGTTATTTTGCATGTTGAATTAAACATTAAATGGTCTGAAGGTCTTTTTTAGATGAACTCCAAAAGGTTCCACAATTCTTGTGATGTGTGGCAACATGTATGAGTGGCCTCTGCAGTGGGAGCAGCATTTGTTGACTCAGTGATGTTTGGATTGGAATATTATAGTTAATGACATTTAAACAAACTGGAATATGAAAAGTTAGTTTAATCATCAACCTCAATTGAAAGCCATTAGACCTGGTTTCCTGATGAGGACTAATGGAGAAATATTGTTATATGTTATAAAGTATGATGTATTATTACTTACACGAAAGAAAAAAAATAACAAAGGTGGCAAGAGAATGCCATTGGTTCATATATGATTAAGCAGGTATAATGATCTGAATGGGGAAAATGTGCCTTGGATGGTTTAGTAAGGGAAAAGAGGTTTTGCAATTTATTTCTGTGAATGACAGACGACTACAGGAACCATTCAAGCTTAATAGAGTTTGAGTACTAGACTATATTGAATTTCTGAAATATACAATGTAATGTTTTAATGCAACTGAGTTACATTTTGAAAAACAATACTTTCCTACGGGCTGCAATTACTGCTCTCACTGAATATTCTCATTGTATCAGTTCTCCGTATAATCATTCCTAGGGGCTTTCTTTTCATCGGTGCATATTACTCAACAAGCCAATTCTTTTGTGCTGGTTGCAACCAATTTATTATATCCATGTAGGCCAGGGGTGTCAAACTCAAACCCCATGGGCTGGATCCAGTCTGTAGGGTCTTAAGGCTAGGTCACACTGGCCGACGGATGCAAAACGTATGCAAAAAAGAAACAGCAGACGAGCAAAATTTCAGGGGTGGCTCCATCCATTGTTATCCGCTCTCAAAAGCTCCCCAAATTTGCATAAACAGAACGGAAAACAACGGAAAGGAACGGACGTGGGGAGGATGTAGCGGGGATGTAAAGCGGATGTTCGAAGGAAGCCTAGCGGATGGAAGCGGATTACACATCCGCAGGGGTTCCGGGGGAGAATAGCAAAGCAGACGCATAGCGGAAGGAGCAGATGCATAGCGGATGATGCGGATGCATTACGGATGCCTATAGGATGCATAGCGGATGTGTAGTGGATGCATAGCGGATGCGTAGCGGATGCAAAGCGTTCACTGCGCATGCGGGGAGGATGAATTGTGTCAGCTCCGCGGATATAAAAGGATGCAGCTCGCAAGCAGTCAGCATTCAGAGGAAAGACCTGCTGCCAGAGACATCTTGAGAGAACACCATGGGGAAGAAGAGGAAGCTTGTGCCTATTCCTGCCAGCCCTGGCAAGAAGGACAGAACCATGATCCCACCCCCTGGCGCTGACTCTGAAGCTGCTGGTGCTTCTGTTGCTGCTGCTGGTGCTCCTGGTGTTGCTGCTGCTGGTGCTTCTCCTGCTGGTGCTGCTGGTGCTTCTCCTGCTGGTGCATCTGCTGGTGCTGCTTCTGCTGGTGCTGCTTCTGCTGGTGCTGCTGGTGCTTCTCCTGCTGCTGCTGCTGTGGTGGACCAGCCCCAAGGCCCTCAAAGCCCTGCTGCTGAAGGCCCTGAAGCCCCTGCCAGAGGGAGGAAGAGGCAAGGCAAGGAGAAGGGAGAGAGGAAACAGTACTCCATTTCCAAAGACCATGAGGAGGAGGTGCTGGAATGGCTGAGGGAGAACGAGTACCTGTGGAGGAAGGGCCACAGGCTCTATCGCGACACCAAGAGAAAGCAGGCAGCGTGGGGAGAGAAGGCGGAGAGCCTGGGCTACACTTCAGATGTCCTCCTAGGGTGGTGGAAGCACATGCACACCTGGTATGGCAAGCTGCACCTGAAGAAATCCGGGCAGGCCGCTGTCAAGCTCACTGACCGGGAGACCTATGTCATGGCCTAGTACAGCTTCCTGGAGGGTGAGATCTGCCACCGAGGAGCAGCCCCTCTGTCAACCCTCTCCCTCAGACAGCCCACAGAGAGCCACTCCTCTTCCAGCCAGGAGACAGCTACCATGTCCAGACAGGTGTCTTTGGAGGGCCCCACGACAGAGACCCCCCCCGACAGCTTCACTCTCCATGCTGGAGGACGTGGAGGATCCCCTGTCTCAGATAGAGCAAGAAGAAGCAGCTACCAGAGACCAACCCACCCCCACCCCCAGCTCCACCTCCACAGAAAGCAAGCAGAGAGGCAGACCAGAGGGACAGAGCCACACTGCTATCTTGGAGATCAGGGACACAATCAAAGCCAGCACAGATCTCCTCTCCCAGCTGGTCCACTTCGACATACCATCCTCGAACCACAAGCCCTTCATCACCTATGTGAGCCAGACCCTCATGGACATGCCCGAGGCCCAGTACCAGGTGATGAAGGAGAGGATCACAGCTCTTCTGCACCACCCTCCAGGCCCAGCTGAACCTGCTCCTAACCAGTACAGGTCTGCTCCACCACCCCAGGCAATGTCACAGCCCTTCCACGGATTTCAACAGTTCCTCACCTACCAAACCTACCACTACCAGGACTTCCCACAGCAAAGGCAGCCCTTCCCAGTCCAGGCCCAGGTTCATCGGATGCCACAGATGCCTTACCTGACCCAGCTGCAGACCAGACAGCCCCACTACATTCCTCCTTCCTCCATCCCACAGCCAAGCCCTTCGTCAGAACATCTGTCATCAGTCTTGGGCCTTACATCCCAGGTACTTGATGAAGCACCTCTCAACCTCACGGGACTGAGTCAGCTCTCTGAGAGCTTCCTGCACACACCATCTCCTGTTGTACTCTTGGGGCCAGGCACCCCAATGGCGCCTCAGACCAGCACTCCAGCAACAGCCACCTCCACAGTCCCTGGCCCCTTTACATCTGAGACCATGGGCACACCTCAGAGTGACTGAGAAGAGTGCCAGAGACTGAGTTGTTACCTGTTCACTTTATCTTTGCTGAAGACACTTTACTTGGGTCATTTTGCTTTTTAATAAAGTCATACAGTTAATAAAGGTTATCTTTGCTTCACACACTTGGTTCATTTTTTTTACTTAATAAAGTGTTGGTGAAAACTTTGAAAAAATGGTTAAGCCTTTGCATGCTTGTGGGATGGGTAAGGATAGTTGTGGGATAGATAAACCTCCAGTGCAAGCATAGTGGGACTGTATGGTCCAACCTCCCAGCTGCCACACATATGGCCCTTTATTATCAACAACAATTTATTCATTGATCAACACATTTCAAAATAAACAAAACTCTTTATTAATGCCCTATTCATTGTAGGGCCACTCAACATACATGGCACAATCTCATCAGTGTGATGAGACAGGCTCAAGGAAGCATCCATTAAGCATCTACCATCCTGTCTTGCCACTCCACTGCTCCAGCTGGGGAGTTGCACCAGTGTTTCAGGAGGTTGCGCTGCTTCTTCCCTTCACATGAAGCTCTGTTGGGGCCTTGCACATCCACAGTGTCTATCAGGTTTTGTCCTTGCCTCCATTCACCAGGCTCCATGTCCCCATTGCCTTGTTGACAGTCCACAAGCCTGTTCTGCAACACTGGGTAGCGGGTGCGCATGAGATTGTGCATGATGCAGCAAGCTTCCATGATGCTCCTCACAGTCTCTGGGTGATGTTGCATGGTGGTAAGAAGTACCTGGAACCTGTTTGCCAGGATGCCAAAGACGTTCTCCACCACCCGTCTTGCCCTGGACAGCCTGTAGTTAAAAATCCTCTCTTCATGGGTGGAAGTGTAGGGCTTTATGAGGTAGGTTCTGAGGGAGAAGGCGTCATCACCCATGATGAAGTAGGACACATCTTGTGTGTCGTTGGGAAGGGAGCCAGGATCTGGAAAACCCATGATGAGGTTGCGTTCCAGCCCATCCTTAAGGTCACTGGCGTTGTATATCTGGGCATCTGAAGCTGACCTGTTGCCTGAAGCATCGATGTACGTGAACTTGTAGTCAGCATCAACCATGGCAAAGAGGATGATGCTGAAGAAGCCCTTGTAGTTGTAATAATTGGACCCTGAGTTGACTGGAGCTTTGCAGGCCACATGCTTGCCATCTATGGCTCCAACAGTGTGGGGAAAGTTCCACCTCTGATACCACTGCTCTGCAACTTTCCTCCAGCCTTCTTCAGTGGAGGGACACAGGAGGAGCTCCTCCACGTATTCTTCGATGATGGCCTGCACCACTTCTCTGACTACAATGCTGATGGTGTTCTGTGGCACCCTCCAGGCATACTGCATATTTCTGTATGTGGTCCCAGAGGCCAGGTGGCGCAGAGTCAGTGCCACCTTCAGTCCAGGGTCCAGGCTGGGACAGAAGTTGGTGTTTGTCTTGGTCAACCTGGGTCTCAGATGCTCCACAACTTCGTCAAACATATCTTGTGGCATCCTCATGAAGTGCTGGAATGCACGAGGGTCTTCATTCCTCAGCTCCACCATCAGCTTGTCATAGAGTCCAAACTCCACTCTTCTCCCGATCCATCTTTGGACCCACACAGCTCTTGGATGTCTCCTTCTTCTCCTTGCATAGAAAAGGTGAAACAGTCTGAAGAGGGCTTGGTTCTGGTCTTGAATGATCGTGTCTACCAAAAGGAGTGTGCGATGATCCATGGTGGAGATCAAAGGATGATGTGGAAGAGCAAGAGCAAGGCTGAAGAGGTCTGCACACCATGGCTGCTGGACTGATAGTGAGATTTTATAGGAAATGTCGGTTTTCTGCTAGGTGTCCTTCCACATACTCTAGACATCCTCCAGACATCCTAAATATCCGAGATATGTCCCATATGCAAACATTTTGTCCGTTTTTATGCTTTATATCCGAGCTTCATCCGCTTTCATCCTTTCTATGTCCATGCTACTAACGCTGTGTGGACATTCCACATACCTTTCGCTTCCTCCATCTTTCCACTTTCCGCTGGAGCAGATGTGAGTTGCGCGGATGCCCAGAGGATGCCGAGAGGATACAGCGGACGTGTAATGGATGACAACGGACGTAGAACGTTTGTTGCCCGTATGTGTCGCGGATGTAGATCGTACGCGGCGGAAAGTTCATCCGCTCAAAAAGTTTTGTGCAGCTCAAAACTTATTGAGCAGATGAAATAGCAGTAGATGGATGTTTGATGGACAGAGCATATTAAAGATGTACGCAGTGAGTACACAACGGATGCATCGCATTTTCCAACGGATGGCAAGCATTTTTCTCCGTTTTACATCCTCTTTGCATCCGTTGGTACAGTGTAACATGGGCTTTAGATCTGGCCCGTGGGGCTGCCATGGAAACAGTGAAGGACCGGCCTCTGGTGCCTCTGCCAGCAAAAACAGAGCTTGGGAGGACCCTCCTAAGCTCCGTTTTTGCTGGTAGAGGGTTGCAGAAGGCCATCACAGCTGAAAATGGAGCTCAGGACCCCAAAATGTCTGTAACATAATGGGCTTTAAAAATATAACTCTCCTACCTTTTTCCAGTGGTGAAATATTTAGATTGATACCATGCCACAGTGATCAACAGATGTATCAGCAACTCATCCAGCTATAGAGATAGTTTTTAGGGGTTTGGATGGCTGGGATAAGCTTTTCGGGAGAAAGGGGCATTTTTCTTTCAGTGGACACATGCAGCACAACATACAATTTAAAATACCAGTGAGTGACACATTTCTATAAGATGATCTAGAAGCAAACTTCAGAGATGTGACTTTCTATCCCTCAGCCCTCATAACAGCCTTTTTGAAGAGGGAGATGGAGTTCAGCAGCATCTGAAGAGTCACATTCTGATTGGGTCAAAATGCCACTCAATAACCCCACAGGAGAAAGTCAATTCTTTTCAAAGCCATTGCATTTAGAACTGTTACTGGCCTATTGCCATAACTTTTGCAGTACAAGAGATTTAGAATGAGGTCTGACTGCCATTTCTCTCTCCTTTCCTTTCCTTTCCTTTCCTTTCCTTTCCTTTCCTTTCCTTTCCCTTTCCCTTTCCCTTTCCCTTTCCCTTTCCCTTTCCCTTCCCTTCCCTTCCCCTTCCCCTTTCCTTCCCTTACCTTCTTTCCTCCCCTCCATTCCCTCCCTTCCTCTGAAGCTTGCAACAATACCATCTTACTGTTCTGTTTCTCCTAGTAGAGAAATAGCTCACTGCCATCCCAAATACTTGTACAACCAAATTCTATATAATAGTATCTAATATTTTTTCCTTGACTGTGATATTTATCGAACAAAAAAAGTGATGAGCTTAAATGACCTTGTAGTTTATAGCCTTCTGGTGGTTAAGCTGTTTTTAAATATTTAATATATTCATAGGATTTGTGCAAAGACAGGAGTTTGGAATTGCTTTGGGGATTCATATTGCTTAAATAATGTTTTGCAGCACAGGTGCCTGTGGGGACAAGGGAAATCAAATGCTACTTGCTGTGCGGAAGCTTCTTTTCTGGTTTAAGAGAAGAACCTGGCCTCTATCAAAATAATAATAAAAACCCACTGAAATGTAAGATGTCATACAGATTTCCAGGTTATTTCTCCATCTTAAGACTTCTTTCTAGAATTTCAGATCAAAAATAATGTGAAATGTTATGGTGTCATCATAGCATATTAGAAAAGGGTATGTAATCACTGATAGGTAGAAATCAATATGCCTGGGAATTAAACCTATGGATTCACTGGAACTGATTGTACCTTGGAGGAGATAAAAGAAGACAACATTCATTGTCTGTTTATTGAACAACTTTCTCATTTAGCAAGCTCACATTATCATTTAACAAGGTGTCAAGAAAGTGAACATAAATGTCATGAAGAAGGAACCAGAGTTCTGGTGTGATCAACTTTTAATTACATAGAAAATTGTTTCTACAAAAAAATGAATCTGCTGTTTACTTCTTGCCCCCTTCTCTGTTAGGTTGGGAATCTTGGTGAACCTGGTTCACGTGGGCCAGAGGGAAACCGTGGCATGCCTGGCATAGAAGGATTTCGTGGCCCCCCTGGCCCCCGTGGTTTGCAAGGAGAACAAGGGATTCAGGGGTTACCTGGCAGTCAGGGACCAGCAGTGAGTAACAGTTTCTTTTTATAATATGGAAAGTGCAATGCCAGTATTAGAAGAATAGATACTAGAAGAAGGATGACTTTTGCACTCCTTGGCTTGCTAGCATGGCTATCCAGCTCTGAATTCAGATGATCTTTTCTGTCATGACACTTGACTGGTTTTGCGCGGAGTGGTTTGAGTGCAACACTAGTGCTATCCTAGCTGAAGCAGCACAGTACAAAACGCAAGAGGGACGAAGACTTCTTTTTTTTCCACAAAATCTGAATGGAGCACAGAGATTATTACTTCCAGAGCCCTTCTGCATCTTGGGCAAGGGATTCTGACCAGGGGTGGGATCCTACTGGCATAACAACCAGTTTGGTGAGCATGCATCAAATGTGCACTGCATGCATGTGCACAGTATTTGTAAAACAACTTCTGCTGCAAGCAATAACCATCTCCTGCTGACACCTCCTGCAAGCAATAACCATCTCAGCTGTGCCGCACAGAGCAACTAGGGTTGCTTTAGCAGGGAATAAAGGACAGCCCAAAGCCCAGGTGGGTGGGTGGGTCTAACCAAAGAAAAGAAGATCTTCGGAGTGAACCGATTTGGTGTCAGCTGCTCTTTGGAGCTACTGGTTCTATAGAACTGGCCTGAACCGGTAGAATCCCACCTCTGGTTCTGACAGGCCCTGCCGATACATTTCAAGACTTTGAAGATAAAGTCTGAAAGGGAAGCAATTGGCTGGGTCTCCAGATGGACCTCAAGGCTCATAAATGACTTGTGTTTTCCATGGAGCTTGAGGAGACTCTCCCCACTTCTCCAGGGAACATTGTCCTGTCCCAGTTGCAACCTCACTTGAGAGCCCATATTTCTAATAGGTTTGTTGTGAATTTATTACTGTTCTGGATCCTCTACAATTGAAAGTATCTAAGATGCCAGCCTTAATACTACTCTTTCAGCTGAGTTTATAAACGGCAGCATAGAATTTTGGAAAAACAATTGGAACTATAATGAAATACATATTCAGTAAATTTGTGTAGGCAGCAGCAAAGAACAGGTAGAACTAAACCATATAGTGAACAGGGTAGGCAATCCACCTTTGAGAATTAATCCTAGGCTGTGAGTAATACAACTCCTATTGAAACGGTCCCACTTCACAGTCTAAGAAGTGCAGAATCATTGCACTTATTTTCACTGGAAAAAAATAAGTGTTCCTCAACCACTATGCTTTTCAATTTTAGAATGGTCCCTTGCTGATATTTATCCTTGAAGGTGCTTTTTATGATAAACTGCACTTGGATTTGTGTAATAATGAACCTGAACCTGCAATAAGCAAAGGGAACAATAAGAACTCTTTGCAACTCTCGGGCAAGAGGCAGAGTTGCAGAGTTTTCTACTTGGGTGGTGTGTAAGGCTCTATGAGAGGGTTTTCCAACCTTGGCAACTTTCAGACTTGTGGACTTCAACTGCCAGCAAGCTGGCTGAGGAACTCTGGGGGTTGAAGCCCATAACTCTTAAAGTTGTCAAGGTTGGTGACCCCATATCTATGGGGTATCCCTTCTTGCCTCTGTTCTCATGCCCCACATGCTCAGCTCCCATCTTCTTCTGATTATCTCCTTTTTCAACTAAGGTGTTAGGAAGCAGCATAAAGGACTCACCGGCATCCTATAGTTGAGTCCTTAATGCCTATTCTGGCCTATATTCTTATTCTTGGAATTCTGCTCCTTGTATTATTAGAATTGCTTCAATCTGCAGGCCTGAAAATATGCTTGCAGCTGCATAATTGTTCTCTTTACTGCTTATATTCCTATCTACTCCATCACAACACAATCACTATGTTATTTTAATGCTGTATTTCTTACAGGGCAGAGAACCGACTGATTTGCATATTAAGCAGGTTTGCATGAGAGTAATACAAGGTAAATAAAAATATTTTTTGGTACTTATATATTTTTAAGGTTTACTCGTGAGTATATTTTTGTATACATAGTTAACTCTACGGTATCATGTGCATATGTTTTGTTTGTCAGCTCTTGCACTCATTTTCATCCAGCATTGTCTTATGCTAGTTTTTGAAATCCAGCAGGAGTTACTCACTATAATAGCTGGTGCAGGCTCAGGGTTTGCAAACTCAGATTCAAAGTCTCTTGCTCTATCATGATTCAAGTCAAATCACATTCTCACACATAACCCAAGATATTTCACAGGGCTATTGTGTAGATAAAGCAGCAAGGTAAGTTTTACCCTACCAGGTACTACATGCTGCGTAGAAGTCTCAAGAATAAGACAGGAAATAAATATTGCAATGAATGAAATTCATTCCCAATTCAATTAATACATGAAGGGAGCACTTATTTATTAGGAATTTTGACATTCCGTAATAATCGAGAGCTTGTGAATTCTCCAGAATGCCTTTTTAGGTATGTTCTTCCATGCTCATGGAAAATCAAGACTAAGGGAAAGGACTATTTTTTTTAAAAAAATAAATAAGTATGACTGATTTATCGCAATACCAGGACAAAGTTTCAAATTTAGATGGAACATGAGAGAGCTTTTTAGATGTCATGAGAGTCTAGTACATGCTACCAGCACATACAGCATATGCTTTTCTAAGTTTGCTGGGAAAATTAAAAAATATGAGAATCTCTTTAAAATGAAAACCCTGAATGCAACCTTATCTACGTACATCTCTTGTAACACATTAAACCTTACTTGGTGAGGGAGCAGAAAGAAAGTGATCAAGGCACTACACTAGTTACACAATTGAAGACAATTTTGGCATCGGAATTACGATGTTTGAAGATTAGTAGTTTTAAAAAAGGGGTCAATAATAGCAATTCATTTCTTCAGAGAAAATTAAACTCTTCTCCAAGAAACATATCTAAACTTCTAGATTGTTCTCTCTCTCTCTGCCTCACACTCACACACATAGATATTCTCTGTGGAAATTTTCTTCATGGAAAATAGGTTTTCTGGTGTTTGTTTTTTAAAGTAATAGGATTATATCTGGAACTGCTAAATAATCATTTGTTCTTTCTTGCTATGGTGGGTTTCAGATCACTGAAGAAAAAGGGTATGACATATACACTGCATTCAAATGTATGCAAATTCAACCCCAAAATCTCTAGGGAGGCTAAGAAAAACTCTAATCTGAAATTAACAGTCAAACCTCAATAGATTGGTGACCTGTTTCTCAGGATGTTTTCTGGTTTGCAAGAGAAATTGATAGGTTCAACCTAAGGACCTTAACGTAGGTTTTAAGGTTATTCCAGGAAAAAGGAACATGTGTTAAATAAAATATCTTCCTTTTTTTCAGTCCTACTGATATTAATCATCTGCACTCATTAATCATAAATAATGTTAGTTCATTGCTTTTACCTAGTGTTGCAATTCATGGAGTTCCTTTTGTAAAAACCTAGGTTAAGGTTACAAATGTTTGTGTCAAGTACAGCAGTTCATAGAAATTGGAGGGCTCAGCTCCAGAACCAGCAATCTTTCTCGGATTGCATATATAATGAGTAGATAACAAGAACTCTGCTCTGACAGTTATTAATACACATAAACATGTTACTTGCGTCGATTTGATTCTTGCTTTGTACATTATTATACTTGTGGTTTGGGATTTTTTATGGTGGAAAAATAGCTTGCCAGGGGCTGCTACTGAGATCTGCTGGGATGCTACAGTTATTGCTCTTTGTGATTTAATTTGAAGCCTTCTTGGGTGAGACTATTTTTTAAATTGCCCAACAGAGGACCACATTTGTTTCCCGTTTCAATATGCCTCTGCTACCAAGATAAATGTTTCCTTCTCCCTTGTCAGTATCAATTATTCTAAAATGTAAAGGCTGCAGCTTGGGGCTACAGCACCTATTTTCATGCAGAAGATCAGAGATTTTCATTCTCTGCCTTTGCCAAAGAGGTTACAAGCCCTCTTCTCTCTTGCAGGTGAAAGCATTTCCTCTCTTCCCTCTCTCATCTCTCTCCCTCTTTCTTTCTCTCTCTCTCTCCCCCTCTCCCTCTTAAATCCTGATTTCAGCAAAGATTAGCGAAGCAAATTTTATTAGTATGACTAAAGGGAGATCTAGAAATAGGTCATAGGGATAGCAAAGCCTAGCACCTAGTAAGCTACATCTTACCAGGAGATGCTCCGTGTCTGGGAAGAAAGGCCAAAGGAACGGACCTTAGATTAGCAATCCATCAATCAGAATGACAGACAAAGAAGGAATATGGAGCAAATCTTTATCTACTGCTCCCTTGTCATTAGGAAGCCCTAATATCATGTAGGATCAGTGCCACTGGACTGACCTCGCCAACAGTCTCAGAACTGGAGGGCAAAAATCAGTCTACTAGATGGACACGAATTTTTCATCTGGGGGGCACATCAATTGGTAGATGGAAGACTCACCTTACTAGTTACCTTACTTCTTCCCACCTTACCTCCATCTTACCAGACTTACCTCTTCCCTCCCTGCTGAGGGAGAAGGGACCATGAAGCTTTGCCTTTCTAGGATCCCAGATTTTGAAGTGGGAATTCAGCTGTTCTAAATAAAGCCCTCTCTGGAAGGCAGCCTTAAATCTCACTCTCACAGCAAATCTTTTTAAACTTGACTTCTTGCTATGTGAACAACCAGCAACAATCCGTATATCATCAACAATTTTATAACAATAGCAAATTTCATATTAATTATCTATAATGAACTTAGGAAATTTATATACCAATGGTTTCCACCATTTTGAAATCAGATGTGAAGTTTTGCGATTCCAAAATGCAGGAGCCAAGATGGTGCCAGGATCAGAATGCAGAATTGCAGGCTAACCCTGCCCACAGCCAGGAGTTTGATCCTGACTTACTCAAGGTTGACTTAGCCTTCCATTCTTACAGTGGTCAGTGAAATCAGGGCCTAGATTGTTGTGGGCAATAGCGGGTAAAACGTTCAGAGAGTGCTGGTATATAAGTCTATTAGAAAATTGATCTAATTTATCTCTAGCTCAGCTTTCTCCTGTAACATCCATATTTCCTTTTGCAGACTTTGAAACAGTCCTTGTAGATCTTCTTAGCCCTCAGCTCAAGAGGACTTACACTGATATCCCTCTTTCCCCTCCCTTTTTAAGCAGGAGAGAACCCTTATGCCAAATACTAGCTGTTCGGTTTTTTTCATTTTTTTCTTTCTCCTGGGATCAGGGTTCCAGAAAAACCCAACTCCAATCAAAAACTCCGAGACAGGCATTAAAATTACAAAATCCACCCCTTGCACCCATCATTCTATCACATGCCCCAATCACCATCCATTCCAACTTAAGACATCCCCTCAACCACTCCTCAACCAGGTACAGGAATAACATAACTTTGACTTGAAAGAAGAATGCTATTATGTCTAACCATATACGCTCCATGAAATTCCCCCTCCCAACTTCCCAAGCTCAAGAATGTGGCAGCGTGGAAGCTTCTGGTGCTAATATGGCTTCCAAAGCTGACACTCCTTTTGTGAGGAGAGGGAGGACTTTAGTTTTTATTTTGCCACAACACTTGCAGAGTTTCACACTAGGACTGTAAATGAATGACATGGTTTGCTTTATGAATCACAAAAGGAAGATAAGTTTGTACCTTGTCCACAAACTGCTTAAGAGAGAAGGAGGAGGGGTGTGAGAGTGGTCTGCATGGACTTCAAAAATTCCTTCTTTTCATTGAGCAGAACAATTGGCACAGATGGCTGCTAGTCTTCGGAGGCCTGAATTTGGGGCTCCTGGCATCCCAGGTCCACCTGGCCCACCTGGCTCCCCTGGACTTCCAGGTCACAGTGGCTTCCCAGGACAGGCTGGATCCCGGGGATTGTCTGGTCTTAAAGGGCCTCCTGGGGACATTGGACCGAAAGGCCCCAAAGGTGAGAAATTCAGAATATTGATTTGTGCATCAGATATATTGCCATTGTGACCTATTTATTATATTTTATGGAATCCTGTTATATGATTCTCCATTAAATGCATTATTCAATTTTATTCATTTTTCTGAGTTTAGGCTGAAGAAAGCATCATGGTAAGCATTGCATTGTGATGTATTGTGATGCAAACTCTTTTTGTAGTGACATACAAATCCTGATGCATTTCCGAAAGGCAAACTTTGCAGTTAATTCCATCTTGGTTGTTTTCACACCCTCCTTCCTCCAAATGTATGTTACTACTGGGGTTGCATGAAGTATCTCTTCTTTTTTTACATTTGACTCAAGGAAGCAATATGAGAGAATTTTTAAAAAGTTACATTTACTTCAGTATCGTTAGTTCTTGACTCATGACTGTTTGAACAAAAAAGAATATTTGTTCCAATAAAAAAAAAAAGGCTCAGGGATGAAATGAGGGGTCCTTGGTGCACTGTGAGCTTGGCTCTTTCTTTGCAGATGTTTCATTGTATAAACTAGGTAACAATCATCAGTGTTAGTCATCAGTGCTAATATTATCTAGTTTGGATAGTGAAATGTCTGCAAGAAAACAACCAAGTTCAGAGTACACCAAGGACCCTTTATGACTGGGTGTTGAACGATGACGATTGAAAGTTATGAAGGCTTTGGAAAAGGCTTTCCAACCTGTACTTGCACTTATGACTGTCGCACAACCCCCATAATCACATGATTGCAATTTAGATATTTGGCAACTGGATTGGATTTATAATCATTTGCTGCATCCTGCAGTCACAATTTGTGACCTTTTTTGTCACTATCCAGATATTCTGTCTTATGATTCACTTGCTGAATATAAAGACAGATAGAATAACTCTACAAATTCTTCCATACAAAATTTATTTTATTAGATTCTATTAGGTATCCTCAAGGTGACTCACAGTTGTGTTGAGATGCATCTGATGTCCAATTCTTTGCATAGTTGAAATCGTAGTGTAGAAAAATAATAAAGTCTTAACCCCATGATGATTGAAGCGTCTGCATGGTAAAGGATTCAGACTATGATAGAAGCAGCTGCATGGTAATAGATTCAGCCAAGAGTGAAGGAGCCTCCCCCAACCCAACAAGGGTCAATTTAATGACCAATCAGGATTACAGATGTGGCCACATGACATGGACTACATTTCCCAGGATACCTTAACTACATTTACCATGATGCATTCCCTTAAGAGGACAGCTCACAATTCCTAACTAACTATCCCAAATTTATTTATTTTATTTATTTATTTGATTTGTCAATTGCTTACAAGATAATAGGTATAAGTATATACATAGTTATGAATACATGAAATGGGTACATATAAGAAAAATAATAAAAAAACCCAATAGGATAGGGATGGTAGCAACGTTGGTGCGTTTATACACACCCCCTACAGACCTCTTAGGAAAGGGGTGAGGTCAATAGTAGACAGTCTAAGGTTAAAGTGTTTGGGGAAGAAACCACAGAGTCAGGTAGAGTATTCCAGACATTGACCACTCTGTTGCTAAAGTTGTATTTCCTGCAATCAAGTTTGGTGTGGTTAACCTTGAGTTTGTATCTATTGTGTGCTCTTGTATTGTTATGGCTGAAGCTGAAGTATTCATTGACAGGTAGGACATTGCAAAGTATGATTTTATATACCATACTTAGATCAGACTGAAGACAGCGTAATTCAAGGTTTTCTAGGTCTAGAATTTCAAGTCTGGTCAAATCCCATTAACTCTAAACTGTCTGGACAGCACACCAGAAAACAGGAAAAACTATCCATTGGGGATGCTAGGTTTGGTTTACAGCTATGGTAAAATAGTTGTGAATCAGGTCTGGTCACATGATGACTCATTTTAACAGAGTTGAAAGGGACCTTGGAGATCTTCTAGTCCAGGGGTCAGCAACCTTAAACACTCAAAGAGCCACAAAGGTCCTAACTGGAAGCCCCCCTGTTCAATTCTGGAACTGAGCAGACTCTATGGCGGTTCCCCCACCATAGAGTCTCCTCCTAGCCCAGCGTCCTTTTTCCTCTTCCTGTCCTAACCAAAAGCCCTATCAATTGTGGAGCCAATTGGCGACAGGAGCCGCAGCAAAGGGGTGAAAGAGCCACACATGGCTCCAGAGGTGCAGGTTGCTGACCCCTGTTCTAATCAAACCCCTCCCCTGCTCAGGCAGGAAACTCTTTTACAACTGCCTCAACTTACAATAGAAATTTTGGTACCCAGTTATGCTTGTAAATTCAGGACTATCTGCACTTCAGTTCATTCAGAGTTCTTCAAACAATTTGTATTTCTAAAGTGACTCCGAAGTGGATTTCCCCCCCCCCCCCAATCAAGTAAACCTGTGCTCACCTTATGACATCCATTCTTTTTCATTAGTCTGCCTGTTCTAGAACAAACAGAAATCCCTCGGCTTTACAAATATGAAGCATCTATCATCGGAATAGGCAGAAGGGGTAACATCTAATCCAAATCATTGCATATGGGGCTTGATAGTGCTGATATTTTTAGCTCTAATCAGAAAAATGGAGAAGGAAAGATTTGGGTGGGCAAGACAGCTTATTTTTGATCTTGAGCAAATTGGGATTTGGGGGAGTGGGTGGGTGGGAGTGTCAATTGCTTTACCCTATTTTTCTATATGTATTATGTTTCAATATCCAAGGCAAGCATTCTGATCCTTATTCAGCTGTTGAGTGAGCTCATCTAGCTGATGAAGAGTAATGTCATTATTATATAGAAAATACTCTTATTTCCCTAATGTAATCTGAAGGATGTTTGGCTACAAGAGTATAAAACCAATGCCTGCAATGGATGCAATTAGTTCTTGATGATCTACTCAGGATAGATGTCCATCAGGTCTGGTTTGGATATATTGGTTTGTAACTTAGGGAGCATTTCCAAAAGCACCATGCAGCGGCATGACAAATAACATAAACCACAGTCCAGGTTCAATATGAACTTATGCCTGTTAGAGAAAACTGATTCTGTGAAATAGTTCTCTCGCTCAAAGAGCAGAGGTGGCTGAAAAGGAGAGAGAAGAAGTGAAAATTAGCAAAGCTTTAGACCAAAATAGCTTACTTTTTGACAACCCTACAAGATAATTACACTGGCACACAGTAATCACCACCTAAAAGCATGTTATACCTAAAAGAAGGAGAATGGGAATGAGTGTGCAAAATAACCTAAGCTGACATGATAACAGCAGCTAATTAACCTGCACAAAGTAAGAATGCAAAGTCTGCATTTTATATCTCACAGTTAACAAAAAAACAGGAATAGGCAAGAAATGTAAAGTTTCTGGGAAAATGTGGCCTGCCAAGAGTGGTCCATAGATTATATAATAAAATATATATAATGTTTCAGCCGCATTCCTCCTTAAAGACAGTTTAGTCTCTATGTAGGCAATTCCCCAAAGCAAGGCAGGAGGAAGGAAATTCTAAAACAGGCAAAGTCCCAGCCTCAGGAAGGATGCGGATATCCCATTAGGACAGCCTCCATGCTGAATACTAGAAAAGGAAAGGGGGGGAGGGGGGAAATGTGCCTCTCTATTCTGATTTAATGAATCAAATGGCCTTTTCTGATTGTCAGCATTGCAGGGAACTAAAGATCTGCAGTATCAGCTGTTTTGGAGTGAACTTACATTCCTCTGGTATTGCTTAACTATTTCGGATAAAAATCAAAGCCTCCTTTACTCTTAGTAGGATGTAAGGCATAGAAACCCTACATTGACTAATTGCAATGAAACGTAGACACTCTTAGAAATCATGAGATGGGGGGGGGGGAAAAAAAAAAAGGGGGGGGGGGGCACCGTTTAATGAAAAGGAAAATTAACTGGGAAAAAACCCCAAAGTCTTGGAATAAGAAAATAGGTCTATTTCAATTTGCAGCATTCTTAAAACTGTCTGGTATTATTAACATGACTTGAGGCCTATATATTGACCAGCTTATTCGCTTCTAAGTTAAATTCAAGATATGAGGACTTATTTTTAAAGTTGCAAATAGCTGGAAGCCGATATATCTGAGATTCCACCAAGCTTTAAGATCTGTTCTCAAGGCAGAGGTGGCATTCAGCAGGTTCTGACCAGTTCTGGAGAACCGTTAGCAGAAATTTTGAGCAGTTTGGAGAACCGGCAAATACCACCTCTGACTGGAGATTTTACAGTGTCCTTTCCCTGCCATGTCCAGCAAGCCACGCCCACAGAACCGGTAGTAAAAATATGAATCCCACCACTGTCTCAAGGCCTTTTCCAGATACCTTGATAAAAGCATCCATCACACACATTTAAAAGCATCGACAGAACCCCACATTTCTTTGGATGTAGGCGCCTTAATCTCTGGCCCAGTTACGTCTTTAATCAAAGCCATACCAGAAGCGAGAAGATAAGAGTGACACTTTCTCCAAAGATGTTCTCTAGACTAGAAGTCCCCAAACTTGGCAACTTTAAGACTTGTGGACTTCAAGTCCCAGAATTCTCCAGGCAGCTTTGCTGGCTAGAGAATTCTGGGAGTTGAAGTCCACAAGTCTTAAAGTTGCCAAGTTTGGGGACCCTTGCAAGACAACCAATTTTTAATTAGTTTTAATAGCTTTAAGGGCAAGCTACAGTTGATTGTACCCCAACAGGAAATTTTAAACAAGGTGGCAAGTTAGCATGCACATGTTTGAAAGAAGCCAGGGGGTAGGAAATACATGTAAAATAAAATAAAAATGTGTTTTTTAAATTTTTATTTTAGGTGACACAGGTGAGAAGGGGGAGAGAGGATTCCCAGGTCAAGGGCCTAAAGGCTTGCCAGGAACAACAGGACTCCCTGGTAAGTATCAAAAATGGAATCTGGATCATCCAAAAAATGACCAAACTATTTCACATTAGAAACCCCATTTAACACTGCTGGAAATAAAGGCATCTACTTTGAAGAATGAGCGCTTCCCTCTCTCTCTACATACCCAAACACAATTATCACCCATTTTCCCCTCTACCCCCAATTTTTGGCCTCCTTTTCTGTTTCATCTCTCTGGCCTCTGTCACAAAAGGTGAGATGACTTGATTGATTGTAAGCAGGGGTGGGATTCTACCAGTTCGCACCGATTCGCTAGAACTGGTTGTTAACATTCTAAGCAGTTCGAAGAACTAGTTGTTAGAGGAAATTACTGGCCTAAACCTGTAAGGAAGGCAGGAAGGAAACATTCTGGTGTTGCTTACAGAAACTGCCTCTCTGTTATCCCTTATTACATTCTTGGCAGGACTAGACTTCCTGTCTCAGGAACGTCTCTGGAGTTTTTTTCCCCTCCTTTACTGGTACTTTGCTTGTGTGGAGTGACCATTCAAAGTTACAATGGCACTGAAAAGAGTGACTTAGGACCGTTTTTCACACTTACGACTGTTGCAACATCCCCACAGTCATGAGAGGCCAGGCGAGGAGATATGTGCCTCGTTGTGAGTGATATTGAGTTGGGTACGCCCAGCCAATAACATGACCACCAAGCCATGTCCATCCAGTCATGTGACCACCAAGCCACGCCCACCACCTAAACCACGGCCACAGAACCAGTTGTTAAAAAATTTGAATCCCACCCCGATTGTAATACCAAGCCATAATGGGGTTGTTTTGGATTAACATGAGTTAACCTTCACATTATGATTGAGGAATCTGTATGAAGTAGGCCACAATTTTTCAACAAACCTTGGTTGAAACACCTTGGCTTAAATATTATGCATCAACTCTGCCAATGTGTACCTCTTTTAAAATAGCCAGTTATGGTTACGGTTATGGTTCTTGCAACATAACAGTTATCCTTTTTTTCCCCTGCTGCTTTTTACACCTTTATTATGGTAGGAAAAACTGAGGATTTACACTTTAATAAAAATTGAAAGCCAAGAAGCCATAGAACAAAAGTATTAAAATCAGTTTCATTTGTGTCATAACTGCACAGAATACTAAACTGCATGAGACAAGGACCAAACACATATTGGATAAATTAAAAATACCACATTGGTTTCCATTTAAAATGAGTTGTGTGAGGATTTGCAAATCCTTTAAACTGATTTTGGTGGTGAAGCGTTTTGAAGTTCAGTTTTTGAATACAGCATTGGAGATATAGTCGGAATGAGGGAGAGGCTCTGCAAAAATCTTCATTGGTCATAACTGAAGCAAAAGTGCCCTCTAGTGGCTAGTAGAAGATAAATAATTTGGCAATTTCTAATTTCTAAAACACTGAATCAGAAATAATTCTGCAAATAACCGCTTTATGTTTCTCTGCATTAAAAGTAAAATGTGTTCTTTTGTTTTAACTCTCTAGCAGGCATCCTCCCACATTTTTCCCAAGAATACATTATATTTTCTATGTCACTTTTCAATTTCTTGTCTGCCTTGTCAGAGTAATCATTCCAGGCACAATAGATCAAATATGAAAAGCAATTTATGTTGTCTTTGTATGCCTTCATGGAAACAAGGATCTGAATGTTACATATGAACTAATATTTCCTGTTTTTGACTGAATAAAGTACAATTGGCTCGGTTCACAGAGCGTACTAAGCTATAGATCATGGCTTACAAACTCGGATGGTTGGCTGTGCATTTTATCTAGTGCGATAAATCCAGATAGTGAAAGTGTTTTCTCATTGGATAAAACTATTGCCTATTGGTTTAGTAAAGGAGATAAAATGAGAACCCAACCTGCCTTTTCATACGGAAGATGACTGTCTATAGCAAACTTGAAAACTTTGAGATGCATGGACTTCAATTTCTAGAATTTCATAACTAGTATGTAAGCTGAAGAATTCTGGAAGTTGAAGCCCACATGCCTTAAAGTTGCCAAGTTTGAAAAAATTTCTCCATAGCAAAAATACTTTACATCTTCTACATGGTGTTGGATTAACAGGAGAAACCAAGCTTATGCAATCATCCTTACAAATAAGACTTTCATAACTACAGCAAAATGATATTTGGGTGCTTTTCCTGAATTTATGGCCCAGTTTTTGTCTTTGCAGGAGAACCCGGCAAGCCCAGTTATGGCACCGATGGGCGAGATGGTGAGAGAGGCCCACCTGGAGCCGCTGGTTCTCCTGGTGTTCCAGGTCCTCCTGGTCCTCCAGGTCCTTCTGGTTATTGTGAACAGTCGGCCTGCACCATGGAAGCTGGATTACAAGGAGGGCAGAATATGAAAGGCCCATGAAAAATATAGCATTTCACAAAATGACATGATGTTTTGAAATTGGAAGCCATCTTTGATCTGCAGATGTCTACTAACCACAGAGAGAAACAGTCCAGAAAAACCAGACTGTAAAAAATTCAGCAAATCTTATCAAGGCCTTGATAGATCTCAATGTTCTGATTGTCCCCTCCATCTGTTTCCTAATACAGTACAAGACAGGTAAACATTTCAAAATGGTGCTTACAAAGTGATGCCAAGGGGTTTTTCTTCTCTTTCTTGAATTGTGATGAAAAGCAGTAGATGTTTTTTCAGCTGTTAGTTCTTTGGAGTTCCCAAAGTTCCTAAAGTACTTACTTATAGAGTATATAACAACCATCTTTTGTACAGTCTAGTGCATCAGAATAGTAAGTTATTCTATTTTTTTTTCCTTTCTACCTAGGGTCCATTTTGGTGCTATAAGTAGCCAATTAAACTTTCTTTGCATGTCACTGAGATTTAGAAGCAGTCACCCTGAGAACAGTTAAAATTTATAGCTGAGTTTATTTATAAATACCTTGTCTCTGATTGTATACAAATGAAACAACATTATTTAATCCTTTGCATTTTTATAGAAGGTAAATGAAAGTAAAGCAAAGAACATTTTTATTTCCCTTTTTTTAAAAAAGCTGGAAGTTGTAAAAAAAAACAAAAGTACATCCCCAAAAATTGTAATGTATTTTGAGCAAAGTTTTATTTTTTTCAGGAAACTGATATCCCTTATAATTATCTCTATTTTATGAAACACATGATCTGTCATTTGTAATTCAACAATAAAAGTACCCTTTTAAAATAATAAACCCTACTTTTCCTGTTTCTTTTTGTCCAGTGTATTGTTTGTCTGGGTATTGAAAACCAACTATGTAGTTATTTTCACCTGTGCTTTCTTGATTATTTATTCCAATGGACCTCTCAAGTTCCAGCTTTATTTGGTTGTTCAAGCTCATTTACTTGCTAATCTACTGTAGATTGCTTTTTTTTTTTTACAAGTAGCATACAAAGTACACCAATGATCAAAATATAATCATAGTAATTGGACTATTTCTTATAAATTCACAAAAGTTTGTCAAATATTTGTTTGTGGCAAGTGCCAGCTACTGTGATTCAACCCTGGCAACTGGACAGATAGACTAGAAATTGCAACAAGAAAAAATAAAAACCCCAGGTAATTCAGAAATGGAGTACTTAGACTGTCAGTGGAAATAATCTTGCTCAAAAAAGGACACCAGCAGTATAGGAAGGAAAACAAAATAAGTCTTCCGTAAATAAAGACATTATCTTAAATGAGTGATGTTATCAACATTGTTTTGGTTATTGCTCTCTAAGATTCTTCAATGAATAATACTATTTTAAATTATTCAGTTTTCCTGTGAATGTATCTAAGTCCTATTGAAATGAATGAAGTCTGGTACAAATAAAGTTAATGGAAAGTACAACGGCTTTAAAATACACTGGAGTGCTTTCATGGTCTGTGAATCATCTCATATGCATGGTTTAAGGAAACAGGTATTTATTATTGAGCCCTGTCCTTAAGCAGAGTGGAGCAGCCATTTCAGAAGAAATAAGTCAGGCAACAACAGTACACACCAGAAAGGCAGAATGCTGTGTTAGGAATGTAAGTCACCTAACAGTTGGATTGGAAAATATATAAACCAGGATAGACATTTTAATACTGTCTCTTTAAGGGAATGCTAAAAATTGTAATTGGGTGTGGTTCCTCAAATGGCCATAAGATGGAGCCAGAAACATGGTTTGTTTCTGTTCTGTCCTGTTCTTGCTGAGAGTGTGTTCCTACATTTCCCTATTGATTATTGACTGATCATCGTTATTCTTGGATTTGATGTAAGTCTTTTCCTGAACTGTTTTTGATACTGGACTTTGTTATTTGGATCATCCCTGGACTGACAAACTGACTACTTTAACTGTGAATGACTTGGACTGTTTGGTGAACTTTGCTTAACCGTTTACTGGAAAGTAAAAACCTACATTTTACTATAACAGTGTATCTGTGTGCTGGTTGTGTATTATTCTTCACTATTCTCACTACGTTTCCCTGTGTGTGGTCATTCTCCTAATGGGGAATTACCTCAATGGTCTGTGCAAATTTATTATGTCTTCTAAGTCAATGGTCACCACCTGGTGGGCCATGGCCCATTGGTGGTCTGTGAGAAAATTTTGGTAGTCTGCAGAGAAATGTCACTGGCAAAACAATTAATCCAGGCTGCAGGGGAACACAAGGCTGTGCTGCCCACACGGCTCATGGGAACACAAGGCTTGCATTAGTAATAACATGAAGTAGTGAGGGGAGGGGGGAAAGAGTGGAGGGGGGAACTTGCCTGGCCATTGGGTTGCTTCTTCTGCTTCTTTCTTCTTGTGCATTTGGCTGCATGCAAGGAAAGCAGCAAAAGTCTTTCTGTCCCCCAAACTCCATCAGAAATGAATCTTTGGGACCCTGCAAGGCATCCTGCTCCAAGAGGCTGAGCTGGCAAAGGCTCATTTCTGGCGGAGTTTGGGGGAGAGAAAGAAAGACTTCTGCTGCTTTCCTTGCATGAAACCTGAGAACAGAGCTCAAAAGCAGGCTCGGAATGTGGCTGCCTTGGAGGTTGTGTGTGTGTGAGAGAGAGAAAGTGAAAGAAAATCAGCCTTCAAAGTTCAATCAGATCTCTCTTTCCCCTCTTTCCTTTGAGAACAGAGCTCAAAAGCAGGCTAGTAATGGGGCTGCCTTGGAGGGGGTGGGGGTGTGTGAGGGATCTGTGTATGTTTGTGTGAGTGTGTGTGTTTGTGTGTGTGTGTGAGAGAGACAGACAGACAGAGAGAGAAAGGGAGAGAACATCACCAGCCCTCCGAGGTTAGATCAGATCTCTCTCTCTCTCTCCCTCTCCCTCCCACCAATGTCAGCAAGCCATGTCAGTCAAAAGTCACATTAGTGGTCCGTTGGATTTAAAATAATGAGTTTCATGGTCCCTGAGGTCCAAATGTTGGTGACCCCTGTCCGAAGTGACTTGTCACTTATCACACATCAGATAGAAATCACCAGTTACAATCTAATATGCAAGGGCAATCTAATTTTGTACATAAGTATGGATGCATGTATGTGCACATGTATATACAAGTCTATATGTACATATAATGCCTTTTTCGTCCAGCAGAAAAATACCTTAGATCAGGAATGGGATTCAAATTTTAAACAACCGATTCTGTGGGCGTGGCTTAGTTGATGGGCATGGCTTGGTGATCATGTGACTGGGTGGACATGGCTTGATGGTCATGTTATTGGCTGGGCGTGCCCAACTCAATATCACTCACATCGAGGCATGCAACTCCTCGCCTGGCCTTTCATGACTGTGGGGATGCTGCAACAGTCATAAGTGTGAAAAATGGTCATAAGTCACTTTTTTCAATGCCATTGTAACTTTGAATGGTCACTCCACACAAGCAAAGTACCAGCAAAGGAGGGGAAAAACATTCCAGAGACATTCCTGAGACAGGAAGTCTAGTCCTGCCAAGAATGTAATAAGGGTTAACGGAGAGGCAGTTTCTGTAAGCAACACCAGAATGTTTCCTTCCTGCCTTCCTTACAGGATTAGGCCAGTAATTTCTTCTAACAATCGGTTCTCCGAATTGCTTAGAACGTTAACAACCAGTTCTAGCGAATCTGTGCGAACTGGTAGAATCCCACCTCTGCCTTAGACATGCCAACAGTCTGTAGAGAAAATGGTTTCATGAAAACTACTTCTGCTTTTCTTAACCATTTTAAAATATTGATTTCCTATGTATTAAAGTGCATGAATTGTAAATCAGTGCTGTAATTCTATACTCACCTATTTATCTAGGAGTAAATATGTGGAATTCAGTGAATGTTCCTTCCAAGTCAAGATGTTTAAGATTGTGTTATAAATTTATTAGTAATATTTATGGAGAGAAGTACTTGATTGCACTGCTATATACAATATTATTCACAAATGCTCTACAATCTATTAAACAATTTGCATAAGATCTGGACAGCATATAAGAAGAAATACAACCTTAAACCTGTGGTTCAATCAATAATTTTTTATTTTAAACATAGCAGTAACATAAAGAAACAAAAGAAGAAACTGATAACAGAATTAAATATAATGGAAATTGTTGAATGAAATTTAACAATATAAACCAAGTGGAAATACAAATTCTATCAAAACTTTTTAAACTGAATTTTATAAAATTCTGAACCAACTGAAATGAAATATGGCTGATTTAAAAAATAAATAAATAATCACAAGTTCACTATTATTAATGCATACACACACAAAAAACAACAAAAAATCCATCAGGTTCAATTCAATGCCATTTAAAATTAATTTAAGACCAAAGCAGATGAAATACCATATGCAAACAAGTGAAGTTCTCACTTGTGGATTTGAAGAAAACAAAAATAGAGATGTAAGGACAATAATAAGGCAATATTATTCAGTAATGAAAAGGCAACAATAAAATATGCCTTCAATTACTGTGAGCACATGAGATAAATAAATATTTACACAGAAAAGTTCAGAAAATAATTTAAAAGCATCTTTATTTTATTAAAGAAAACAGCAAGAATGAACCAAGATCATAATCTAACAGTAAAGTAAGCCTACTTAGACTCAAAAGATCAGAGAACTAAGCACTTTTAGACTGTGACATTCATTTTGGTTCCTGTAAAGTTTGTACATCCATTTGGTCTATTTTATTTACCATTTTTCCTTACAGTTTTAAAATTCACTCAAAAACATTTGCAGTTAAATCATCATAATGACCTGTGTTTTCTTAATGGTTATTAGAGGTATGAAAAATCTGTGCTGTGTATTTATATCTAACACATTTGCATGGAGTAATAAAATGTTAGCTAAATTAAAGACAAGAAAAGGCAATACCCAGATTTATATTAGCTAAAACCAAATTGACTTTTTATATAAAAATATTGATATTAAAGTTTAATATCTGAGATAGATAGCATAAAGCTTCCACATCATTACCAAGACATTTTCACTCATGTGAAGATTGAAATACATACTGCTCCCATAAAGAAATGTGGAACAAAATGGGTATCCACAGAAACCCAGTAAGGATTCTACACAATGCACAATTGCCCCATTTCTACACAATGCAGATGTGGAAGGGGCAAGATTGTGCCCAAGGAATTGTTACCCTACTATGTACAAGCTACATTAAATAAATGGTGATTATATTCAAACTATTCTGCAGGAACAAAAATACAGTATGAGGATTATCCAGACAAAGATAAGCATTATCAAATCCCTTTGATTCAAAGGGGAGATATAAGCATCTGCTTAAGTTATCTTCTGCTGAAAACAATGAGACCTAAAGGAAAAAAACAAAAAACAAATATAACCTTGCCTGAATTGTTCCCTTATTTATACATTAATTCTAAGACCAAAAAAGAAGAAAAAAGAAAAACAATGATCAATATATTGTAAAAAAAAAAAAAAAGGAAACTTGGAACAAGGTTATTTGTTATTTAGCGAAGTTTCTTATCGTATATGCATTTATAGATTTCAAATTCTATTAAATCGTATTCATAAGTTAAAAAGGAAGAGTGTTTCATGCTACAAAATTTTCATAATTGGCTAAGAGACAGAAAAAATGTTAGGGAACAGAGAAAAAAACAGCTTTCTTGTATCCTGAGAGATATCAGTGCAAGATATCGTAGGGTAAACTGAGGTGTTTTCAATAAAGTTTGCCCTAATTATTCCAGATTCAAGAACATACTGTGTACCAGTCCAAGGTGGTATTCAGCAGGTTCTGACCAGTTCTGGAGAACCAGTAGCGAAAAGTTTGAGTAGTTCAGAGAACCGGCAAATGCCACTTCTGACTGGAGATTTTACAGTATCCTTCCCTTGCCACGCCCACCAAGCCATGCCCACAGAACCGGTAGTAAATTGTTTTTAACCCCACCATTGGTACCAATGTAATAGTAATTCTTTCTTTCTGGAAACGTGGAAAAAGAAATATGAGAGAGAGAGGGGGGGGGAGGGAGGGAGGGAGGGAGGAAGGGAGAAAAGATCTGAAAACAGACTCCTAAATTGAGTGTAGTTTTACTGGAGTCCATTTTTAAATTGAATATCCTAATTTCCATGCTTACAATTTACTAAGTGGTTGGGTGCTTGGATTCTATCTGCAAAAATAGATTAATTGTGGATTCTCCAATGTAAGACTTCTATCATTCATTCACCTTAAATCCAGAAACATCCACTAGTTTTCCACTGCTTCTTGCGGCCTGTTTAAAAGGGTGTATAAATACCCCCCCACTGAGGTTTGATTTGTAGCATTTTATTTCAATACATCCTTTGTATTTCAGTTTATGGTTTCTATATCACTTAATAGTTTCAGAAATGATTGACTCTGTTGGTAGAGAAATATTTTTTTTTTTTACTTTAAATGAAGTTATTACAGCTGCCTGTTGTGTGGCACAGAAAGAATAAAAACATACATGCCTCAAAATATGAGCCACAGTTAAAATAGGCTATTCAATTATTTAATAAAATATTAGAATAAACTTTACTATTTAAAAACCATGTGAAGGCACGAGAAAAACAAAATAGGTTATCTGGGTTTAAACAGCAAAACACTCTTCAAAATGTTAACATGAACTAAAATTTGACATATACACACAAATGTAGATTTTAAGGATAAGAACAGAAATCTTGGTGCATTGCAATTAATGAAAGTTTTAAAACAATGTTTGAGTTTGGCCTGTCTCTTTCACAAAGCTATATGATATCTTTAACAATTGATGATGGAAAGTCATATTGCCAAAATTTCTCAGGAAGGAAACCAAGAGAAAAAAACTTACATTTATCTCAATCATTTAATAAAACCCTGAACAAATGATTTTTTTAATAAATATAATTATCAAACACAGGCAAATAAAAATAAAAGCAATATGAATTGAACATATTTTTCCAAAATATATAAATGTTTTTTTCTGATCAATTCAAGTATTATACTTTTACTTTTATGTAAAATGCTAAATAATTTATCATTTATTTTTCACTCAGTGAAAAGTCAAAGTATACACAAAGCATCATATTATGTATAATCTTAGCTATCATATATTTCCAAAATGTGTCATTTTACAGAAATTTGTCAAAATAAAGTACTTATAGTGATTCTCATAACAAAGTCTAAATAAAATAAATTTTAAATTAAAAAAAAAAATCTGAATTAAATTGGGAATCACTAGAAAAGTTTAAATAAAATTAAATAAAACAAAATTAACATCTCCTAAACAAAATCCTGCCAGACATTACAGCTATCCAGCAGTCCTACATGCAATACTGAAACATAGATGTCCTTTTGCTCCATCAAAGCAGGATAATGATACAACTTCAGAACAAATTTAGAACAAATTATTTCACTAACCACTCTACTACGGGTTGCAGCTACCAACAAATTGCTCAGTATGGTTCTCAACTACTATAAGTTGTTTACATGAAATATAAAAGTTATCCCACCAACAAGGAACTACACTTCAACTAGTCTTTACTATTTCCACCTAGGCATCTTCCTTTTTTCAAAAAATAGCTTTTATATAGATAAATCTATTCCTGAAAGAGCTAAAAAGTCCAGTTAATTTGTTAAAATAGACATTAATCCAGGGGACAGTCGTTGTTTTCATTAGTCCCAGATGCCAATGTTCTTCATTATCTATTTTTTTTAATTTAAGAAAATAAATTTTATCAAAGATTTTAAAAAGTATATACGATGCATAATGTAAGACATTTCGTTACAAACGAAATCAATGTGAAAAACAAATCAAATAAACATCAAACATATATATTTCTAATTAAAAACAAATTTTCTAATATTCATTTCCTGTTTTTGGTAAATACTCTTAATCTAACCACTTTATTTTTTCCATTCCTTATCTTTTTATTCCCTGGTTTTTATCCTTAATCCAACTGTACCATTTTTCCCAAACTGTACTATATTTTGAGTCTACGTCATCCTTTAGCTTTTGGGTAAGTATATCCATTTCTGCACAGTCCAGAACCTTTCTGATTATCAAGTTGTTTGTTGGCATTTGGTTACCCTTCCAGCATTGTGCCAATGCAATTCTTGCTGCCGTGATTATATGAAGAATTAAATTTTTTATTTCTTTTTCATGATTACCGTTTATAATTCCCAATAAAAATATTTTGGCCTTAAATTCTAGTTCAATATTTGTGATTTCTTTTATCCAAATTCTGATTTTTTCCAGTATTTTTTACTTTTTGGTCAAAGCCACCAAGCGTGGAAGAAGGTACTTCTTCTTTGCTTACATTTTCAGCAAAGCGGACTTAGATTTGGGTACATATTATCCAGGTACACTGGTAACGCATTTTGTATTGATTCTCTTTATAGACCACCAATTTTGTTGCTTTATAATTTTGCTTCCAGATTTTTCCCCAGTCTTCCAGGTTTATGTTGTGCCCTACATTCCTTGCCCATGCACTCATGGGGCCCTTAACTATTTCTTCTGCCATCTCGAATTCTAATAGGTAATTATGCATTTTGGAAATTAATTTTTAATCTGTTCCTCTAATATTTCATCCAGCTGGTTCAGCTTTACCTCAATTCTAAATTCTTCTACGTCTTTTTTTGTATCTCGTTTTAAGTTGCAAATATGGCCACCACTCCATTTTCATCCCTTGCTCTCTTGATTTGTCTTTAGTATTCCTTGGAAGTTTAAAACATCGTAATATCTGATCTTTCTTCCAGTTTCTAGAGCACTGGGGTGGACCATGATGGATACCTACCCTGGAATCTTCATATAATGTCTATGTTTGATCTCTTTCCAAATCTTCATTAATGAATTTCAAATTACATGTCTATAAATTAAGAGTAGATCTTGTTTCCAGGTTCTACATGAAGGCATGCCACCCCACCTGCAAGTCATGCCCTTCTAAAGTTATAATTCTTTTGTTTCACAGATTGGCCCATTCTTTAATCCACGTTAATGCTGCTGCTTTATAATATAGTTCTCAGGCAGGGAGTCCAAATCCACCTCTGCATCTATTACGTTGTAATGTGCTTAGTTTTATTCTCACCCTTTTTCCTGCCCAAATGAATTTTGTGGTAATTTTATTTAGTTCATTAAAAAAAAAATTGTCCAATTTTACTGGGATAGTTTGAAAAATAAATAGTAGTTTTGGGAATATGTTAATTTTGATGGTTGTGATTTTCCCTAACATTGATAGTTGTATCTTCCCCCATTTTTATAAGTACCTTTTTATTTCTTGTACCAATTTTACAAAATTATCTTCTTTTATTGTTGAACATCTTGCTGTGAGCCAGATTTCCAAATATTTGATTTTTTAAAGAATTTGTACAGCCATTACTTCTACTAATTTCTTTTTTTGATTCTGTATTAAAATTTTTGTTATCATTTTGGTTTTATCTTTGTTAATTGTTAAACCTGCCACTTCTCCATACCTCTCTATCTCTTTAATTAAATTTAGCCCTGGTTTTACTGGTTCTTCTATGAAGAATACAAGGTCATCTGCAAAAGCTTGCACCTTGTATTCTTCTTGCTTAATTTTTAATCTTTTTATTTCCAAATTCAGCCTAATTCTCCTCAACAAAATTTCTAGCGTCATGATAAAGAGCAGAGGTGAAAGTTGACATCCCTGCTTGATTCCTTTCCCCATCTCAAATGAATTTGTGGTTTCTCCATTAATTATTATCCGTGTTTTATGATTTGAGTATATTGACCCTAACATTTTTTCAAATTTGTCCCCAAATTTCATCTCCTTTACTTGTTGCATCATAAATTGCCAGTTTACTTTATTGAAGGCTTTTTGAGCATCCAGAAAAACTAATGCAATTTGTTTTTCTGGATGTACCTCATAGTACTCCAAGACGTCTAATACTGCCCTTGTATTGTTTATTATTTGCCTTGTTGGTAGGAAACTGTTTTGATCTGGATGTATGTTTCTACTCAATATTTTTTTCAATCTATTGGCCATTATGCTCATAAATATTTTATAACTGGCATTCAATAAAGAGATTGGTCTGTAATTTTTTATATAAGTGGTATCTCCACCCTCTTTCGGTATTAATGTAATGTACCCTTCTCTCCATGACATTGGTAGCCTTGCCCCTGTAAATACTTCATTATAAATTTCTAAAAGAATTGGATCAAATATTTCACCTAGAGTTTTATATTCATTATCTAATGCTACTATATATCTCTGCCAAACGGTTTTATTTAACTTCACTTTGTACAATCATTTCTCCTCAAGATAAATGAAATCGAAATCTGCTTCAATCCCTGAATTTTTCAGATAAAGGTTGTTTATACTGCCAACTAGCCTATCTTATGTCAATATATATGAGCTCAGTGGGATTGCTGATGTTTGACTACTCTTCTGAACATCTTTCCTCCTTCCCCACCCAATAAAACAAGGAGTCCAACAAATATCGCTGATCAAGATGTAAGATGATAGATACTTCTTTCCAAACTACAGCTACTTGCAGAAATTCTCTGTCAAGTCTGTCAGAATTTTACCTGAGCTAAAGTCCTGATTGTCTCACAATAAACCTTGAAATTTCATTACATTTGTACAATCTTCTATCCTCTTTTGTTCTCTAGATGTATAGTACTGAACAATAGTCTATTGTCTATAAAAAGCAGGACACTTGCATGTTGGCTGGAAGCAATGAAATGTCCTGATGAAGGATTTGTGGAGAATAAGAAAAATGACCATAGTAGAAATATGCAAAAGCCATAGCCTAAGCAAAGGGGAATGAAACATTTTTTTAAAAGTTCTTGAAAACAAGATAGTAGTTAAAAGCTGATTAAGCAAACACCTCCCTGATTTGGTGAGGGTAAGGGGAAGGAAAGATAGAGCTGAATCAAACCCAAAAATTATGTTGCTGTAGCAACAAAAATTCTGTTGCTTCAACAAAAACTACTACTACTTTTTAAAATTTTTACTACCTTTAATTTTTTTAAAAATAAAGTTATATGAAAAAACAAAGTGAGATTACTAAAGGATGTGCATAAGTGCATCATTGTGCTTCCCGTACTTGTCCTATTGTCCCCATTTATTCATACCTATTTCCTGTATTTTTACTCATGTTTATACTTATACCTATTATCTTATAAGCGATTGACAAATCAAATAAATAAATAAATAAAAATAAAATAATACTTCCAGGCTTCTTGTGGCATTGATTTCCTGGTCTAGTCTATCAAGTGGAGCTGACAGGACTATAGATTATAGATACTATGATTGGATTTGCACAGTATTATAATTACTATAATCATCCTGTAGAGTATAAGCTGACTTGCAAATGTATATTTTAACTAGGACAAGTTATTACCAGTAATCCCGCTGAGAGCTAAACTAGTTTCTAATAATCAGGCTCTTTTTCACATATGAAGGGAAAATCCTACAAGCAGTTTCTTATAGGGAGGAAAATCTAAAAAACATGCTTACAACTCACTTCTATAATGTGAGTATATCACTGAAGCCATAGTTTACTTATGTGCTGTCTGAATTTACAACATTTTTCCCTGAGTAACAAGTAATGGGAGAGAGACTCAGAAGTAAGAATGTTAGCTCTTATCTGCTATACCTAGAGTATTGCTAGATTTAGAGTTTTCTGTATCACTTTGCTACTGTCTTGTAGTTGTTCCAAATTTGAAGCCCTTACAGTAGTTAATACAGTCACCTTACTCAAAAGTCTTTTAGGTCATTTAGAAACGTAGACACAATTCAAAAAAGTCTTTCAGATCTTACCACATTGCATTATGGTGACAGAAGGAAGGAAAATGCCAGTCGCTACTAAGATTTTTAACCAAACCTTTAGAAAAACTTCAAGATTGTACCAAATTATAAGCTATATTTGCCATTTAATAGATTGAACTGCAAGGAGACATCCAACAAAAGAAAACTAAATATGGTTTCTGTGTTAAAGGAAAAAGTAAGAAACTCTTTAAAAAAACCCTCATAAACTAAAAAAACATTAAGAGGTCAACAGGCCATCATGATGCACATTTTGCTAAAGAAAAATACATTAAAAATATAAACATGGAATGAACTCAAGAAAACAAAATCTCAGTATTGCCTTAATCTGAAGATAAAATGTTCCATTGAGATGCTGTGTAAAATAGACGTAGAAAGAATTTCACCAACAGTTTAAAACTTAAATTTCAAAATTTGATAAGGGGGTGGGGGAAGAAGTGAAGAAAAGATAACTGAGGATTTAAAATATATCCAAATATGTTCATTTCCAAGTTGTTCGGGACTGACTTTGAGAAGCTTTGTAATAGCAATCTTCTGGATTGCATCTTCCTGCAGGGCCAGGAAGTCCCTGCTCACCTGGTTCTCCTGGAGCTCCATGTGGGCCTTGCATACTAGAAACTAAACAAACAAACAAGAAACTGCAATTAGCCTTGTTAATTTTAGTAAGGGATCCAGCGGTGGGTTGTGACTTTTATTTCAGAAGTTATGGCAACTCAATTTAGTTGTTTTTGAATATATATATATATATATATATATATATATATATATATATATATATATGTGCTGTTCAGCTTCCTTCGGGTATTATCCCACGTCATTGTAGTTCTGTTAAAGTTGTAGCAACGTTTCAGCAGAATCTCATCTGCCATCATCAATCATTGAAAAAAGACCTGACAGCATGAATAGAAGAGATGATTCCACCAGACTGTCAATCATTTGGAAGCCTGCACTCTCAAATAGAAAGATCTCCATGCCACAAGCCAGGCAAACACCTGGGCAAAAACAGACTCCCTCTGATAGCTCCAACCTAACCCCCCCACCAGGCACCCAGGTGAAACCCAGCTTGCTAATGAAGAGCAGCCGTCCCTTCACACGGAGCCAAGCTGCACTGAAAGCCTCCAACACAAGAACAGACTGTTGCCAGCCAATCAAAGCCACAAAACAGACAGAAGAAACCAGGAACACCAATCAATCAAACTCCAAGTCCAATGAAATAGGTCCAGGCTCCCAGCCAATCAGAATGAACCAGCCTCAAATTTAAAAACCAGGAGCTGTAAGACCCAAATCCATACAGAAGCCTGATGATGGCAGATGAGATTCTGCTGAAACGTTGCTACAACTTTAACAGAACTACAATGACGTGGGATAATACCCGAAGGAAGCTGAACAGCACATATATATATGTTTTCTTAGGTTTTCGCGGGTACTTACATGTGTGCTGTTCAGCTTCCTTCGGGTATTATCCCACGTCATTGTAGTTCTGTTAAAGTTGCAGCAACGTTTCTGCAGAATCTCATCTGCCATCCTCAGGCTTCTATAGAGAGTTAGTTCCTGGTTTCAAAATTGAGGCTGGTCCATTCTGACTGGTTGGAAGCCTGGATCTGTGTTCATTGGACTTGGAGTTTGATTGATTGGGAGTCTGTTTGCCTGGTTTGTGATATGGAGATCTTTCCATTTGAGAGTGCAGGCTTCCAAATGATTGACAGTCTGCTGGAATCATCTCTCCTATTCATGCTTTCAGGTCTTTTTTCAATCTCTATGGCTTCTCTGATGATTCTGTGGCTGGGGTTTTCTATAGTGGCTAGGGTTTTAGTGCCATTGAAGTTGATGTTGTGACCTGTGGTTTTCATGTGTTGGACTAGTGAGGAGGTGTGTTCCAGCTTTTTTACTCCTTTTTGTTTTTACTTTTTTTTACTTTTTCTTTATGCCTCCAACTCGAACACACCCCCACCAGGCACCCAGGTGAAACCTGGCTTCCTAATGGATAGCAGCCGTCCTTTCACACGAAGCCAAGCTGCACTGAAAGCCTCCAACACAGGAACAGAGTATTGCCAGCCAATCAAAGCCACAAAACAGACAGAAGAAACCAGAAACACCAATCAAACAAACTCCAAGTACAATAAACATAGACCAAGACTCCCAACCAATCAGTATGTAGAAAAAAACATCCTGCCACAATAATAGGCTAGCCTCAAATTTAAAACCAATGGCTGTGAGACCCTGACCCACATACAAACTCAATACAGAAGCCTCAGGATGGCAGATGAGATTCTGCTGAAACGTTGCTACACCTTTAAAAGCACTACAATGATGTGGGATAATACCGAAGGAAGCTGAACAGCACACATGTAAGTACCTGCGAAAGCTTAAAAAAACAAATATCTGACCTCTACGGGGAGGAAATAAACAGCCAGATCAAAAGCTATGAGAAGCTGGAAGTTAAAAGAGCAGGAATACTATGTGACCTAAAATTCCTATGCAGCTGCAGAGACAACAATGCAACACCAACCTGCTTCAAATTAACATTTCATAACAACACAGCAGCTACCAAACGTATCCTGAAAAGAACAGAGATGGCTTTACTCAGAAATGAAGTTCACAGTAAAAGATTCCAATTGGATCAGTTAAACAAAGATTTGCTAGCACTACACCTGGAATTGAGCAACAAAATCCACCCTCTACTTTGGGATAAGATCAAACTACTTACAACTTGGAGAGCTGAAACTGAAAGCACTTATAAAAATGATAAACTCTCAAGAAAACTAAAGAAATTAGAACATGACAAGAAAACCCCCAACAACTCACAACAACTGAAACAATTACTATATAATGTTTCCAACAGAGAACTCACCAAAACAGAAACAGATGTCCTATCCAAAGGATTCAATTATGCCATAGCACCCCAAAAAATCCCAACAGAATCCATCATATGTGCAGTAGAATCCAGCCTAACCAAATTAAATACAGATGAAGCTGACAGAATAAGACACCAGGTTACTCACATCTTATGCACAACGAAACCACCAAAAAGTAATTTGCAAAAAGATGAATTCAGAGCACTACAAACCCTGAAAAATGATAAGACCATAATAATACTCCCAGCAGACAAAGGAAATGCCATAGTAGTAAAGGACAGAAAAGACTATGAAACAAAATTGACAGACCTACTCCAAGGCTCCACATATAAACCTATAAACACAGACCCAACCACATATCTAGAAAAATTAACCAAGAAGAAAATTATAACCAGCCACATAAGCAAAGAAATCCAACAGACGATCATCCCAAGAGAAAAATCTTCTGGATGCCCCAAATTATACGGCCTCCGAAAAATACACTAAGAAGGCATACCTCTCAGACCCATAGTCAGCTCCATAGGAGCACCATTACAAAACCTAGCAAAACACTTATCAAAACAACTACAGCCCCATGCTGAAACAGCAGCTTCATATGTACAAAACTCATACCACTTCTTAGAAATGATCAAAGATCTACACGTGGAAGAAGAAGATCTGCTTGTAAGTTTCGATGTGGTTTCACTATTCACTCAAGTCCCGATAAAAGAAACTCTTGAAATCATCAAAAATAAATACCAACCAACTAAAGACCTCATGGAACTAACAGAACACTGCCTAACCAACACATATTTCATATACAAAGGACAAAGATACAAGCAAATTGAAGGAGCCCCTATGGGATCACCACTGTCACCCGTCATTGCAAACCTGTTCATGGAAGAATTCGAATCCAGAGCCCTGGCTAATGCCACCCACAAACCCAAACTATGGCTAAGATACATCGATGACACATTTGTGATTTGGCCCCATGGAAAAGAAAACCTAAACAATTTCC
>BLBF01000007.1:35175003-35220604 GCA_015471245.1 Laticauda colubrina | reverse complement strand
GAAACGTTGCTACAACTTTAACAGAACTACAATGACGTGGGATAATACCCGAAGGAAGCTAAACAGCACACATGTAAGTACCCGCGAAAGCCTAAGAAAACATATATATATATATATATATATATATATATATATATATATATATATATATATATATATATATATATATACACACACACACACACACACACACACACACACACACACACACATACAGTATTTGCTGTATTAACAAGAATAGGAGGAGTTGTTTTTACCTGTAGGACCAGGTGGGCCAGGATCACCTGGCAGGCCAATTCCAGGCTCACCTCTTTCACCTTTTTGTCCTCTGTAGCCTAGAGAAAAAAATTACAAACGGAATAAGAGTGTTCTGAAATGACACCTTTAAAGTTTTGTAAGACTCTTTCCCCAATGAGCAATTTAACTTATCTTCCCATGCAGGAAATTTCAGCAATATTTTACATACTTCCTATATACTGAAAATTTCTTGTGGAGAGGAGCAGTGGTTGACATAAAAGTGCTGGCTAGGTATATTTAACCATTTATTTGCATTAATTTTGCCTGATTTGGATTAATGTGTACTTGAAGACAGGAAGATGCATTGGAAGGTAAAACAATGGAGTCTGTTAATACTTGAGAATAAATTTCATGTGAATTGGCAGGGAATTGAAGAACTTTGCAGTAAGTTTAGGATATCATTAAAAGTGCTGAGCACATGACATATTATGATATGGCTTGCAAATTGAGATTTCAACAGCAATGAGCTGCCAAAACAAGTACAGGATAAAATATAGCTTTTATTTAAACACAGGAAATTTAGATTCACGTATATGTACTTAGTTTATCAAGAAACAGATAATTACAGAATGATGCAGCCATTGCATGCTTTATATATGAAGGTTGCTGAAAAATTCAAGGTTATTCAGATATTGTATTGAGTTGGTTCACACACTGCACTAAGTTCACAATAAACTATAAGAACGTGATAGTTTAGCACAATATAAGAACCTAACGAAAACATGGGCATGGGGATCTGAATTTAAGTTTGCACTAGTATGGAGACTACCTACATCACTTTTTCTTGATCTGGAACCTTCCTGAGGTATTTCATGTCCATAGTGGGTGAAAATTCTGGGACAATCCCAGTACATCACAAATGTCTTTAACAATACATTTAGAAAACATAGTTTGACTCTAATTGGGAAGCAGCATCCAAGTAGGTACAATATTATGCTGGATACTGACCAATAGAAGCCAGCTGACCCATCTACTGTCCCGCAGAACAGCCATGGTGTGATAAATTTGAAAAGGTTGCTTTATATGATCAGTGGACTATATCTAAAATAGTGATACATGTGGAAATTATTAAAAATAAAACAGGAGAGGAAGCCGCTTCTTTGAGATATAAATAACATTGTTTTTTTCTTCTTGGGAATATTAGAATTCCATTTTGATTGACATGGAGAATGTTCATAAAGATCTGGTAGGCCTGAATGGATTTGCGGCCTTTAAAATCATTGTTTCTGAGGAAGACAAAAAGGCCCTCCTAGTTGTTCCCTATGACTGAACTCCAGTTTTGAAGTCAATTATATGAACAGATTTCAGCTTATGAAGTTGTATAAGCAATTCTGAAGAAAAAAGTTTCAGATACCTTCAGTGAAATCAAGGGAAAACATGTAGACAATTGTGCCTCTTTGTATTAATCCATGTTATGAAACTCAAATCAGATATTTGTAAGAGCTATAATTGAGATACAAAGTGGTTTTGTGAAAAAGCAGGATTTTAAAACAAATTCCATCTTCTACTGCCAGAAAATGGGAAGACTAATCAATGGTTCTGAAAAACTGTCAGGCATCAAAGGCATTTAAGGGACATTAAGGGAATGTGTGTGTGAGACCAAAGGGCCTAATTTAGGATTGATTTAACTGTTTGTTCACCGTTGCTCAAAGTGATGCTCCTGATCAAAGAGCATGACCACAATTGACAAAGATGTATATCTCTTTCCAAGATTCTTCTCTTCTTGCTTCTGAATAAGGAAAACAAATGTCTTAAGCAATATATTCAGAAAACACATGTTGTGTTTGAAACACTATGTTGACTTTGATTGGAAAGCAGCATCCATGTAGGTACAGTTGCATGCTGGATACTGACAAATAGAGGCTAGCTGACCCATCTACATTCTGGCAGAAAAGCCATGGTTTCCTTTATCAATTGATTGAGTAAACAACATATATTTGAATTCAGCATCATACAAAGACATAAAACATGATTCACAAAGGACATAGTTCACATATTTGCTAAACCAAAACTAAGTCATATCATGATGTAGATAGGTGAATCCAGCCAGTGGCTCAAGAAAATGAAGAATTGCATCAAAAGCCTGTAGCTGAATTTTTTCTCAGCAAAAAGGTGCAGGCATGAGATTAATGTCAATGTTAGTGCTAACATGAGATTAATGTTCTAGTTTTGTCAGATGAAGGGAATTAGAATAACACAATTTTGATTAAATGTGATTTCAATTATTGTTACCTCAACAAAACAAGCATATCAGGAAGCATGCATACTGCTTAGAAAATGACACATATTAAAAAACAAACTGACAGTGAAATGGAATATCTTCATATCTGGAAAACTATGTCCTGTTGAATAAAACTTTTAATGTCCTCCAATTACCATGATTAATTTAATAAACATGTTTGTTGGAAAGGTATGTAATTAATTTTAATCACTACACTTTCTAGCAAGGGCATATGTTATGCTTGTTGTTTGTTATATTACCTTCCTTTATTTTACAATAAAAATAATACTCCAAACCAACCCTGCTGAGCGGTAGGAGGCATCTTCAGGAAGGATGAAAAAAGCCTAGATTTTGGCTATGGCCTTGTGATTGAAATACTGTTGCTGCTTCATTTTTTTCACTCCCCCACCCATGGGCAGACTTGGCGCTATGCATTAAAAAAGTCCCCCTCCCCCTTAAATATCCTCTTAGGTTTCAATCACTTGGATTGTGTCATGGATAAAGAAATAAAACAATAATTTTGAACCATAGGTAAACAAGAAATAAGGCAACCAAAAACTTCTGCTGAAATGAATATAAGAGTCAATTCACAATTTATGACTATGAACTCTAAAATCCCCCCTAATGATTAGTCATATCCAAATTACATAAAATATTTTTACATTATTGAGCAATAACAAAACATTTATGAAACATTTCATCAACAATTTTATTTATTTTATAGAGACAAAACAGTAAGAAAAACACTTAAATATTGTAAGAGAACACCACTGAAAAGCAATCCAAAACTATATCTGTCATTAACATAGCAATTTTAAATATGAGGTATATTTTAGTAATTATTAAACCTCCAGTGTTTAACTTCAGTCTACCTGAATGACATTTTAAATTTATTGCGAAAACTATGCTGTTGTTATAAGGTTTTAAACAAATAATATAATATAAGGTTTGAAACAAGGTGTAACTCTAAAATTCTCACAATTAATGTATAATGAAACATAAACAAGTTATTTGTTAACTATGATTTATTGTAAAGATACAGTTGTAATACTCCACTAATCAACCTCATTGTTAGCTCTGGCAGCATTTGGAAAGTTTAGAGGAGAATACAAAACCTGTTTCGATAAACAGTACTTCTTTGGATGAGTAGATGTCCAAGCAGACAAACATAGGCAGAAATGCTTAAAAAAAAAGGATGCTGACAATAAGATATTGTATCATTCTCTAATTATCAGTGAATTTTAGACTTTACACCTGAATCTTCAGTCCTACTGACAACAAAAGTACTGCTTTTTTGTAAGATTAGAATTTAGGTTTCCCATTTAGAAGACTTTAAAAGGAGTAGGATTCCCTATTCACTTACAAGTGGGTCAGCAATCTTTTCAGATACCAACAGTGTTGCACAACTTTGAATGATGTTAGAGATAAAAGATTTTCCAAGCTTTAGCTATCTTGCAAGATTATGGACATTAGAATATTACATTTTGTTCTGTATAACTTGGAAGGTTCCAAATGGTCTATTCTGACTGGCCAGAAAGGCCAGAAGTGGATTGGTTCATTAGGAACCAATCCAAGGAGCCACTCAAAAGCGGCAAAGTTAAAACAATGTCATTGGCTACAAGCTGGCAGGCAAGCCTCTATAAAAAGGGCTGCCGCGGCTTGAGCCAATGTTCCGTTACTGTTGCTGTTAACTAATAAAGAGTTATTTGTTGGAACCCGGTCTACCGCGCGTCTTTTCCGGATGGAACATTGGCGACGAAAGTGGAATCGTCCTAAAGCGCAGACCGAGCATGCGGCGAGAAAACAATGATGAAATGGCTGGTAGCAATGCACCGCCTGCACCTTTTAACCCCAATGAAGAAGATTGGGAGTCTTATATCGATCGCTTCCTGATGTTTCTGGAGAGCAACGAAATGGTAGAAATTTCGGATAAGCGAAAGAGGGCTGTCTTCCTAACACATTGTGGGCCAGCCATGTTCAAAATGGCAAAGGCATTGGCAAAGCCCAGAGACGTGAAACAGATGACCTGGTCTGAGCTTAACCGAATGCTAAAGGCTCACTACGCACCGGTTGTCTCAAATCTTATTAAGAGACATGAGTTTTATAAAAGAGACCAGAGGGAAGACGAGACCATTGCGGATTTTGTGGCAGCTCTCTGTCATCTGGGAGGAGCCTGCGAGTTCCAGAATATGGATGAGGCCATGCGAGATTGTGTCGTGTTAGGTCTAAAGGACTCTACTTTAAAAAGCAAACTATTAAACAGACCTAACATAACTGTGGCAGAAGTAATCGCGGAAGCCACCGCTGCAGAAGCTGCAAAGAAATCAGCGGCCATGATGAAACTGATGAATGCCAAAACTGACAAGACGACCCAACCCAGAGGGAAGAAGCAAGCTGCCACAATCACACACCACGAAGACCTAGACGAGTCATCAGAAACGGAAGAAGATGATGATGAGGTCCATTGCCTGTACATGAACCAAAAAAGGCACGAAAGAAGAAGAAATTGGTGGGAATGCGCTGGCTGTGGAGGAAACCACCCCCGAGCCGAGTGTAGGTTCCTTGATGCCATCTGTTGGGCTTGCAAGAAGAGGGGACATATCGAAAGAGTCTGCTGCAATCGTAAGAACAACAGTCCTAGCAGACACGGTAATTCCCCACCAAGAATTGACCCGAGGCAAGCCGATAGAAAATGGGAGCGCAGCAAGGGAACCAGCAACCGAGAAAAAACTCACCAGACTGTCACTATAAGAAGCGCACAGACGGAAAGCGGGAGAAAAGTCAAAATTGTAGTGACCATTGAAGGAAGTCCTTGTGAAATGGAGGTTGACTCAGGATTTTTCCTATCAATGGCGTCTTGGAACACAATTAGGCGGTTGGTTCCAAACATAAAACAAAAAGAACTCAAGAAACAAAAATTAATTCTTAAAGATTACCAGGGAAATAGAATTCCCGTGATAGGTCTAGGACACTTCAAAGTCACTTACAAACAACATGCCAAAGTCCTACCGCTGACTATAGTTGACCGAGACCGTCCCAGCCTCCTGGGCATTGAATGGTTCACACCATTGGGCATCGGGATGACCAGAGTAAGCCGAATAGCCGCAAGCGATTGGGAAGAGAACCTGCTACACGAATTCCAGAATGTCTTCAACGGCACTCTAGGCAGCTACCAGGGGACCCCAATTTCCTTTAGCTTAGATCCCCAGATAGAACCAAGAAGGTTAAAAGCCAGAAGAGTCACCTTTGCATTAAAGCCCAAAATAGATGAGCAATTAAACAAATTAATTGCACAAGGGGTCATAGAACCAATTGACCATGCTAGGTGGGAGACACCAATAGTAACACCTGTAAAACCAGATGGGTCTGTGCGCATCTGTGGAGACTACAAGGCTACCCTGAACCATGCGCTGCAGCAAAGCGCATACCTGGTACCAGTCGTGCAGCATTTACTGCACTCACTTGGGGGAGGAATTTTTTTTGCGAAACTCGATTTGGCTCAGGCATATCAGCAGCTTCACAGTAGACCCAATAAAGGCAGTAGACCCAATAACGGCCGAGGCACAAACAATAGTAACGCATAGAGGGGCATTCAAATGTAACAGGCTTCAATTCGGAGTAAGCGTTGCCCCAAGTGTTTTCCAAAGCCTCATGGAACGCCTATTAAATGGAATAAAAGGGGTCGTTCCATACTTTGAAGAGGTCCTAATTTCAGGCAAAAACACGACCCAATTGGAAGCAAGACTAAGAGAAGTGCTAACAAAATTTAGAGAATCTGGCCTAAAAGTAAAAAAGGAAAAATGCTGCCTGGCTACCAACCACGTCGAATTTTTAGGGTATTTAATTGACGAACAAGGTATTCACCCAACAGACAAAAAAGTCAGAGCAATTAAAGACGCACCCAGGCCTAGAAATAAAACGGACTTGCAGGCATTCTTGGGTCTGATCAACTTTTATAACGTATTCCTCCCCCATAAAGCAACGATAGCAGAACCATTACACCGTTTGCTGGATAAAAAAAACTGTCTGGACTTGAGGTCATAAAGAACAAAAAGCATTCCAAAGCATAAAAGACTTAGTAACTTCAGACACTGTTCTTATTCAGTTTAGTAATACACTTCCTTTGACGGTCACCTGTGATGCCTCACCTTTCGGAGTCGGTGCCATCCTGAGACACCAATTATCTGATGGGAGAGAGGCACCTGTCGCCTTTTACTCGAAAACGCTCTCCAAAGCGGAACGCAACTATAGCCAGCTAGACAGGGAGGCCCTGACAATCGTCGCCGGAGTTAAACGTTTTCACGAATACCTCTATGGGAGGACATTTTCCATTGTGACTGACCATAAACCGTTACTGGGGATTTTGGCGGGGAACAAACCCACACTGAACATTCTATCGCCACGGATGACTAGGTGGTCAGAATTCCTGGCCACCTATTCATATACCTTGCTGCATCGACCCGGGAAACAAATCACCCATGCAGACGCTTTAAGCCGAGCACCATTACCAACCATAGAGGACGACCCAGCTCCAACCACCACCGCCCTACAAGTAGAGACCTGCCCTGAACTTCCATTGTCTGCCAATGATGTCACCAGAGCCACGGTGAAAGACCCAGTGACTGCCCGCGTTTTGACTTGGGTAGGTAAAGGCTGGCCAGAAAGCCAAAAGTCTGAAGGTTTTAAAACTTTTCGGACCAGATAGACTGAACTGTCAATACAAAAGGACTGTTTATTGTGGGGAGATCGGGTGGTAATTCCATCCAGACTGCAGGAAGAGGTGTTGGGTATGCTACATGATGGCCACCCAGGCATAGTAAAAATGAAAAGCCTGGCCAGGAGCTATGTCTGGTGGCCTGTTTTAGACAAGGATATTGAACACTGGGTTGCAACATGCCACAAGTGTCAGAGAGCTAGACCCACACCTCCGCAAGCGCCCATACGGGACTGGGAGACCTCACGAGGCCCTTGGTCTCGAATCCATATTGATTTTGCAGGACCAACCAGGGGCGATATGTTCTTAATAGTCGTAGATGCATATTCAAATTGGTTGGAGGTTATAGTAATGTCATACACAACAACCGACGCTGTTATAAAACAGTTAAACAAATTGTTTGCAACTCATGGTTTACTTGATGTATTGGTATCTGACAACGGGTCACAACTAACAACTATACAATTCGAACAATACTTAGCATCCCTGGGTATACGCCATGCACTAACCACGCCGGTGAATGGTAGGGCCAAGCGAATGGTCAGGTTTACCAAAGAAGGCCTAGAAAAAATGGACTGTGGGGATGTCCAAGACAAGCTGAACTGCCTACTTACACTACAACACATTACTCCCAGTAGTACAACAAACAAGAGCCCAGCAGAATTGTTAATGGGGAGGAAACTCAGATCCCATTTGGATAGACTGCACCCAAATTACACTTGTGAGAAACCCCCCCGACTCATCCAGCCGATACTGCACTTTTGAAATCGGCGACCTAGTTTATGCAAAGAATTTTACCGGGGACCCTCTCTGGCTTCCAGCCACTATCACACAAATAACAGGCCCCCGGTCCTACAGACTAACCATGGATGATGGAAGAGAATGGAAGCGGCACATAGACCAGCTTCGTTCCCAAAACATCGAGCGTAAAACGACCCTTCAACCTCAAATAATAAAAATTGATGAAAACAAAACCAAGGAGGGGGGCGAAACACAAACAAATAAAAAAGGATGTGAAAATGAACCATTGAAAATAAATCTAGAACATCTAACCAACCAAAAAGAGCACTTACGGTTAGATGAAACCATCAGAGGTAGTCCGAGAGAAAGGGAAGCTGTCCTGGAAGGGGCCAGCCAGGCCAGCTCAACCAGCCCGGTTGAATGAGGAGGGTGTGGCAAAGCCACCGGCCTGAGCAACTCAAGCGGTAGCGGCAATGCTGACTCATCCTTCCAGGCGGTTCCATGGAGACAAGCCGGAGAGAAAGCGATCCCGACTGAACCGCTTGAAGTCCTGGGCAAGAATGAGCTGCGCAGGTCAACTAGGACCAGAAGAAGCCCCACCTACCTGTGCGACTACATCACTCACGTAGGACTGAACTAAAGGGGGAGGGGTGTTCTGTATAACTTGGAAGGTTCCAAATGGTCTATTCTGATTGGCCAGAAAGGCCAGTAGTGGATTGGTTCATTAGGAACCAATCCAAGGAGCCACTCAAAGGAGGCAAAGTTAAAACAATGTCATTGGCGACAAGCCGGCAGGCAAGCCTCTATAAAAAGGGCTACCGCGGCTTGAGCCAATGTTCCGTTACTGTTGCTGTTAACTAATAAAGAGTTATTTGTTGGAACCCGATCTACCGTGTGTCTTTTCCAGACGGAACACATTTCATTAAAATTTTGGGATGAGTTTGTACCATCTAGGAGGGCTGCAGATCAGATGTGATATTCAGCAGGTTCTGACCAATTCTGGAGAACTGGTAGCGGAAATTTTGAGTAATTCGTAGAATTGGCAAATACCACCTCTGACATCTATTCTCACCCACCCCCATCTATTCTCTACCTCCCAAGTCCCAGCTGATCATCTGGGTCTTCTTTTGTTGCCCTGCACAGGAGAATGGAGCTAGAAAGCAGGTTAGCTGGAACGCGGGTGGGGAGGGAATGGGACTTTGCAGAAACCTTCCCTGTGGAGTGGGGTGGGAATGGAGATTTTACAGCATCCTTCCCCTGCCATGCCCACCAAGTCATCCCACCCCCCACCAAGCCATGACCACAAAACCGGTAGTATTTTTTTTTCAATTCCACCACTGCTGCAGATGTTATGGTGCCCATGGACACTGTACTATAACCTCTAAACTAGACAAGTAATATTAAAATTATTAGAAATATCTAGAACACCTTCTAATGCCAGGGGTAGGAATTCATGGCCATTAAAAAGACTCTTCTCTCTTTGATGTATGCATTTCTTTTCCTTCTAAATAGAAAAGTTGATATGTTTCATCTTTCACTCAAAATCTGCCTAAACATATATAACATTTGTGTGTGTTTCTTTTTATTGAACGGGAAATCTATAGTACATTATAGTTCTCCATATTTGAGAAAATATTCCTCTTGCCCTCCAGTTTGATGACAGAACAATAGATTAAAACTATGAAAATAATTTCTAGGTTATTTATCACTAAACAGGCTATGTTTCTACAATCCATTGCTCTGCCTTCTACTTAACTTAATAATTGAACAAGATGCATTTACATTAAAGTACTTTCTATTGAGAAAATTTTATGATGGGGATTCAAGCTTCAGAATATCTTTTGAAGAATTTGTTCTTTAGGAGGTATTTTATCTTTAAAATGTGGGGAATATTATATATCATCAGTGCATGAAACTAGGCAAGAACAAGGTTGTTAAAAAAAGTGAGCCACTGAGACATGTTTTAGAAATCCATTCAGTTATCTGCTACATTGAAAAAAAACTTTTGTTGTCATTGGACCCATTATTTTCATTTCAACAAAAAGCACATATAAAGTGTCTATGGGTAATCCTCTGTGAACAAATGCAATTGTCCATGGAAATTACATTGCTAAGGAGTGCAGTAAAGTGTGACACCACATGATGAGGTTGCTTTGCAATAGCAAATTTGGTATTCCTGGTTGACATCAATAAACAAATTACTGTGAATTGTTAAGCGAGGATTTGGTTGCCATTTGCGACTTTCTGTCAGCTTCCCTATTGACTTTATTTGTCAGAAGCCAACAAAGAAGGTTGCAAATGGCTGACTGTGGGATGCCCTGATGGATGGAACTCCCAGGATTGGCTGTAAGTTCAGCACCTTTGGAAGTCTGAATGGCCACTGAATGAGTGGTTGTTGAGGAAGAATTACTTGTACTTGTGAGGAAAATTCTTTAATTTTTTTTTACTTCCTCAGTTATATAAAAACCAGAGTTAATGAAATTACAGACTGCCACATGATTATCATTCCCCCCCCCCCCAAACAATCTAGGGATTTCAGCTTTAAAATTTACTCTTCATAACTAGATTATTATTTAGCTTTGCAAAGCATATTTTATTCAATGTCTCACTTAACAACTGGCGTTATTCCTTTAATGCATGTTAGTGTCTATAGTGTCTTCTTGTCTAGGTGCATTGTGGGAAAGGAATATCCTGCTTGAATACTGAAGCTAGTATACAAGAAGATGTTGGGCATACTACAAGTTGTTTCTTTCTAGCCTCACCTTCCATACCGATTCCATTGCTCAAATGGTATAATTGAATCTTTCATTCTGTTGATATTCTGTTGAGAAGCAATTGGAAAACACTATTTCACTCATTCAGCCTTGTGAAAAGAGTTGAAGCAATTTCAATATTGCCAGCCTAGTGCTACTGCAAACTTCTGATTGGCCAGAATTTGAATTTACTGGCTTCTAGTCACTTTCAATATTCTGTGGAGAATCTAAAAAAAATGACAACCTCATCTCTCATGTTATGAAGTATGTGTCGAAGTCTTAGTAGCCATCTGGAATTTAGCAGCTCAAATTGGGTAGTCCTACAGTTGTAACCTTGAGGATCCAAAATGGGAGAGGTGAGCGGAGAAAAATTAGTTGGAAGCTGCACAACATTTCATGAGGTAGTGGATAGAGGGCTTGGCAAGTAATAATTTGATAAATTGGTGCTTTGTAAGAGGTTGTGTGAACTGCAATTACTATCTGGAGAACAGGAATACCCTTCAGCAGCCATTTTGGAATAGTGCTACTATAAATGCTCAATATTCCCAATATGCTACTTAGCCCCAAAGGCTGAGGACTTGTAGAAGAATGAATGAAGCATTTAAAGAAAGGAACATTGGTGGTAGATGTATTTTTCTGAGAAGCAGATCTTGCAAGCCAGATCTTTTTGGAAGTAAATGAACCTGACTTGGTTGAATTTTCAACTGCAGCATTAACTCTAAATTACTGAAATGTTTTTTGTTTGGTGACACCTGGATATAATTCAAAGTACACATTTTGTTCAAAGCATGGCTGATTTAGGGTTGGTGTAATGAGGTAATATGCTACACTCAGAGATATTTTGCAATGATTTCTTTACAAATATAACACTAAAAGTAGCTTTTATTATTGTTGTGACTAGAAGTCTTGTTTCTAGTTCTTCACATGCCAGTGGGAAATCATTCACATTATATCTTGATTTGCTAGTTTTCGTTTTCATTTTTTTTACAAACATCTTTAGCTATTCACTTTGCGCATCCTGGTTAAACAATCTAGCAGCAAAGATATTCAAGTTGATTATTTACAAGAATTTGCATATTTTGTTGAGGAGCAAGCCATATTCTGAAAAACTTCTAGTCCTCTGTAACAATGTGTGATCTTTTCATTCTGGTTCTTCTCATTCTGAGCTCTTTCTCAGTCTCTAAGCCATTATTCTTCTCTTACAGCTTTATGTTCCGCACTTCTTCAGCTTTGCTTTCATGTTCTTCATTCTAGTCTGACTTGCTCTGACTCCAGAGCAGACCAAACTAACAAAAAATAATAATTAAAAACTACCTATACTTATATAGGGTTTATATCTACTACCCCAATCATAGTTTTACAATGTGAACTCTCAATCTTGTTTGTACATCTAAAATGGCAATATAGTTTGTTTTCACTGATTCACTGAGACTAATGTAATATAATACTGATAACTATAAACATTCCTTTTTTTAGTTAATCAACATGTCGCTTTACAGAATTTCTTGCTAAGTTTTCTTTAGACACTGCACAAATCTAATTACAAGAATATATGTATGTAGTTAAATTTACTGGAAAAGTAATAAATTGTAACATTTACAGTTTTTTTCATTTTGGTGACACTTTAATTTGTGTATATTTCATAGCACATTGGATCCCTAAGAACAGAAACTCAAATAACTCATTATGGGATAATCCTCTTATTGTTAGAACTATCCTATCTTCTGGTGCTAATTATTCAGTTAGAATAATTGTAAATTAATAAAAGGAGTATATCAGTATACTGTTGTGATCAGTTATTAAGATTATGCACTAATTAGAAGTTTTACAACAAAACAGACTTCTAAACAAATGTTAATATATTGGTTGGTCTAGTCTAGAAAATGATAATACAGATTTAAAAATTAATTGTTAGAAAGATATTACCTGTATAGTTTTACCCAACTTTGAAGCTGTTTGAATGCTTTAAAAAAATATGCATATAGGAATGATATTAGAAGCCCTACCTGGTGGTCCAGGTTCCCCAGGTGGCCCAGGTAATCCATCTTTTCCTGGAAGACCTGGCTTCCCATGAGTTTGGGAAGCTAGCATAGCAGCAGGCAACTTCAGCTGAGACACAAACTGAGTCATCCTCTCTTCATTTATTAAAAAAAATCACAAGGATAGTAAAATAGCATTAAATATATTTTCAACACTTGGAAAAATACTTGTATCTACTATGTTATCTTCTGTATTATGGTCTATAATTTTTCAAATTATAAGTGGTCATTAAAATGGTTATTCTTTTTTTTTTTTACTTCTCCCTTTCTTCCTGGCTTGCTTTCTGATTTTTCCTGAGATGTGCATTTGAGTTTGGCAACATGTTATCTTTTTAATGCATTTAATTGCCATAGCCATGGGTGAAGGGCCAATGAGAGAAGCTTTATTATTTATAAATTTTAGTCTTTTAAGTAGATGGTCTGAAACTACTTTCTCAAAACATGAAAAGAAATAGATAAACTATTTTTTTTAGTTTAGTAATTTTAAGGGAGTCTTGTGCACTCCTCCCATATCCCCATTTAACTTTCCATTTCTGCCACATCACTTGTTTGACTTCCAGTCTTGTGCGCTTGAACAAAATAATGGGGAAGCTGGCTGGGATATGAGAGGTGCACACAGTCTCTCTCTGCAATTGGCCTAGTCTGAACTGAAACCTATTCCTTTATCAGGCATAGATGGAAAAAAACTGGGCTATGTTATCTTTCAAGATCTTTGGTATGTGGGAATCGTCTGTCCAATAGACATACTTGTATTTTTCTGACACATTAGTAATTGTAACATTTGATGAAAAATATTGCATGGAAGACATATCTGTTAAATAGCATCAACTCTTCCAAGAAAACCATCCCATATCATAGGTATTCCTTAATTCAAGGAACAAAAAGAAAATATTCTTTAGGAAACCCCTGAGTGCCTAAGAGTAGGATTATTTTGTTTCATTTTGTTCATTCTGTAATTTTTTTTGTCTCAGTCAGCAAAGAGAAAGAAAATGCTGAAAAAAGGTTATAGATCGCACAGGCTAGTTAGTCCCTGGATGACACTGATTGGAGAGCAGACCAGTATCAGAGACTTGGTGAGGAAGCTAGCAATATATGTTACTTTCCCTCTACCTTATTATGTTTGTGTAGTTCAGAAACTGACACTGAACATCACATCTATCTATGTAGTTCAAACTACCTGTGGTTTGCATAATTTCTCTTTAGAAGAGGAAAGAGAAGAAAGTCATAAGGGGGTCTTCTTTTGATTTTACTGCTTTACTTGACCCTTAGGGTTTTAACTAATGCCATTCATCAGAGTTGCATATTTGGCAAACCATATTTAAGACAGACCACCAAGTCCTTAAAAATCTCTTTTTTTACCATTTGTCCAGCACTGCAAGAAAAACATGTTTGATTATCTTCTCCCAAGATACAATTCATCATATTTTGAAGGATGTAGGATGGATATATGTTTCATTGCTATCTGTCCTCTAAAGGTCTTCTCTCTAAATCTAACAGATTAGTATCCTTTGTGATTCCAGTACACATTCAACAAGCAGATTATTAATTAAAGGTATTTTGAATGTCAATTCATGTATTTGTGATTGCAATAGTTGACTTGGAAGGAGCCTGCCTGCCTTAAGCATTTTAAATCTATTTGTATAAATGACTGACACTCAAATGTTACATATCCAGTAGATCTATAATGCACAATTGGAAGCAAATATTTACAAAGGAGATGTGAAACAGGTATTATATTTTCTCATATGCCATTTCCTTACCTTCAAAAACTCTAAGAACCTCCTGTCTGACATATTTTTTCATTTCCTCAAATGAAATTGAATCAGCCTGCAGAAATAAAAAATGAGAGAGCTTAAGAATAGATGGCTTGGGCAACAAAACAATCAAAACAAATAACATTGTCTCCATGTTTCTATTAAGAGCTCTTCAACAATAAAATTTATAAATAAAATTCATGTAATGAAAATCTGCTAGCATTACTACCATCATAACCATTCCTACCATCATACAAACAATACTATTGCCTTCAAATGCTTGTTTCTCAATTATTTGTCAAGAGTTTTATTTTGAATTTTCAAGAAAAAGATGGCCAACTCCAACCAATTAACAGCATGCAGACCTTAAGGCCCAGAACTTATTCCAACTGCAATTTCTGAATATAAAAATAGGATTTTCTGCCCTTGTGGTGTAGAAAACATATAAAAGCTTTGTTTAATCTTTAAAATAGGCTTAGAATAGAAACCCATTTCATTATCTTTGTTCATGATAAGTTCTTCCCATTAAATAATGCCATTTTGCCCACTGCAACTTTACCCTCTCCAAAATGTTAGGTGTAGCACATAGCCAATGAAGGTTGTCCGTTCCCTGCCCTTCAGCTTACCGGTATTCCTGGAATTCCTGGGACACCTGGAGGGCCCTTTTGACCTGGAGATCCTGAATTGCCTTTTTGCCCTGCAGATCCAGTAGGTCCTAGGGGCCCTTGGTCTCCTGGTAAGCCAGGCTTCCCCCTTTCACCTTGTGGGCCCCTGTCTCCCGGTATACCTTGATCACCCTGTTGAAACAAAAAAAGTATGCCGTGTCAAATACTTTGCTTGAGCTTTCATTTATCTTAAATCTCTTGAAAATGAAAACATTAATGATAATTAGAGGGGTGCAGTCCTTTATATTTCCAGCCAAAAACATCCTTAGAGCTTTGCAAGGGTGCTTATATAGCACTTTCTGCGTGTTCTTAAACATACTTTTTTTCCCTTAGGATTGGACAGCCACACTATTTTGGAAAAAGAAGAGTAACCAGCAGGTGAATTTCTACATGTTTTGAGGAATATTTTTTTGCCTTCAAATTCAAAGCACTTTATAGTCCTACTAAATAACATTTCTTTACACTACAGAATAACATTCTGTGAAAGAACCACACAGAGAAGACCAAGAAAACAGGAATGCATTAACAAAACAACCAGAAAATCCCATAAAGTTCTACTTTCTTATCAGCTATAAGGGTTTAGCACTGCAAAAGAAAGAAAATATAAGAAGATAGACAACTGAAGTATTTGATTCAAAGAAAGAAAGAGCCATGGTAATTCCTATTCTTCTAATTACAGTTTTTTTAAATACAGCAAATGTTTAAAACAGATCCTTCTTACTTAGTTTATCTTCTGAATTTTAGATAAAATAACCCTAACCCTAACCCTAATGTGTTTATCATAAGGGCTGCAAAGACAGTGTTGTCTACAATCCAAAATAAATTGAAATAAGTCCTCGTTGTAATATTAATTATATAAAGTGATTCATTACTCAAACTGTAATTATAAAGGTGACACATACAACTTAGATTTGATATATATATGAATCTACTTCTTCAACAATGGATAACTATATAAATCAGCCTTCTCCAGATTCATGTCCTCCAAATATACTAGAATTACAAAAATATCAAAAATTCCATCCCGAATCTCATACGAGTGTCGTTTTTTTTCATTCGGGTTGAAGAAATTTTTTTGGCTTCTTGAGCACATGAATCAGCATCACGAGTTTTCTTCCCTGGGCACCAAAAAGCCTCAATTATTAAAAATATCCTGTAAACTTAATAGGAACAAATGAGGGATAAAATATATGATGGGGAAGATCTGGCCTGACAGTAATAAATGTGAAAAGTGTTCCGTTCGGAAAAACGTGAGGTAGACCGGGTTCCAACAACAAGTCTTTATTAGTTGAGTTACAAGTGAAAAATGGAACATTGGCTCAAGCCGCGGCAGCCCTTTTATAGGGGCTTGCCTGCCGGCTTGTAGCCAATGACATTAGTTTGGTTTTGCCGCCTTTTTAGCGGCTCCTAGGATTGGTTCCTAGCGAACCAATCCCTATAGTGGCTTTCTTAGCCAATCAGAATGTGAGGTTAGGAGTCAATCATTTTAATATAGTACAAAAAGGATAGATCACCAGTTGTCTTGCAGCTGCTAAAAATCTAATACTATTTGGAGATGCCTTAATAGGAGTATGGAGGTCAGAATATGGGAAATAATCATCATACTCTAAGTCAGACCCCATTTAAAATGCTGCATCCAGTTCAGGTCGCTTTGGTCACAAACTTGGAATGAATTCATTAAGACTTCTAAATAATCTGCCATTTTAATCTGTTTGATTTCCATTGTATTAATATCCATCAAAGCTATAATACTACAGTTTATATGCATTTATATCTTACAAGTATGGATGTAAATTGAAAATAATAAGCTGGATAAATAGTATAATGATTGGCAAAGTAACTTACACGTTCTCCTTTGGGGCCTCTATCACCAGGTTTACCCATTCCACCCTACAAAAAATGGAAAGTATTGCTAAATATATATATTCTTGCTGACAAAGGCCAAAAGCGCAATTATAGTCTGCATACATAAATAGTTTTCTTACCTGAGCACCAGGCAATCCATCTTTCCCACTTAAGCCCTAAGGAAAAAGAAACATATTACCAAAGGTCTGAATTTTGCTATCTATATCTTAAGACAGAACAGAACCTAAGCATAAAGCCCTCAGAATCCAAAATGTCAACTGATAAAGTAATTGAAGACAGTCGGCAGTTACCCCAAGTCTTACTCATTCAGGTTCCAAAGGGCTCAATGCATTCTTCAATCACATGACCACAAAGTGGTTCTACCTGGCTGTTGGACTTAGAGTAGCATTTAATGCCTGCAAATTATCAATAAAACTAACTTCTAAACTAATATAATAAAATTACCCATTACTATATAGATACCTGGGTTAGAGTATGCACTTTTATTATTGTGAGGTCAATTTCCTTTACAGGTATGTTTAATTGCTGAGGAGGGTAAAGATAGTTTTATCACTTTTCCCTTGTAAGACAATGGAAAATCCCAGTAAATTTTAGCAGTTTCATTTTGGGGACCTGCAGAGGAGGAGTAAACAATAATTTTGGCCGGGTAGCTTTTCAGGGACTTAATATTAATAATTAATTAAAATGAATTAATCATATTATGGAATAAATTGGTTATGGTGCTCCCAGGATTATCGACACACTGGATACTATACCAAAAAATCATGGCTGGCATTGAGAAAAACTGCATTTAAAAAATTTCCATTTGTTAATTGCAAAAGACCACGTTGCTTGGATCTGCACATATATTATGCTGATACATTACAACTTCTTAGATTCTTGGGAAGAACCTGATGCATCTAAATACCAGCCCTAGTTAAAGAACTGGAAGCTGTGACTTCACATGATTGTGAACAAATAATAATAATATAACCATTCAATAATTGGCCATTAATTAATTAGCTGGAAGAAGAAAAAACAAATCCCTGTCTCAGGTCATACCAGAATCCCTTTTGAATTACTCACTGGTATTCCTGATGGTCCTTCTGGCCCTGGGAAGCCAACATCTCCAACAGGGCCTCTTTCACCCTAAAGGAAAAATAAAGAGTTTTTTTATATTAACTGAAAGCAATCAGAATACTAATACTATTATGGGAGTGCTGAATCCTAAATGCTCTTACAGGTTCTCCGGGGATTCCTGGTGGCCCTGGAGTGCCATGCTTTCCCTGGGAAAATAAATACAAGAAAATCACTTTTAAAAATGAATTATTTAGTCTGCTCTGTCATCACAGATGTTTTAATGTATATTAAGCCCATGTCACACTGCCCAACAGATGCAAAAAGGACACAACGGACGAGCAAAATGTTCCTTCCGTTGTTATCCGCTCTCAAAAGGGGCAAAAATTTGCATAATCGGAGCGGATAACACGGACGCGGGGAGGAACCAGGGTGGATGCAAAGTGGATGTGGAACGGAAGCCCAGCGGATGGAAGCGGATGGGAGCGGATGGCACATCCGCTGGGCTTCCGGGGGGCCTCAGCAAAGCGGACGCGGAACGGATACAGCAGATGCACAGCGGACGCAGAACGGATGAAGCGGATGCACAGCGGATGCACAGCGGAAGCCTAATGGATGCCTGGCGTTGATTGCGCATGCGGGCAGGATGCATTGCATCAGCCCCGCGGATATAACGGAAGCAGCTCGGAAGCAGCTCGCCATTCAGAGACCTGCTGCCAGACAGATTGGCTGCCTTTCCTGCCCTGCCTGCATGTCTTCCTGCAAGCCTTGGTGCCAGCCTTGGTGCCTGCCTCCCTGCCAGCCTTCCTGCCAGCCTTGGTGCCTGCCTCCCTGCGAGCCTTCCTGCCAGCCTTGGATCCTGCCAGCCTCCCTGCCAGCCAGCAACCCCACAACCATGCGGAAGCACAGCAAGCCTCAGCCATCTGCTGCCAGCCCTGGCAAGAGGGACAGGGCTACCATCCCGCCCCCTGGCCCTCACTCTGGTTCTGCTGGGGCTTCTGCAGCACGGGCTCGCTCTTCTGGGGCTGGGGCTTCTGCTGCTTCTGCTTCTGGAGGAGCTGATGACAAGCATTCCAGCACCAGCCACCTCCACAGCACCTGGACCCTTCACCCCTGAGACTGAGCGACCAAGAGGAGTGCTAGAGACTCCTTTTTGTTTTATAGCTTGTTGTTAATAAAGTCTATTTATGATTCACACACTTGCTTCATTTCTTTTTTTTAATGAAGTCTTGGTGGAAACTTTTAGAAATGGTTTAAGCCTTTGCATGCTTGTGGGATGGGTAAGGATAGCTGTGGGATGGGTTAGGATACCTGTGGGATGGTTAATAGCTATGGGATGGGTTAGGATAGCAGTGGGATAGATGAACCTCCAGTGCAAGCATAGTGGGACTGTATGGTCCACCCTCCCAGGTGCCACACCTATGGCCCTTTATTATCAATAATAATGTAATAATTATCCACACATGTCAACATAAACACAACTCTTTATTAAACGCCCTGTTCATTGTAGGCCAACCAAACATACATGGCCCAATCTTATCCGTGTGATGAGACAGGCTGAAGGAAGCATCCATTAAGCATCTACCATTCTGTCTTGCCACTCCACTGCTCCAGCTGGGGAGTTGCACCAGTGTCTCAGGAGGTTGCGCTGCTTCTTCGCTTCATGTGAGGCTCTGTTGGGGCCTTGCACATCCTCAGTGTTGATCAGGTTTCGCCCTTGCCTCCATTCCCCAGGCTCCATGTCCCCATTGGCTTCTTGGAGGTCCACGAGCCTGTTCTGCAAGACTGGGTAGCGGGTGCGCATGAGATTGTGCAGGATGCAGCAAGCTTCCATGATCCTCCTCACGGTCTCTGGGCAATGCTGCATGGTGGTGAGAAGTATCTGGAAACTGTTGGCCAGGATGCCAAAGGCGTTCTCCACCACCCGCCTTGCCCTGGACAGCATGTAGTTGAAGATCCTCTCTTCACGGGTGAGGAGTCTGGAGGTGTAGGGCTTCATGAGGTAGGTTGTGAGGGAGAAGTCGTCATCCCCCACGATGAAGTAGGGCACATCTTGTGTGTCGTTGGGCAGGGGGTCTGGATCTGGGAAGCCCACGATGAGGTTGCGTTCCAGCTCCTCCTTGAGGTGACTGTCGTTGTATACCTGGGCTTCTGAAGATGAGCCATTGCATGAAGCATCGATGTACATGAACTTGTAGTCAGCATCGACCATGGCGAAGAGGATGATACTGAAGAAGCCCTTGGAGTTGAAATAAATGGACCCCGACTTGGCTGGAGCTTTGCAGGCCGTGTGCTTGCCATCTATGGCTCCAACGGTATGTGGTAAGTTCCACTTCTGATACCACTGCTCTGCAACTTTCTTCCATCCTTCTTCAGTGGAGGGGTACTGGAGGAGCTCCTCCTTGTATTCTTCGATGATGGCCTGCACCACTTCTCTGACCACAATGCTGATGGTGTTGGATGGCACCCTCCAGCTGTACTGCATGCTCCTGTAGGTGGTCCCAGAGGCCAGGTGGTGCAGAGTGAGTGCCACCCTGAGCCCAGGTTCCAGGCTGGGCCGGAAGCTGGTGTTTACCTTGGTCAACCTGGGTGTCAGCCGCTGCACAACTTTGTCAAACATGGCTGGAGGCATCCTCATGAAGTTCTGGAACGCCCAAGTGTCTTCGTTCCTGAGCTCCACCATCAGCTTGCTATACAGTCCGTCCTCTGCTCTTCTGGCGAACCATCTTCAGACCCAGACTCTTTGGCTGCCTCTTTTTCTTCTCGCAGTAGAGTTCACAGAGCCTGCAGATGGATTTGCACTGTTGCAGAACGATGGTGGCTGCCGAAAGGACTTTGTTACAATCCACGGTGGACATGACTGGATGCTGTGGAAGAGGAAGAGCCAGATGAAGGCTGCAGAGGTCTACACCGCTGGGCTGCTGTTCTGAAAGTGAGATGCAGATGAGTTGCTCCCCCTTTTTATAGGAAATATAGGTTTTCCGCTAGGCATCCTCTAGGCATCCTCTAGGCATCCTCTGGACATCCTTAATATCCGAGATAGGTCCCCTCTGCGAACGTTTTTTCCGTTTTAAATGCTTTGTTTCCATGCTGCAGCCATTCTGCATCCGTTCTGTATCCGTTCCACCTCCGTTCCGCTTCCTCCCTGCGTCCGAGCGGATGCGAGTTGCACGGATGCGCAGCGGATGCCTAGCGGATATAGCGGATGTGTAACAGATGTGTAACGGATGCCTAGCGGATGCGTAGAGGATGCAGAACGGATGAACTGGATACATTTTCCGTGCAAAAGTTTTGGGCAGCCCAAAACCTTTGGAGCGGATGAAATGTCAATAAACGGATGTTGGACAGATAGAGAGGAAGCAAAACGGAGGCAGTGAGTACATCGCATTTTCCAATGGATGGCAAGCTTTTTTCTCCATTTTACATCCTCTTTGTATCCGTTGGTTCAGTGTGACATGGGCTTTAGATGACAGTATATTACACTGATATTGCCTGAGCAATGAATTCTTCCTTAGTTATAAAAGCTTTTGGTTCCATTCTTATATATACAAACTATACTAATGTAGCCTACTCACCCTAAATTCAGTGACACTTATTTCTGAACAGTAAAGCATCTTTAAAAATTTTTTTAAAAATATCTTGAGATTGTTAAATCTTCTTAGGATATAAATTGATCCTAAAATACTTTTCAGATGGCATAAATTAAGTGGAGCTTTAGTTATAAAAATATATCATAAAAAGAAGAGTCATAGCTTAAGTGCTGCATGTGTTAGTCCTTCAACCCCAAAATTTGCTCCCCAAAATGGAGCAAAATTGTCACATTACTGTTTTCTATTTCCTCACACTTAAATCAAAGTGAGAATCAGAGCAAAAATCCCCTAGAAGGTGAATTGCTTCTTTTCCTATGTTACATGTGTATAAGTTGGATGAAAATGTGAAAAGATTTTGGTATCACTCTTTCCAATGATATCACATTAATAGATGCCCCTCCCAATAGACTCTCAACAAATCAGGAGGTTGATCTATAGCCCAGCTGAATGTACCCATTGCAGTAATACTATAAAATGGATTACAGATAGAACAAAGAAAAAAAAAAAGAGAAGATCAGATAGTCATTCATTCATTCATGCAATTCTTCCATGACAGATTTCTTAATTCTGAATGTAGGTGTGGACTTGTTTTTTCATTGTCTTGTTGTTTGTTTTAATTTCTAGCATAAAATAAATAAGGAATAATTCTTCTTGATTTGCTAATGACAAAAAAATTTCCTCTAAAACTGAATGCTCAACACTTTCTAAATATGAATGGAGATCATCTGTAAAAAGAAAAAGTTAAGATTAGCTATTTGGGTATAGTTCGAAATTCTTTTGAAAATTCAAAGTGAGATAGCAAGTAACATAGGAGGTATTTTATAGTAAGAAAAGAGCATATAAGAAAAGATTAATGATTAGGTATGACAATTTTGATTCTGAACATCCAGCAGAGTATTTGGTTACAATTTCCAACAGTTTGAACACATTGTTATACAATGCATGACTAGCAGACTTTACTCTTATTATTTACTCCAGTTATTGTGATTACTATTCACTTCCACAAAATGGAAACATACTTACAGGTATTCCTGGAACTCCTGGAGGTCCCACTGATCCCTGGTCACCCTAAAAAAGACATACTACATTGCAGTATTTCCAAAGTATATCTCTTTACTCAGGACATGACACTTTACCTTAAATTATCCCAAAAAATCTTCAAGGCATGAACTTTTTACATGTAGTCATATGTAAACTGTATGTATGTAGGTCACAATTGTTTTGCCATATTCAACCAGAAAACAAAGAAATTAAGTTTTCTGAGTGGTAGACTAAAAGTATGTATAATCTCCTTTTTGTCATTTATTAACCTCACTGCATGGATAGGACATTTTCTTTTCCTAAATTTGAAGTTATACTACAATTAAGGCAATCTAAATTTCCTGCCAACTTGGTGCTTAAAGAACATAATAGAGAAGCTTATTGAAATGAAGTCAGTTGAATGTAATTTATTCCTGGAATATACCTATTAAGAGTCTATTATAGTAGTAATACAACTTCTACTGTCCTGGCAACTGCTGCCAAATGCACCATAATTATATAATGTAGAGTATATAATACTCTAATAAACAATATCTGATTGGTTTCTCACATTCATCTAATATACATATAGGCTTGTAGCCACAGGCAAAATGACAACTTATGTAAATATTTATCGGACTTTATAGGACTTATCAGCTTTTGTAATCTGATATACTGATTTCTGAAAAGGATGCTCTGGAGGCACAAATATCCCTATGTATATTTCAAATAAACCACAATGAAGAATCACCAGTTACAATCTCAAGACATCCAGAGGAACAAGGTGGAATTTTATCACTAATATTAGGAAAAGACATAATAGCAGCTTCCATTCTTTTTCCTTTTGCCAGGGAAGTGTTCTGTACAAAAATAGTAGACTCCTAAAGACTGAATTCTGATTGGCTAAAGAACTCAAATGGGGATTGGTTCAATAGGAACCAATCCACATAAATGCTAAAAAGGCGGCAAATATCAAATACCTGTCATTGGCTAAAGCCGGTAGAGAAAAACATATAAAAGGCTGCCGCAGCCTGAGCCAATGTTCCGTTTTACCAACTGTGTTACTTAATAAAGACCTTGTTGTTGGAACCCGGTCTACCTCACGTTTTTCCGGACGGAACACTGGCGACAAGGATGGGATCGTCCTAAACGCGAGACTGAGCATGCGATGACAGATAAAAAAAACCAGACGAAAAACAATGGCTGGAAACAATGCGCCGCCCGCACCCTTCAATCCCAATGAAGAAGATTGGGAATCCTACGTAGACCGTTTCCAGATGTATCTGGAGAGCAATGAAATGGAGGAAATCTCAGACCAGCATAAGAGAGCTGTTTTCTTGACACACTGTGGGCCCTCAGTCTTCAAAATGGCCAAGGTTTTGGTGAAGCCCCGAGATGTGAAACAATTGACTTGGACAGAGCTCCAAAGAACACTAAAGGCCCACAATGCACCGGTGGTATCAAATCTAATCAAGCGGCATGAGTTTTATCTGAGAGACCAGAAAGAAGGCGAAACCATCGCTGATTTTGTGGCAGCCCTCCGACAAATAGGGGGAGCGTGCGAGTTTCTGAACTTAGATGAAGCGATGCGGGATCGAGTAATATTGGGTTTAAGAGACTCTAACATATAGAGCAAACTGCTGAATAAACCCAATATAACAGTAGCCGAAGCTATCGCAGAAGCCACGGCCGCTGAAGCCGCGAAAAAATCGGCAGTCAAAATGAAGCAAATGAACGTGAACAATGACGAAACAAGCCTGGCTAGAGGGAAGAAACAATCTCCCGTCACCACGCACTACGAAGAATTTGACGAGACGTCAGAATCTGGGGAGGAAGACGATGAAGTCCACCGCCTATACGCCAACAAGAAAGGGCGCGAAAACAGAAATCGGTGGGAATGCGCTGGCTGTGGGGGAAACCATCCTCGAGCCAATTGCAGATTCCTTGATGCCATTTGCAGAGCGTGCAAGACAAGGGGGCACATCGAGAAAGTCTGCAGGAACAGAAAAAATTACAGCCCAAAAAGACGCAGCAACTCCCCAGCAAAAGCTGAGCCAAGACAACCCGAGAGAACGTGGCAGCGAAACAAGCAAGCCACGAACCGAGAGAAAGCATACCTGACTTTCACTATCGGAAGCGCTCAGACGGAGAGTGGGAAGAAGGTAAAAATAATTGTAAAAATTGAAGACAACCCCTGCGAGATGGAGGTTGACTCTGGATCTTTCCTATCAATGGTGTCATGGGACACCATCAAAAAACTGGTTCCAGACATCAAAATCAAGGAACTCCAGAGACAAAAATTAACCCTCAAGGACTACCAAGGAAACTGAATTCCTGTAGTAGGCCTGGGATATTTCCGAGTTGCCTACAAGCAACATGTCACTGTACTACCATTGACAATAGTCGACCGAGACCAACCAAGCCTCCTGGGCATCGAATGGTTCGCACCATTGGGCATCGGGATGACCGGAGTAGACCGGGTGGCCGCAACCAACTGGGAAGAAGACCTCATCCAAGAATTCCAGGACGTTTTCGATGGCTCCCTAGGCAGTTATCGGGGGACCCCAATTTCTTTTAGTCTAGACCCCCAAGTAGCCCCTAGAAGACTAAAGGCCAGACGAGTTCCTTTTGCTCTAAAAGCAAAAATAGAGAAACAACTAGATAAATTGATAAATCAAGGGGTCTTAGAGCCTGTAGACCATGCCAAATGGGAAACACCAATTGTAACGCCAATTAAACCAGACGGTTCGGTTCGAATCTATGGCGACTACAAGGCTACCCTGAACCACGCATTGCAACAAAGCGCATACCCGGGTGCCAGTTGTACAACACTTATTATACTCCCTTGGGGGAGGAAAAGTTTTCGCTAAACTAGACCTAACACAAGCGTACCAACAGCTCCCAGTAGACCCTTTAACGGCTGAAGCACAAACAATAGTGACTCACAAAGGGGCATTCAAATGCAACAGACTCCAATTTGGAGTGAGTGTAGCCCCAGGCGTTTTCCAGAGCCTCATGGAATGCCTGTTAAATGGTATAAAAGGAGTCGTACCATACTTCAACGACGTCCTAATTTCGGCCAAAGATGCGACCCAACTTAAAAAAAGACTTAAAGATGTACTAAATAAATTCAGAGAGTCTGGCCTTAAAGTAAAAAAAGAAAAATGCTGTTTAATGACTGATCGCGTCGAATTCTTGGGCTATTTGATAGACGGAGAGGGTATACACCTGACCGAAAAAAATGTCAGAGCTATTAAAGACACACCAGAACCAAGGAACAAAACTGAACTGCAGGCATTCTTGGGACTAATAAATTTTTATAATGTGTTCCTACCCCCAAAGCAACAATAGCGGAACCATTGCACCAATTACTGGATAAGCAAGCAATTTGGACTTGGGGTTATAGAGAAAAGAAAGCCTTCCAAAAAATAAAAAACTTATTAACATCAAACACCGTTCTTATCCAGTTTAGCAATACACTGCCATTGACGGTGACCTGCGACGCCTCACCATTTGGAGTCGGTGCCATCCTGTGTCACAAATTGCCAGATGGAAGAGAGGCACCCGTCGCATACTATTCAAAGACTCTGTCTAAAACCGAGCGAAATTACAGTCAGTTAGACAGGGAAGCCCTGGCAATCGTCACCGGAGTAAAACGCTTCCACGAGTACCTATATGGAAGGACATTTGTAATAGTAACGGACCACAAACCGCTACTGGGAATTTTGGCGGGAAACAAGCCAACACCGAACATTTTGTCCCCGCGAATGACTAGATGGTCAGAATTCCTAGCAGCCTACTCTTATACCCTAATATATCGCCCTGGGAAACAAATCTCCCATGCAGACGCATTAAGCAGAGCACCGCTACCAACTTTAGAGGAAGACCCGGCACCGACGCCGACCACCCTGCAGATAGAGACATGCCCAAATCTGCCCATATCTGCATATGATGTTGCCAGAGCCACCGCAAAGGACCCATTGACTGCCTGTATACTGAACTGGGTAGGTAAAGGCTGGCCGGAAAACCAAAAAACTGAGAATTTTAAACCTTTCCGGACCAGACAAACTGAACTCTCAATTCAAAAAGGTTGTTTGTTGTGGGGTGATCGGGTAGTTATCCCCTCCAAATTACAAACGAGGGTTCTCAATATGCTTCACGAAGGCCACCCTGGAATTGTTAAAATGAAAAGCCTTGCTAGAAGCTATGTCTGGTGGCCGAGTATAGATAGGGACATCGAATACTGGGTAAACTCTTGTAACAAATGCCAAAGAAATAGGCCTTCCCCGCCACAAGCACCCATAAGGGACTGGGAAACCCCACGAGGCCCTTGGTCATGAATCCACATAGACTTTGCGGGTCCAACTAAGGGACATACCTTCCTAATTGTCGTAGATGCATACTCAAACTGGCTAGAGGTTAAAATCATGCCATCTACGACAACTGAAACCGTTATTAAACAACTTGACAAACTCTTTGCAACCCATGGCCTGCCAGACGTCCTAGTGTCCGACAATGGGCCACAATTAACGAGCATCCAATTCGAATAATACGTATCCTCCCTAGGTATCAGACATGCCCTAACCGCTCCGGCCCACCCGGCTGCAAACAGTAGGGCAGAGAGAATGGTTAGATTTACCAAAGAAGGTTTAGAAAGGATGGACATTGGGGATGTCCAAGATAAAATAAATCGCCTACTCACCCTCCAGCATATCACACCCAGTACCATAACAAACAAAAGTCCGGCGGAATTACTAATCGGGAGAAAACTTAGATCGCAACTAGACAGATTGCACCCAAACTATACACCAGAAACCCCACCCCGACTCCTCCACCCGTTTCAGGACATTTGAAATAGGCGACCTAGTCTATGCAAAAAACTTTACTGGGGACCCATTATGGCTTCCAGGAAAAATTACACAAATTACAGGCCCCTGGTCCTACCGACTAACCATAGACGACGGCAGGGAATGGAAGTGGCACACAGACCAGCTTCGCTCCCGAAACATTGAAAGAATTACAAACACACAACCACAAATATTAAAAAACGACGAAAATCAAACCAAAGAGGGGGGGGAGAAATACGAGAAAATAATAAAGAACCGTTTAAATTAAACACAGAATACAATAACTACCAAAAAGAGCAAAAAAGAGACTTACAGTTAGAAGAAACTTGCGAGAGGAGTCCAATCGAAGGGGCCAGCCAGGCCAGCTCGAGCTGCCCGGAGAAACCAGGAGGGAGCGGCAAAACCACCGGCCTAAGAAAATCAGGCGGCAGTAAAATGGCTGACTCACCCTTCCAGGCGGTTCCATGGAGAAAGACCGGAGAGACAACAACCCCATCCGAACCAGTCAAAGTCTCCAACAGAAATGAACCGTGCAAGTCCAGTCGAGTCAAAAGAAGCCCCACCTACCTACGCGACTACATCACCATGTAGGACTGAACCAAGAGGGGAGGGGTGTTCTGTTTAAAAATAGTAGACTCCTAAAGACTGAATTCTGATTGGCTAAAGAACTCGAATGGGGATTGGTTCAATAGGAACCAATCCACATAACTGCTAAAAAGGCGGCAAATATCAAATACCTGTCATTGGCTAAAGCCGGCAGAGAAAAACATATAAAAGGCTGCCGCAGCTTGAGCCAATGTTCCTTTTTTCCAACTGTGTTACTTAATAAAGACTTTGTTGTTGGAACCCGGTCTACCTCGCGTTTTTCCGGACGGAACAGGAAGGATGCATTATAAATCAAAGCTATTTAATAGAAGGTAACAAGTTGCTCAATAACAATCACAGACAATATAGAAAGATGATTTGCAAAGATTAGGAAAGCAAAGTTTATACAGGTTGAATCTGCATCTTGGTATTTTGTACTGTATGATTTTTACCAAGGTGGTTCAGAAACCAAGGTTTATGGTTACTGTTTTATGAATCCAGCCAATGTTTTTCACAAAAACATGGTTATCTAAGCCATGACTTAATGCTATATGTAAAATCAAGTATAGTTTTTTCTTCCCCCAGCCTAAATTTTATCTGAATTGACAGTACATTCCATTTGGATTCACAGGCCATGCCATAATTGCCAACCTGGTGCAAAGCAGTTTGCCCAAAAGAAATAGCAGTTAGTGTCCAAGAATCATCAGCCAATATTTTTGTTGTGCATAGCAACTTTTTCTTTTACCTTCAACTTATTCTGTGAAATTGCCCGAGCACAAATGGCAACATCTCATGTGCTTGGTGCTGTCATAAGACTAAGGTGATATCCATTTGCTTAAAATACTCAGTTTTGTGGCTGTTGTAAAATTTTAATTATTCTGTTCTAAATGGAGGCATTTCCTATATGATTTAAACATGTAAAGATAATTGAAAAAAGAATGATAATTGTCAGGAGGTAAATGCAATCAATTTTCCACATTTATTTTGTGATTAAAATGCTACCTTTTCTCCTGGTAGTCCTTCTAAGCCTGGTAGTCCCATTGGGCCCGCTTCACCCTTGAAAAGAAATAAAAAAGACAGTAGTTTCTGATTTCAACATCCTCTAAGTACATCAAGCCAGATATATTTTACGAGCTGCTAAACACACTGCTTACTTGGAAATGACAATTTTTGCCCTGCTGAGCATTTTAATGACTTGAAACTAAGATTCAGATTCAAGACTGTTTTCTGTGTGATGTCTGGCTATACAGTATTTCGGTTACACAGGAGCATAACTTGTGATTATAGTCTCTTGCACAAATAAGAACTAATGGTCATTTTAGCTTCTTTTAAAAGGATCTGAGCCTAGTACTAAATTGTTTTCCATCATCACATCTGATAAAATTTAATACCATAGTTCAACTATAAAGTGGTTCCTTTTATAAGGTCAGACTCTCTTTTAGCGTAATAAGTAAACCAAATGGTAAATGTTGGCTTCTAGTTTTGAAATTGGACAAAATGACTTCCACAAATCTCCTCTCCATCTTGACATTATGTTCTCCATGGCCATTTGCTTTCTTTCCCTAACTAAGACTAACTATCCAGAGGGAGAGAAGAAGGTGAATGGAAACTAGAAATTGAAACTAATGACCAAACACATAAGGGCACATCTTACAAATAAGGACTCATTTTACCCATTACATACCACAAGTCCAGTCTCCCCCTTTGGGCCCTGTAAGAAAATAGTACATCATTTATTTATGAGACTGATACTCCATGAGACTGATCCAATGATTTTATGGCCTTTTATCAGAATCAAGAATTTTCCACTGTCAAATGAATTAGCCTATAAAATGTATTATTTGATGGTTTAGGAACCATCATTCCACAAATGTTCTGAGTTTAGAAAAAAATGGTATTTGAAAAATAATCTGGGGAATGCCTTTATTTTCCATGTACTATAATACTTTTATTCCTCAATATATGCAGTGAATTACTTTGCAAGAAATAGATCATTTACAGCAGATTATTTGTTTGTTTGTTTGTTTATCATGTTTCTTAACCACCCATTTCCCTCAAGATAATTTATCATTTATCCACAAATAATAAATGAATTCATATTGATTCTGCTCTATGAATAAACTCATGCATCCACTAGGGTTGCATCATTCCACCATTAGGGTTGGGCAAGAAATCCTGCACATATCGATTGAATTATCTAAGGGAATAAGTTTGAAATCTTGTAATAAGTATTTGCAATGTAATGCCTGTAATCAAAGTAAGAGCAGGGTTATACCGGCTAATAGAGTTGATGGATTTACTACTAAAGAGCCTTTAGAAGTAGTATTTGCTGATTTAATAGGTCTGAAAAAACCAAGTGTAGGAGGAGCTCGCTACATACTAAGTATAATGGACCACTATTCTAGATATGGGTTTTGCTATTTAATGAAGAGCAAAACTGAAACATATCGAAATCTATTTAATTGGATAAAATTTGCAGAAAGAAAAACTAAAAAGAAATTAGTAACTCTCATAACAGATAATGGTACAGAATTTACAAATAATAAATTCCAGAACAGACTAAGAATGTTAGGTATTCAACATAAAATGTCTGCACCATATAGGCCACAACATAATGCCTTTATAGAGAGAAGAGGCCAAACATTACAATCAATGGCACGAACTATGATGTCTGATTCAGGATTACCTGACAATTTATGGGGAGAAGCAATAATGTGTGGTAATCATATATTAAATAATGTTGTTAATTCAACAACAGGTGAATTACCATTCACACTGTGGCATGGTACAAAACCTGATTTAAGTTACATGCACACATTTGGAGCACCAGCATGGGTGCATATCCCTACACAACTTAGACACAAAGGACAGCATAGAGCTAAAAGATTATTTTTTGTAGGATATACATCTAATCATAGATCTTATAGATTCTGGGAACCAGGTACATCTAGAGTTTACACCAGTGCTTGTGCAAAATTCCTAGAACATGTAGGATGGAATAGATTAGAGCAAGATTTAAATAATGAAGTAATGATTGAACCCTACAAAAGGCAGAAAGATCAGATTAGCTATAAGAAGAGTCCAATTAAAGAAGAAGTCCACGAAGAGCAAATAGGACCAGAACAAGAGGAAATAGTTGATCAGGAAGAGTTACATAATCAAGAACAATTAATAAAGGAAAGTCCACCTGTAAGTCCTATAATACCTAGATGTACTACACGTGTAACTAGACCACCTGATAGGTATCAAGCAAGTATAGTTTGCCAAGTAACTAAAGTTCCAACTAGTGTAGATGAACTTAGGATGTATCCTGCTAAGGATCAGGAGAATTGGCAAAAGGCAATGGAAAAAGAACTAAATTCATTAAAGGTAATGAAAGTGTATGAAGATGCCAAATTACCTCCAGGAGAAAAATCCATTGGGTGCAAATGGATATTTAAAGTAAAAACTGGAAATGATGGGACTGTTACCCATAAAGCTAGGTTAGTAGCTCAAGGATTTAATCAAATTGCATCTGATTACGATGAAGTTTTTGCACCAAGCCTTAAAGCAACATCTTTAAGAGCAGCATTAGTGTGGGCAGCTAAGAAAAACTATGTCATTAACCATTTAGATGTAGAAACTGCTTATCTACATGCACCATTGCAGCACACTATATATTTAAGAAAACCAATTGGTATAAAAGAAAATAAAGTAAATATTAATGATTGTTGGAAACTCAAAAAGAGTCTTTATGGGTTGAAACAATCTGGGTTTGAGTGGAACCAATATATTGTGAAAGAGTTAAACAATATAGGTTTTAAATCTGGTTTAGCAGATCCATGTGTGTTTAAAAGAGAAAATAATGGAACGGTGTCATTATTGTTATTATTTACAGATGATATTGCTTTGATAACTAAGACTAATAATGAAGCTAATGAGATTATATCATTATTAGCCAAAAAGATAAAAATAAAGCATTTAGGTGAAATTAAAAGGTATCTAGGATTGACAATTAATAAAACAAATAATGGTTTTAAGATATCTCAAGAAGATAAAATTTGCCAATTAATTAAAACTTATAAGATGGAACTTTGTAAACCAGCAAAGACTCCAATGAGACAGGAAGTTTGCCAAACTAATGATCAAAGTCCCAAATTTGATAAGTCCATATATCAATCTTTGATTGGTAGCTTATCATATATAAGCAATTGGTCAAGGCCAGATATAGCTTATAGTGTAAATCAGCTGGCACGTTTTAATTCAGATCCAAAACAATGTCATTGGCAATCCTTAAAAAGAATATTAAGATATCTTAAAGGAACAATGAACCATGCATTGTATATAGAACCAAAGGGTGATTTGAGTCTTAGTGCCTATGCAGATGCAAGTTTTGCAACTGATATAAACACTAGAAAATCAACATCTGGGATGGCTATATTATTTGGTAAGACACTAATAGGATGGAGGTCAATCAGACAACAGCATATTAGCTTGTCCACGATGGAAGCTGAATTTTCATGTCTGTCATTATTATGCACTGACTTGATTTTCTACAAACAGTTATTATTAGACATGGGTATAACTGTAAAAGATTCCATTATTGTGTACGAGGATAACCAAGCAGCTATAAAGTTAGCTACTAGTATTGCTGTAAAAACTAAATCAAAACATACTGATTTAAGATATTTAAATGTTAGAGAATCAGTGAAGAATGGAATAATTAAATTGGAATACTGCATGACAGAAGAAAACATTGCAGACCAATTTACAAAAGCTCAAGGAGCAATTAAGTTTAAAGAGAGTTGTAAGAAATATAATTTAAAGATGTAAATGATTCATAGTTATTATTTAACCTAAAAGGGGAGAATGTTAGGGATAACATTGTTTACCCTAACTGGTTTAGGTGAAATAATAACTATGAATCATAGTTGTGTATGTTAAAGTGTCTGCAGCTTTAACTGTGGGATAGTAATTAAGGGAGTGGTTATGAAAACACTATAAAAGTAGCAAGTCTACAGCTTGCTCGCTCTGGCTTTGATGATCCCTGATTACTGCTTGGAATCAAGACTGCATTGCTCGAACGGGAGAGACAACAAAGGACTGATTTGTAAGTGAACTGACATAGGATATTCTACATGGACTTTGCTAACTGAATATCCCTGAATGGACTGACTACTTGATACATGACTATTGGACTGTTATTTGACTATGCCATGAACTTATAATGGAATAAACTATATTCTTGATAGCACAAGCGTATCTGTTATTTTTACTGTATGTTGATAAACATACAAGCTTAGCTCACTCATTTATCTGTGTGCCTATCTGACTAACGCTGCACATTCTGTTTAGCTTGTCTCCCTAACCCTGGTTGGGGAACCCAGGCTTAACAATTTTTAATAATGATATTTGCATGTTTATAAAATAAAATGTTTTCTTTAGAAATAAATGATAACCAATTTTAAAAGCCCATTTTTAAATGGAAAGAATGAGGCTAATTGGTTTAGTGTAAGTCTTGAAATCTGAATTTTTTATTTTTTGAGAGAACCACCCTTAATTCTCATTTCACTTAGGATCAATATTTGTTCTTTTTAGCAGCAATTGTAGAAATCTGGACAAATAGGTTCTTCAAATGGAATCAAGGTTCCAATCTTCTGATATAATTTTCTGTAATCATTTGGCACGTTGATCTAAAATTCAAGGAGAAAATCTAACAGGACTTTTTTTTTCAAAGAAATGCTAGAAAAGATATCTATGAATTACTTCTTCTGGGTACTAATGAATCTGTTTAGCAATGAATAGGCTCTATCTCCAAGTAAAAAATTGTATATTGTAGCTACATCTGAGAAATGATTGTTAAAATACAATCTCAGAGAAAACTTAAAATACAATTCTTTATATTTTATTGCTCTCAATACATTATTTTAAAGTAGAATCATATTTACATTGGCATCTTACATTTGATACTTCTACAATTCAATTTATCTAATAAATGACTTTAATATATTGAAGAATATTATATCAATTTGCAGTGAAATGTTGAGTGTTCAGTTTCACAAAAATATTAGTTAAATATCCTAGCAGCGATCCTTGAAATCACTGATAATAAACTTACATGCCTTTCCTTAATTAAATATTGATAAAGTCAATTTTTCAATTCAAAAGCATGTGTCAAAATATTTCCCAAAGCAGCCAGTCATAGTATACAGTAAAAAACCCAAATCTGGAGAATAATATTGTCTTGACAGGCCTGGCTTTTATATAGATCATAATATTTATTATTGTTTGTAGAAACCTCTCCAGTGCTGTACTCAATTATTCTTATCAAATGCTTGCTTATGAAACATTACTCATTCCTGTGATTTCTTTCTTTTGAAACAAATCCTCATTTATTTTACTGTCATCAACAAATCTAAACTATAGAATACTTTATTGGCCAAGTGTGATTGGACACACAAGGAATTTGTCTTGGTGTAAATACTCTCAGTAAATTACTAAAAAAGCATTTTTACTGCTATCCATCATCTGATATATCTGAATGAAAAGTTCTGTGTTTATCTTTTCAATTAATTAATCTCATATATATGTAATTTGTTGGAAAACTGTCATAAAAGAGATACTTGGAAACTCTTTCCAATCATCTCATTATGTATCAGAAAATTACATTAACAATAATTGTGTCAATTTTTTACAGGCTGATAAGAAACAAGAGGTGATTCTGGAGGGATATTTTTCACCGATTCCAATTCAATTTTTCATTTCATTTCTTTTTTTTGAGTGAAAAAGTTCTGGAGAATTGTTAGGTAAGTTATCACAACTTATTTTCAGAAGTTATTTTATTTGTTATGGTTTTTATTTTTAATTGGCAGCTTTTTCTGACAAATAATATATTAAAGATTTCCTTCTCCAGAAGCTCTTGGGAAACCAAAAGATGCTTAACTTCTACTATACTTTTTGATCTAGACTTATTTTTGTCAATACTGTAGCATTTCGGTTACCCTTTTCCATTTTTTGTCAAAAGTCTAAAGTCTTTAGCTGAGGATAGACCAGATCCTGGCTCTCCCAGTGTGAATTTAATATCTTGAACACAAAACTACATTGGACTTATACAGGCAAAGTGGGAGGCCGGCACATGCAGTATCAGAATGCTGTTGTAGAATCAGGACAACTGCAACCCAGTGAAGTTCATTGTGTCGGACTGCACTATGTAGTAATATGCTATTTTAAAAATAAAATTATAATCTTCATGTTTAAACTCTTTTGAATTTTTTAAAAGTAATTGAACATGGTTTTTATTTCTAACTGTAAACTGCATGGACCAAGATTATGATACTCATTGGACTTGACAGGCTTGCCATCTCTAACTGTGCGGATTTATAATTTATTTTTTAAACCACTTTTTTTCTTCCATGGAAAAAAGCCAAAAATCATAATTTTTAAAAATGTATAATGTCATATTGAAAAATACTTTGAAAGACATCAAAATGAAGTGGAATTTAGGTACTAGTTAATGTTACTACTATGCAAAATACTGTTTTTCTTTTTATCAGTCTGTTTCTGGATGGAAACAAGAAAGTATTGCAACTTCTACAAATTTGGATGTATATTCATATATAATAAATATCAAACTATAATAATGCCATACTTACAGGAGGTCCAGGGGGACCAGCATAACTAGAACTTCCCTGCAAGGGAAAAAAAGACTTCACATTAAATTAAATTTTAAATCTTGTAAAATGACTTATAGTTCGTTTAGTGCCATTGGCCTTACTTTTTTTAATTGATCTTTTGTGGAGTAAGAATATTTTGTTTTATCTTATGGAATACTATATGTTTCAGATGTAAAAGATGTGGATAGTTCTTAGAAGATCTGCACTGATTTTTTTTAAAATATAAACTATTAAAACTTTTCCATTTTGCTATTTTTAATTAATAAAAGCAGGATATACGTTCAACAAGAAAAAAATGTTTTCCATGCTATGAAATACCTGTAGTTTATATAAGCTGCTCATGCCACTACTTTCACTATATGACATACCCTGAAGAAAAAGTAAAAAGAATATATTAATGAGAAACCATAAAACTCAGAATAAGTCCTGATACCTTCTAAGATATCAGCACTACATATTCTGAGACAACAATATGAAACAGAAATTCTCCTACACCAAAAAGCAGGTTTGGGAAAATTCTGGATCTCCAGGATCAACCTACAGGTTCCCTCCTGTTCCAAAGCCACCTTACTCCAATTTTCTAGCTTTCTCCAGGGCAGGGTAAACTATGAGGCAGAATGACTCTGGCTTGCACTAAAATGGCCTTCCATTTGACCATGCAAAAAGCAAAGTCTTGAAGGAGTTGTGCAGATTGACATTTCCACCTCCAAAGCCTTTTTTTTCTATGCAGTAAATGATTGGAAAATATAATCCAAATATTTTCAAGGACTATCACTGAATAATATTTCTCCATATGTTGCTGCATAAAGAAGGTCTCCATGAAGAATGAGACAGGAGAACTTCCCTGCTTTGATTCCATGGACTATCTTTCTCCAGGAAGATATTGTTTCTGCTTCCAGAAACAGATCATGTTAAGACCAGGCATTTCTCTAGGAATAAAGGGACTGATAACATTTGACCTACTGAAGCTGTTAGGAAATTAATTCTAGCCCCAGAGTAAATTCAGTTTTTCCCTGATACAGACCTTTCCTGTTGATATATTACCCTAACTTTGGGAATCTATTCCAGTAAAATCACACTATGAAATATTTTAGGACTTCAGCCACTTGTAAGATAATTCAAATTACTTACAGGTGGTCCAGGCTTCCCAGGAGCACCATCATTTCCCTAAACCAAAAAAAGAATAACACTCTGAAAAGACCTGTTCCACAGAGACCAGTAAGTATTATATACACAGATAATACTTGCATTTAAAATGTGTAGTACAAAGTAAACAATATTTAGAATTGTTAGAGCTCTTTCACATAAAAATATTTTTGAATGCTACCTCTTATCTCAATGGCAATTCAAAAAGTCCTCTGCACTTCAGTTTAATGATTAAGAAATATTCTAATCTAATCATGGGGACAATTACCATGCAAATTAAAAACTTAATTCTATTCTTTTACTTGCATTTTAAAAAATATATTCAGAAGAAAAAGAGCAAATCAACATTCTTTTTGTGAGTGCTGTAATATACTATCAGTAACTATGGTACTTCACTGTGGGGTACAGAATTTGACAGATAGATTACTAAAGTTAATAAAGTTGAAAAAAATGGAGATATTTTATTGAAGATAAAAATATTTTTTCTAAATAACTGCCACCAGTTCCCTGTGACAAATTGTCTCCACAATGCTAAAAACTTTATGACAAATTGTCTCTTCAATATATAAATTCAGAATATAAAAATGAAAAGAAAGTGTATTGCTCTATTTTAAAAGATGGCATTGATAGTGATTAATCTGTACCATGAAACAAATTGTTGTTGCAGAAGGCATTCATTCTCAAATGAAGAACATTAAACCACGGGTGGGTTATGGGAGTCTCAAGAATGCTGTTGACATTGAAGATCTCAGAACACTTCAAACTTAAGGTTTTTTTTAATGAACTCATCTATTCTTTGTACATTTCAAAGAAATTATTTAAACATGTTTAAGAAGTTAGTTTTGGGGTTTACAAGTTGATAAATGACCATATTGTGAGTCATCAACTTTCAGCAAAAGGATGAGATCAGAAGTACGATAATTTCTGCTATCAGGAACAATCAATGTTTGAGCCCATATTTATTGAGGGTCAAGTGCAAAGAACTTCTGGAATTACCACTGGGATAAGAGACAGCATTTTAAATATTTCTATGTGAAAATGCTCTAACAAATTTAGTTATTACTTTCTTTGTATAGCTATGCAAACTATGTAAAACCACAAATCCATCTTTGAATTTCTATAAAATGAAAGTTTCAATCTCAATAATATTAAAGGGTGTACCTGGAATTCTTTATTTAACTAAGAAGAAATTAAGTAGAAACAACAAAAATGCTTTTAGAGGGGTATGTGTGTACTGTGAAGAGTAGCAGACCTTCTCGCCTTTTGTTCCTGGTGAACCAGGATGTCCAGATCTTCCTATTGTGCCCTGTAAAACAAATAAATTACACAAAACAAAAGAATTTAATGTCATAACATTTAGAGTTTGAAAGCTGTGCTTTTGGAAAGTAATCATAAAGAAATGATTTTGTGCAATTATTTATTTAAACATGTATTTTATTTCATCTGACATATCAGATATAAACCAAAACCAACATTGTAGAGTGTATCTCTTGCAGATAATGCATTTCGTACAACTCATCTCAGACTAACAATTCTACTAAAAGAGAATTAGGGATATGACCACCATTTTATTGCAATTGCTGCAAAGTTTTCAAGCAATATTTTCTTTCAAGTTATTGCATTATTTGTTTAAATCCCAATACCATTAACATGTTTAGGAATTATGAGATGTTCTTTTTATATTACAAAATAACATGGAAATCCCTTGCTCATATCTTCTTTTGAGATGTTATTAAAACTGTTAAAGCCATTCTACATTCCTACTGATCCCCACTGAAGTACCAAGCAGATCTGACTCTGCTAAGCAAGGAACCAACTAAGATATTTCCTTTTTCGGTAACCTATCAAGTACAATTATTTGCACTCAATTTAGCAAATCATCTTTCAAGTCATATTGAGAAGAACATTGAGCAGCAGCTGTCAAGTTGTTAGGCTGCAAGATTTCACTGGCAAATATAAAATCAAATACTTACAGAAGGTCCTGGTGGTCCTACCACACCAGGTAGCCCTGGAATTCCTTGAAGGCCCTGAAATAAATCAAAATATGAGAATGGAAATATATGAACTATGCTTGGGTGTCTGTGATATTTGTTTAAATCATTGCCAACAATCTTTACCTAAATATATAGAAAATGCAGTTATATAGTAATAAATATTTTCTATACACAATTAGTTTGGATGAATCAAACATTATACTAATTAGTAAGAAAGTTCCTAAACACATAGGGAAAAAAGCAGGTACTTATTCAAGTTTACAATAAAACTGAATATACAATAAAAGAGAATATTGAAGAAATATTAAAAAAAATCTGGAAATAGAACATGTTTCTTGATACCAAACTTTAATTCTCCCTTTCAGCCTGGGAAAAGAACCCATTTCTAGTACATGTATACTCTCAAAATTTTCCTGTGAGGTTTATTCAAAGATCAGTGGAACCAGAAACATTTTCAGACTGACTTAAAGTACAACCCTGCTTTGCTGATTTTGAAACTCTATTTTCAGATACAATCTGCTGTCCTCGATAAAGGATTAATTTAGCCTCTGGCTGTGTGATAGAATGTGAGAATCACTCAAGAGTGCTAGATTGCCTAAGAAGCTTATCAGCTGTGTAGCAGTGTGACTCTTGCTCAGTAACCAAATGAGTCTGGGTGGCACCCTACCGATCTAATAAAAAGATTTGCATTCACTCTGGAGTCTCTTAAAAATCTAATTGCCAATTATAAACCAGCCCTTTTCTTTGGCTTTCCCTTTTGCTCTTTACTCTGAAGAGTAAAGTATTGTTAAGAATCGCTTGACGTCAGGTGTCTGGATTTTTTTTTGCTATTGCAGTTTCTTTGACTGCATTGTAAAGGAACCCATAAGGATACTGTGAAACACCCAAATATATAAATATAATTGCTTGCCTGCGATGAATTTGAAATAATTCTTCCAATTTTATTGAACAGATTTCTGCTCTATTGGTGCTATATTACATAATGCCATTATTGCTATATATTTTTAATCTTTGCTAATAGACATTGGAGCATAAGGCATTCATAGTTGTATACAGATGAAACTGTATTTAAGCCTCTGCTCACTTTTTAAATTAAAATCAATAAATATGGTGTTTCCCCAAAGCAAATTATTCTGATAAGCTATTTGTCAAGGTATATATGATTAGCTCTTGTATGAGGACCCAGATTATTGGGGGCAATATGCTGACTCTGTAAATAGCTTAGAGAGGGCTGTAAAACACTGTGAAGCAGTATATACGTCTAAGTGCTATTGCTATTGCTGTAGCAAGTGTAGCCAAGTGTAGCCAAGTGGAGACATGGCCAATTACACAATGTTGCAAAATCCACTATTCTCCTTTATAGAGAGAGGAGAAACAGGTAGCAAACAGAATGAGGTAGGGAAAAAAAGAGAAAGAAAGGGAAAAAAAGGGAGAGAATGAAATGAAGAAAAAGATAGGCTGATGGACTAAAGGCAGGAAAAAAATGGAAAGAGATTCATGAAGAAGAGAAAAAGCATGTTATTCATCAAGAGATGATTTATTCAACTGAAAGCAAGAAATAACCTTCCATTTACCTTTCCTAATTTAAAAATGTTTTTGGGGAAAAAAACATCCACCATTAAAAACCCCTTTATGTGATCATGTGGGAATCCCTGAACTTGGTCATGTTTTTTTAGGTAGAGGAGATTTTTTGCATTCAGTAATATGAATAAGGAAAATCATTTTTTTGCAGGAGGCTGGGGAAGCATGAAGTAAATTCACTTGGTGAGGAATGGATGGTGGAGAAATGCTTTCTGTATGTCAAAAATGTCTTGCTTCCTAGGGTTGTAGTGAGAGGGTTAATAGATGTGGCACTGTCAGCAGCAAGGTTTGTTAAATCAAATGCCTGAAATCCTAGAATGAAGACATGGAAGATGACAAGGGTAGCACTAATAGGAAAACTATTCTAGTTACAGCAGGAGTAGATCTTCATACCTCATCGCCTTTCTCTCCCAGAAGACCAGGAAATCCACGTTCCCCTTTGCTCCCCTTGGGACAAAGAAAATATACATTACCTGGTTTATAAAACACATTTATCAAAGGAAACAGTTTTAAGTAGTGGATGCCAAAATAGCACAGCAGAGATTGTAATATACTCCTTGTTCCGCAACTCTAACAACTGCATCATCAATGATGACTTAAATGCATATAAACATTTACATTTTGTAATCCAATGCACACTTGGAGTTGAATCCTACTAAATTCAAGAGAACTGTTTAATTTTCATCGAACTGCAGTGTTGATGCCAAATGACAGAGTAGGAGAGATCACTCTGTATATATGAATCAAAATGTTCAAGATAATTTTGTACAGGAATTCTCCTTGGGTCCAACAATAAACTAGTAAATGAGTCCAACAATAAACTAGTAGGACTGCCACTATTGCAACTCAGAGGACTCGTGTAGCTCAGACATTGTTATTTTGAAATCAGGTCAAAGTGTAAAATCTGTGAATTTGAAAAGTCTATTGCCTTGCCCAGATTCCTTTTCTTTTCATGTTTCCCTCATAAATTCTGCTCCTGTGCAGCCATCTCTTTAAAAGCTTCTATGCCATTTCCAGAAGAGCGGACCAATTCGGACTAGTCACTTATTCTGAGGGGGACGTGTAGGAATGTGGGATGTACATGATCTTTTAATCTGCAAAAATGTTGATTATTTCTGGTAGTGATAACAATGTATTTACAACTTTAAAAAGCAACAACCTTGCATGTATAATTAAATAAAATCCACAAATTATCAAACTTCATTTTAACAAGCTCACATGAGGAATTCACCTTTGACCCTTCTCTTCCTGGGATTCCTGGGGGACCTCTTGGACCAGGATCTCCCTTAATGACACAAAGACAATTGGTAAAGGGATTTTTTTTTTTAAAAAAACATAGCTTTGGAGAATGTATTCACACAGGACATAATACTAGATATATCTTCCTGACTTCAAGATCTTGCCTATGATAAGTTTGCAATATTGCATTTTCTCTTCTGAGATAAACATTCTGATCAAAATATCAAAAGCCTTTTTTATTATTTTTCAAAGATAGATCTTGATAATGCGAAGCAGAGTGTTGCCTTATTTTGGATTTTTGTTTTTGAAGTGATAAATATAAGAATAGCATTAAGTGTCAAACTTAAGAAGAGGACCTTCATTACTCAGGGAACTTCTGTAAAAAATTTCTAAAATAAAACTTTAGATAACAAGACTTTGAAAATGCATGGATGTTATATATGCAGAAAAAATAGTCATTTTATATTTCTATAAAAGAAATATAATGTTTCAGTTTGCTATAGTGGTTAACACATCAGGCTAGAAACTGAAAGAAAGTGAGATACAAAGACAGTTAGATAACCTTGGGTCAGTCACTTTCTCTCAGCCCTAGGAAGGATGCAACTGCAAAGTATTTCTGAAAAACCTTGCCAAGAAAACTGTAGAATCATTGAGAATTGGCCATGATTGAATGGAAAGGGGGGAGAAAAGTCATGCTACAAACAGAAGAAGGACTAAAAACCACAGGCACATGAAACTCTAAATTTACCTAAATAATAAACTCTGGGTTGACTTACCATTCATGATTAATAAAAATTGTGGATGGTGAATTATGAATAAAGAGGGCCATTGATATCGATCTGCCATTGCCTTTAATCATCATGCCATCTACTGTATATGATTAGGAGACTAGTGCATGCCAAAGGCTGATAAGACTAAAAGGACCCAAAACAACTAGCCTATGAAAATGTGTTTTTAAAAAATTGGTTAGAGTGGCTACAAAAAGGCAATTACCTTGAATAAAGTACTTATATCACCAAGGAGAGGAAGAGCAACCTGTAATTAAACACACTGTTAGATTTGTACTTACATGAACCCAAAACACATTGTGTTTTTCTTTACTGTATTTGTTTATTCCATCTGTTCAGATAATTTACTTATATTAAAATATAGCACTGTTTTTAAAGTTAATAAGGTATGCAGTTTGTTCCATATTTTTGACATTGGGAAAGATGATCAATAATTGCAGAAAGCAATCTGAATTTAACTTGGCATTATATAAATTGTTGTGAGATTTTATTGATATTTACATTTATTCTTTTCTTTTAATGCTGCTTTTCAGAACTCTATTGTTGATTTTAAGGGCCAAACTGAATAACTTAGGGGAAGTATCTAGGAAAGTAATTCAGTTGCTCGGTAATGATCTTCATAATTAGCTAGACATTAGAGATGGACTTGCAGTGTCCCCAAGGAGGCTGGCTTTCAGTCATCCACTAAATTCTTTAAAACTGAACAATGGTGACCAAGGGAAAAAGAAGAAAGAAAAAGAGAAACGAAGGCTAGTTGCTAAACTCTAGTCTTTGTCATTTGAACGCATGACCTGGATGATTGAGAATCTACATAGACTGAAGCCTTATGAATAATGGAACACATAATTCAGTAGGGTTGCCCATATTTACTTGTTTTGAAATCTGTTTGGCCATTCTCATTTTTCCTTATATTCTCCTTTTCAATTTTTATGTTTAAAGGTTTAGCTTTTTTAGTTCCTAAAAGTGAGCTTCTTACTGAAACTATTCGCATGGGCAAGACCACACTGTTACACAGCTTCCCTTTATGCTTCCAATTTGTGAAGCCCATCATTACTACTTTTCTTTCTGTTTTATTAGGACTGAGACAATGGGACAAGTCCTTGGTAGAAGGAAAGAACTCTGCATTTGGACTATCTAAGGCCATGTCACACTGCCCAACGGATGCAAAAAGGACACAACAGACGAGCAAAATGTTCCATCCGTTGTTATCCGCTCTCAAAAGGGGCAAAAATTTGCATAAGCAGAGCGGATAACACGGAAAGGAACGGACGTGGGGAGGACGCAGAGCGGACGTATAGAGGATGCAGAGCAGATGTATAGAGGATGCGTAGAGGATGCGTAGAGGATGCGTAGAGGATGCGTAGAGGATGCGTAGAGGATGCAGAGCAGATGCGTAGAGGATGCAGAGCGGATGCAGAGCAGATGAGCTGCATCCGCTTTTATCCTTTCTCCATCCGTGCTACTAACGCTGCGCATCCGTTCTGCTTCCTCCCTGCGTCTGTTTACCGCTAGAACAGATTTGAGTTGTGCGGATGCACAGCGGATGCGTAATGGATGCAGAACGGATGTCCCCCATATGCCTAGAGGATGCAGAATGGATGCATTGGATACATTTTCCACGCAAAAGTTTTGGGCAGTTCAAAACTTTCTGAGCAGATGAAACATCAATAAACGGATGCTGGACGGATAGAGAGGAAGCAAAACGGAGGCAGTGAGTACATCGCGTTAACCAACGGATGGCAAGCTTTTTTGTCTGTTTTACATCCTCTTTGCATCCGTTGGTGCAGTGTGACATGGGCTTTAGCAGGAAGTTCAGTTCAACTGGGGGCAGTTTATGAGAATTATTTTTTTAATAGAGGAAACCTTGGAAGAGATGCCTGCAAGGGAGACTTTACATTAAATATCCTCAAAAAACCTAGGAAAAGAATTACAGAGAGAGTGAGGAAAAAATTCATCTGAAATTCTTCAGTTTTCCCAATTTCTTTTTCTAACCCAAATCTAAATTATTCCAAATCCCTCCCAGCCCTTTGGGAGGATTTGAGACAAGGAATGTGACATTCTGCATAACACTAATTTTTGTAGTTATTCATACACTAAATCTAGGAGACCTTTAAAAGAGGAGTTATGGGGGTAATCTCAGTTTATATCTTTTCTAGCAATGTAGGGATCATTTAAGGAATTGATTCAAAGATATTTTCAACTCTTCAAATGTAAATAATTGAATATGTATGTATGTATGTATGTATGTATGTATGTATGTATGTATGCTGTTCAGCTTCCTTCGGGTATTATCCCACGTCATTGCAGTTGTGCTTTTAAAGTTGTAGCAACGTTTCGGCAGAATCTCATCTGCCATCATCAGGCTTCTGTATTGAGTTTGTCTGTGGGTCAGGCTATCACAGCCATTTAGTTTTAAATTTGAGGCTAGCCTACTAATTTAAATTTTAAAAAAAATATTTAAATTTTTAAATTTAAAAAGAAGAGATGATTCCACCAGACTGTCAATCATTTGGAAGCCTGCACTCTTAAATAGAAAGATCTCCACACCACAAGCCAGGCAAACACCTGGGCACAAACAGACTCCCCCTGATAAAACACACTCCAACCAGGCACCCAGATGAAACCTAGCTTCCTAATAGATAATAGCCGTCCTTTCACATGAAGCCAAGCTGCACTGAAAGCCTCCAACACAGGAACAGAGTGTTGCCAGCCAATCAAAGCCACAAAACAGGCAGAAGAAATCAGAAACACCAATCAAACAAACTCCAAGTCCAATAAACACAGACCAAGACTCCCAACCAATCAGGATGTAGAAAAAAACATCCTGGCACAACAATAGGCTAGCTTCAAATTTAAAACCAAAGGCTGTGAGAGCCTGACCCACATACAAACTCAATACAGAAGCCTGATGATGGCAGATGAGATTCTGCTGAAACATTGCTACAACTTTAAAAGCACTACAATGATGTGGGATAATACCCGAAGGAAGCTGAACTGCATTCATAGATAGATAGATAGATAGATAGATAGATAGATAGATAGATAGATAGATA
>BLBF01000007.1:35148988-35166448 GCA_015471245.1 Laticauda colubrina | reverse complement strand
CTGTAGCCTTGCTACTTTTATATGGTTTTCATAACCACACCCACAATTGCTATTTTACATTTAAAGCTGCATACACTAACTATGATTCATAGTTATTATTTCACCTAAAACAGTTAGGGTGAACAATGTTATCCCTAACATGGCATATTCGTAACTACCCTGAAGTGTAGCAATAAAGCCACTGAGGTCTTCTTACAGTAGCGATTTTACAGGGTCAGACAGCCATTGTTGTGGTGATATAAAGACTGCCTGCCTTAGTAATTTATTACCACACTTGATGGGATGAGCGAAATCATAAATTGTTCTCATGGAACACCTCAGTATGCCTGGTTCTAAATCTTTGCACACTGATTACTTCCTTGTAAAAGGAGATCACCAATAGTTTAATATTATTACTTCATTGGTTCATATTTTACTTGAATAATTCTTACAAAGAGCAGGATGATACTTGCCATTTCTCCTGAAGGTCCTCTGGGGCCAGGTGGTCCTGAAAATCCCTAGAATATTATGATAACAGTATGCAATTTTTAGAAAAGGGAGGGAAAAAAAGAAGAAAAAAAGTCCATATATTTATACTGTTCTTTTTAATAAAGAGATATATTTGAAGAAAATACATAAAAATGCTAGCTTCTTTGGAGTAACAGATATAAAAAAATTTACTGTTTAAAGATAGAAAAATTAATATACTAAAATTGGCACCAAAATAGTCTAATATTCTGATTTTGCTAACATTTACATGCAGAAGAGAAAAACAGTCTATTCTAACTAGAAGTGTATCTGATTTCCAGAAGCTACACCACTACATGCAACAGAAAAGGTAATACAGGTAGTCCTCATTTAGTGAGTGATTTAGCAATGATTCAGTTACTATGGTAATTAAAAGATAACTTTGTGACCAATCCTTGCATTTATGATCTTCACAAATCTGTAAAAGAAAGCAATGCTGAAGTAAAATTGTAGAATCATGACGTTTCACTTACAATTGCTTCACTTAATGAGTTGCTGGTCACTAAACAAGGACTATATAGAGTTAGGTGTTCCTCTGTCTGAATTCAAGGACCTCTTGTCAATTTCTGAGACAAGGAAGGAAACTAAATTTCCAAACTGATCTTGGATTAGTTGGAGACTTCTTTTCAGTTTTTAAGAAACATAGGAAATAGAAGTGACGCAATTTATTCCAGTACAGATAGTCCTCAACTACCACAATTTGTTAAGTGAGTTTTGCCCCATTTTATGACTTTCCTTACCATATTTGTTAAGTGAATGACTGCAGTTATTAAAATAATAATCTGACTAAGTGAATCTGGCTTCCCCATTGATTGTGCTTGTCAGAAGGTCCCAAAAGGTGATCATATGACTCTGGGCACTGCAACCATCATAAATATGAGCCAGTTGCCAAGTGTCTAAATTTTGATCATATGATCATGGGGATGCTACCATGGTCGTAAGTGTGAAAAATGATCATAAGTCACTTTTTTCAGTGCTGTTGTAACTTCAAATGGTCATTAAATGAACTGCTGTAAATTGAGGACTACCTATAGTAATTTTCAGAAGCTGTCCTCATACTTCTCCACTTTATGAAAAAATATGGGTATTAAACAAAAAAGGCTTTTCAGCTACGGTATCGCTCTTATAAAATGTTCATGGCATGGAACTCTTGCTGCCTCTGAAATTGATGCCTCCCTTCATGTACTCTAGTTATCTCTAATAATTTGGCTGACATTGATTTTATTATTTCAACCTGATGTCTTATTTTGCTTGTATCTTTAGAAACCTATTTTAGTTTTATTTTAATTGGTAGGTTTTCTGTTGATTGCCTGTGACTACCGATGCGAATTGAAAGTTAAAACACATATTATTCTGCAAATAGAATGAAATAAAATGCATGTTCTTTGTTTTGGGAAGAAATTCCATATTAAACTTTAGTTTGGGGTGGAAAATCTGTGAGCCTCCAGATGTTGCTGAAATACATTGCACTAAGGATGGAATATTTGGTTACTATAGTTTAGCAGAACACTTCTTTTGATAAACTGTGAGGACTTCTGGAGGAATTATGACAATTTAAAAGATTGTACGAGAATAAAGTTGTCACTATCTTTAAAAAGTAGAATGAGGAAAACTTGGAAAACTTAGGTATCTATGGTAATTGAACAACAATCTCAAAGACATTTCCAAATGTACAATTGTATAAACATATGTTCAACTACAATCAGCTGTAGGATTTTAAAACTGTTATGGAAGATTATTATGAAATTTTATACATTTTCTATATTAGTTCAATTATTGTCAGATTTAACTTTTAAAATGCTACTAGGAATACTATGAACATCTATATATTTAAAATATATTTTGGCATTTTGTACAGTTGCAGTTAGGAACATACAGAGATGGAAACATACAAGAGTTTAAATCATTTGTAGGACAATAGAACTGGCTATCGATGGTGTTCCCATTATTAAATTTTAAGAGAAATTTGTACACTGTTCATTAAATATAATTTACATACTGGAGGTCCTGGATTTCCAATAGACCCTGGAAGACCAGGCTCCCCTGCTTCACCCTAAAACAACATTTTAAGAAAGGTAAGTTTAGAGATGAAAATGTAGAGCTGGTAAGTATATATTCTAATGAAACACTACAGTATATTTTTTATGTTTATAGATAAATTTTACTCTAAAAATGGAAATGAAATCATGTACAAGTCAAGTAGTTTAACTCCAGAACCTGCCCATATAATCTCTTTGCAATATGTTCAGTGATATGCTAGTGGATGGTTTTTATTTACATACAGCAGTCTAGCCACTTATTGTAGAGGGGGTCTTTGTGATCCATGGCTTTGCATAAATATGGATGACAAATCAAGATCATGGCAATCTTATTATCTATGTAAAGGCTTTTGTGTATCTCCAGTTTTTGGTTTGTAGTTCTAGTTATTAGACAATTTTTGAAGTGTTTTCTTTGCAGATGTGCAAATGTTACATATGTATGCTTGTCCGGATCTTGTTATCTAAAAGTGATATCATCACTTAGTCATAATAGTTCCCATATGGCTAAAATTTAGCCTTGGTGTTTGTAAACTTCTAGAAGCATAGGGAACATGCTCCAGAATAAGGGTAATATTGGATATAATTTACTACTTTCACCGGAAGTAATCATGATCAATGAGTATCATCAGTTAATAATGAAGAAAATAATCCTTGAGCATTTGCTCAGATCAGTAATTAAGGTTCTGTCATCTCACAAATACTTCTGGAGCAAATTAATCCTTTGATCTGTAAATCTGGCAAGGTGAAATTAATTTATATTACATGATAATTATATTACATATAGTAGTGACAACAAATTCAGTCCCCAAATTTGTCAGATGTTCACAACTGGATGTAGCATTTCCATAAGGCCTATACATTTAAAATCTAAGGTACAGAATTCCAAACAGGAAAATAATATAATTTCAAAAATATTTGCATAACTGGAATCCAAGCATAGATGCTTATGCAAATGTCTCATGTATAAAAAAAGATATGAAAGAACACAAGTGCAACCAATAGATACCATAGGTCATGAACTGATTTCTCCAAGACACAGACCTCTTCTAGAGATAATTGTCCAAACTATATTACACTCTATCTTCCTATAATTGCAGTTACTTGGCATGCTGATAACACACATACTTCACATTTTATTTATAAAGAAATTCTAAATGTATTGACAAGTATTAGAAGTATTCATAAAATCCTGTAAACATAAAAGGAATTTTGAGCTGTACTTACCGAATCTCCCTTTTCTCCTTTTTCAGAAGGTTCTCCCTGTGAAAGAGTACAGGTAAACTCAATATTTATCAGGACATTTTTGCTGAAATCCAGATTTGCTCTCTGTTTCTAAAGATTTTGGCAAGAATGAAACCCACTTCTACTTTCCAGAAAATAAGTCACACAATCATAATTATTAATAGCAATTGATTACTTACTTTTTCTCCTTTTGCACCTTTTAATCCCTTTTCATCTCGAAGACTCTTTCCCAAAAAAGAAAATAAAGATTAATTCTTTCTAATTTGTTAACAAATTAGAGATCAATTTCCCCAAATCTTTCTCTTCATTATGGTTATCCAATATTCCTTTCATGATCAATTTATACTATATAATTGCAATCTAAATATTGAGGAATCATATTTAGAATAGCAATATATGCGTCTCTGCATTTCCAAATGAATGTAGATGACATATTTCAAATTACTTCAAATTGAAAGTGTTTTAAAAGTCAAGGGTAACATGCCAACAGAGTTCAGTATTGCTTATTATCAAAATAAAATTGTATATATGTTTGTGATATGTCATAGTTGTGTGTGAGGGGAAGTGTTGTATGAATGATATATTAGTTCACAATGTGGTTCCTTGGATGCAGTAACCTACGTTGACAGAATAACTTCTGATCAATGATTACTATATTGAATAACTTCTATAAATAGAATAACTTCTATTAATGATTACTATATTGGTTGCTGATTATCTTTCCCTGTTCAATTCAAACTGGTAATTTTTTCTATAAGGTACTACAACTATAACTCACTTCCACTTACTTTGGGACTGTCTCATTTGACTAGAAGCCACCCATCCTGTGTGATCCTTCAATAAGGATTGTTCGGGATCCTCACCCTATGGGAAATCAAGGAGATCAGGGACAGAGGCAAACCGTCTTTGTGGTGGCACTGACACTATAGAAGAGTTTAGCTTCTCATTCATTTTTGGCATTTGGAAAAATGAACTTTTATTTTAATAATGTTCAGTTTTATAGCTGTGACAGTTGTATGAGAGGAGATTGAAAGATGCTGGGGTTTTGTGTTGTTATATATACCGTAGACTTCTTGCAACTGGGTAGCATATAAATTCATGCATAAAATTATGAATATATGTATGTATATGTGTGTATATGAATATGTATATGTATGTATATGAATGTATGCATGTATAAATAATATAACATATATTGGAAAATTATTTTAAAGTATAACATTCATTTAATCTTTCTTCCTGGTATTTTCCCTTTGAGAAATCTGGTTCTGCATGTGTTTTGTGTATATGTGCATGCTCTCCCCCATGTACACAATATATACATGGTTTTCATGCATATATTTGTTAGATTTTTTAAATCTCCAGAACTGATTTCAGTTAAAATTGATATCTTTAATTGACATGCTAGGTAAACCGAATTATAGTATAAACTATTTTTAAGAATATTAATAACAGTTTTCTGATCTGATTTTTCTGTGGGTAATAATCATAGATTATTATCATGTGGATCATGTGGATAATAAACAGTTCATAAAATTCAAGGGTGTCTATCTTTTAGGTAAAAACATTGTTTCAATGATTTGTTAGTATAAACAAATTTCTGGCTATGAACAAGAGAAAATTGTTCTCAATTAATATTATACTGCTTTTAGATTAATTTATTCATCTCTGGACTTGAAAACTTGCAACCTGAAACCCTGGTTCCAGAAAGTCTAAGTACTTAAAGCTGAAGTTTAGCCTGGTAAATCATCTTTCTAAATACTAAACTTAGCACTTCTTTTCTGGAAAGTTGTTGGCTTGAGAATAAATCATTAAATGTTTTGCATTGGACAGCTGAAGGAAGGGAGTGTATTAGTACACTACATGAGGGTTAAAAGATGATTAATTTCTTGAAGGCTAAACAGCTGGCCCCCATGTTTTGCCAGAAGATATTAACTGGGAAACATAATCAGGCATAGGAATTTGAAAGGTCTTATAATTGTAAGAAACATGAATCTGGCAGACGGTTGCATATCATATCCTGAGGACCTCAACTAGGGTTCATGTCACCTGCCACAAACTTAATCTTAAATAGGAATTAAGAGGCTACTAAAATATGCAAAATATACTAAGAATGATTGCAAGAAGCAAGTTATACATAATGAAGAAAAAAATGCCTGGATATAATTAATTTTCTAGGTACAAAGGATTAAGAAATATAAAACAGCTCTTGAAAAAGCTGAGACAAAAAACTGAAGCAGTTCAATCTATTGTGCAGTTGGTATAAAATACAGCAAAAGCTATTGACTTGTATGTGTGCCTAACAACCCAGAAACATAGTGATCTTTGGCAATTTGTTTGCATACAGCCAGTCATAAACTGTTTTTCCACAGACTGGGGAAATGAGCTCATTCATACAAATGTATGATAAAATAACTCAATTTTATTTAATACATTTTTTTAAAAAAATCTAAGGTTAATATATTAGTGTAATTAGTAAAGCACCATTACTAACAATAGCAAAAGAAACAGAGATTGGAAAATTATAGCTATCAAAGTTTATTACAGTTTTGATGGTATTGAATGGATCAGAGGACTACAAGGTTAAAATTTCAGTGATTTTAAGAGAAAAATGAAAAAAATGCAAAAGGAATAAATAACTTATTTTGGAATACCACCTGCCCAAATCAAAGGAAGTATGATTCTGCTTGATAACACATCCTTAGATATCCATGCAGGATATAGTTTACCATTTAGGAACAGACTCTTGATTGCAAATTTCAGATAGAATAGTCACCTCAGTTTAATAAAGTTTGAAGTAAGGATTTACCCAGAACAGTTCTGAGTCAATGACACAAAGTTCAAACTGGCAAGCTATTGTTATGGATTTGATAACAATAAAAAACTGATGTGATAACAAAACTGATATTTGCAGCAAGTAAAAATAAAAAACCTTAGAACTCCAATTTAAGATAATGTTGTAATACAAAGACAAGTCAAAAGAAAAAGATAAAAAAGTGAAACTGACAAAGTGTGTAGAGTATACGGTTAAGTTTGTCTAAAGCAGGGATGTCAAACTCGATTTCATTGAGGGCCACATCAGGGTTATGTTTGACCTCAGGGGCTGGGGTGTGTGGCCACTCATTGAGACTCCGTTTTCAGCTGCAATGGCCTCCTGGAACTCTCTGCTAGTGAAAATGGAGCCCGGGGAGGACACACACATTTTCACTGGCAGAGGGCTCCAAGAGGCCATCATGGTTGAAAAGGGAGCCTGAGCGGGCTGCACACAGCCTTCTGAGCTCCATTTTCACTGGCAGAAAGTTGCAGGAGGCCATTGCAGCTAAAAGCACAGCCTGGGTGGGCTGCGCATGGCCCTCCTGAGTTCTGTTTTTGCTGGCAGAGGCATTATGGGCCTGTCCTTCACTGTTTCCAGAGTGGATCTAACACTCCATGGGCCAGATACAGCCTGCAGGCCTTGAGTTTGATACCCCTGGTGTAAAATGTTCCTGAAAAATTTCAGCACAATGCCCTAGGTTTCAAATTTACAAGTGACTGAGTGACTGAGTGAATGAGCAAGTAAGCAAGCAAATAAGCAAGCTAACTGCTGGAAGCAATCTGCAATACTTAACAGCATAAATAATTGAGCCTCATACCATTCTGTGAGAAAAGGTCAAAAACTTCAACACCATGGTTGAATACACTCATTCCTTGTTGAATGACCAAATTCTGTACAACAACCTTGTTGTTAAGCAAAATGGTCTCTTCCCCATAAGTGAACATATGGGGGAGAGAGAGGTAGAGAGACTGGGAAGATCATTGGGTGCCATCTCATTTAGATAGTTTTTTCATGCAGCACTTCTCCCACTTTGGCATACATTTTTGTTGGGTGCCTGAAATATGGTCATAAATGCACACAATGGTTGAAAAATATTTTTAAATACTAACATATTTGTGAATGGTCACTACTTGAAATTGTCACTAAATGAGGAATAGTTATATTCACAGCTTTGAAGAACTGAGTGTAGCTGAAAAGTGCACTGTATGACTTTTACTACAGAATGGAAGCTGATTATAAAACTTCCATGGAATTAAGGCTCCAAATAAAGAATATTCAGAACGGATCTTTCTTCATAGAAATAAAGAAAGGTGGTTAAACAAGGTGAAAGACAAATCTTTAGCTCTGGAATATGAGAAACATCCTCAGAGTCAACCAAACACAAGACAATAATTGAAGATGTGTCACATAGGGTTTTGTGTGAGAACAATCAACCAGTGGAACACCTTGCCCTTGGAAGTTGTGGGAGTGCCATCACTTGAGACCTTCAAGAAGAGAGGGTGGAGCTGGCATCATGACGATATGGCATGCGATCTTGGAGGTCCGAGATCACTGCCGATATCTTTGCTCCTGGACGGTCCAATTGAATCTAAACTATCCCGAAGAGACGGTGATCGTAAAGAGCATGTCCTGTTGATCCCAGGGATATCGCAAAGTCCCTGGTAGATCCAGGAGAAGCTCTTTTTGCCAGCGGTAAAGAGGCAGCCATTAAAGCTGCTGAAGTTGGGACAGCTCCGAGACGGAAGGGAATAGAAAGAGAGAGTGTGCCGGTTTGGTGAGAACCTTTTTTTTTATATTTGAAGACTTGAAAGGACACCCTAAAGAAAAGAATCTGTAAAATTTTTGACAGAAGTGATTAAGCGGCGATTTTAAACAAGGACATCAAAGTAATAATTCTTTTTTCTTCATTGCTGGATTTTTATATATTATTTTATATTTTGAAACTGGACTGATTTCTTTTATTCTTGTTATTTATTCTTTTCTCCTTTTTGATTCTAGAACATGTTAAGCTAGAGATTCCTTTTTAGTTATTTTTTAAATACTTTTTTTCTCTTTTAGTTAATCCTTATTATATTTTGCCTGAAAAAGGAGAGGGGGAAAGTGAAAGCTAAATATATTTTGTAGCGCTGCCAACTATTATTCTGAAGTATTCTGTTTTTTCTTTACCAGACAAATCTGAGAAAGAATTGAGACTTTGTTTCAAGGTCATTGCCTGGTTGATAAGATAGAGGGAAGAGCACGGGAGGGTATTATTGCAGGTGCTTTTCTGGGTTTCTATGAACAGCTGGAGTCTGGTGCTGAAAACTAGGAAAAGAAAAGGTGGTAAGTTTTTGGAGAAGAGAGAACTATAATAAGAGCCTTGGATAATTAGACAAAGTGCAGTGTACTCTTTTTATTTTTTTCTAAGCTGTAGAATCAGTTTATCTTTTTTTTCTGGTAATAGATATTTGGATTTTTGCATTTCTTGGCTTTCTGAAGCTCGTCTACATTTCATATTGGTTTCTTTTTTGGTTCATTTTTATGTATCCTTCTATATTTGAGATCTCTTAATTGGATTAAGGTGTTGAAGAACCTGAAGAATCCTTTCTTTTTTTTTATTAACCTTTTTTTTTCACCTTTTTGCCTTCTTTGGGACTTTTCAACTTTTCTTTTTTTCATGTTTGTTTATGATGTCCTCATGCTCCTTTTTATTTTCTTCCTTTTTCTTCACTTTTGAATTTTTATTGTCATCTAACTAATTGATTGGATTAAGGCATACAAGAGCCTGAAGAAATCTTTTTTTTTTCTTTTCTCTTTTTACTTTTTATTTATTATCACTATTTGGTTTTTTCTTTTTTTCCACTATTTTTACTTGGAATTGCAGCTGGTTATTTTACAACTGGATTAAGGTCTAGAAGAATTTGAAGATTTTGAATTTTTCAAAATGAGTAGGAAGTTAACAGCTCCTGGTTCTTCAACTTCCGCTTCCTCCTCTCCACCATCTGGAGGACAACGCTCAATACAGATAATGTTAAAGCAAGAAAAAGAACAAGAAAAAATGACCCTGCAGATGATTATGCAAAGAATTCAAAATATTCAAATAAGATCAGAGAATATTAAAAAGTGAATAGAGAACATTGAACAAAGAACAGGGAACACTGAACAAAGAACAGAGAAAACTGATGAAAAGTGGAAAACATCCAACAATTGTCCAACAAGTATCATGAGAGGCTTGGAAATTATACACAAAGAGAATATTGATGAGGAAAGAGTCAAACAGTATTTACAGGATACTAATCTACCCCAGATATCTAAAGAGATTAAAACGGAACTTCTGGTTTGCAAGGCTTTGGCAACAGCAGGAATCCATGATCGTGTGCAGTTCCTGCTGCGCTCGCCACTGGAGTGCCCCTGATCCAGCTGGATTTGGGGGCTATAGTTACCCTGTAGAGGTAACTGAAGATAGGGGAGACTCAGCAGGGGTCTGGGGAAATCACAACCCCCCTCCCCAGCTGGCTTAACTCCCTTTTCCTAAAGTGGTGGAGCGGCAGTCAGCAATGGCCACCACAAAGAAGCTTTCATCTGGATAAGAATGTGCAGAAGGAAGCTGAGAAAGTGAAAGTTTTTGGCTAATCAGGATGACAAATAATATTTAAATACCCTGGAATTTAAGTTTTATTAAAGATACACTGTTCCTGACGAAGACAGAAGAAGTGGCGAATGAAAGTAAAAAGGGAAAGTTTGTTTTTTCTCACTCTCCTTCCTTACGGTGATAGCAAATGAATGGAGAAATTGGAAAAACCTGTTTTGGCATCAGAAGGTAATTACATTGAAAATTGAAGCCGAAGGGACAATAAAGATTTCCGAGCATTGAAAAAAAAAACTTTTTTTGCTATAAGTGGGAAGGGAGAGGAAAAGAATTAATATTAATATTTTAATATTAATTATTAAATTAATGGCTGCTTGGAATTTAAAAGATTAGAGCGAAACTGTAACAAAACTTCTAAAAGATATATTTGGAGCTTTATAACTGAACTATAACCCTAGGAAGAGAAAATATAAAAAGAAGAAAGTGCTAAATGGAACAGACTGCGTGTATTTGGATTGCTTGGTGACTTTGAAAATAAATAAAGATAAGAAAAAGAATCTGACAAAGAACATGTAATCAAGACAAAAGGAAGAATTAGCAGACCTATGAAAAATCCAGGTCACGAATAAGATTAAATACTTGGGGATATATTTGACAGCAAGATTCAGTACATTAAAAGAGAATAACTATATTAAACTTAAGCAGCAGATAGCGCTAGATTTGGCAAAATGGGAAAATTTACAACTGTCACTAATAGGGAGAATATCAACAATCAAGATGAATATGTTACCCAGAATTTTATAGTTGTTTCAAACAATTCCAATCAGGCTTGACAAAGATTATTTTGAAGATTTAAATAAAATCATGTTGAAATATATATCACAAGGTAAGAAGGCGAGAATAAAGTTAAAACTTTTGCAAGATGCTAGAATAAGAGGAGGATTTGGCTTGCCTAATTGGGAGTTGTATTATCAAGCTACGAAATTGATGTGGGTAAGGGAATGGATAACATTAAGAAATACTAGATTGTTGAACATTGGAAGGACATGATTTGTTGTTTGGGGTGGCATGCTTTTTTATGGTATAAAGGAACAAAAACACAGGGGTACTTTAGAAGACATTATATACGGGAGTCTCTGTGGTTAAACTGGGAGAAGATTAAAAAACAATGTTATTTGAAAATTCCAGCCAATGTTATTTGAAAATTATCGACTATTGAGGCATTTTCTTATCCTATAATATACAAAAAGGAACAAACATTTAGGTATGGTGAAATATTGAATGAAAAGGATGAACTTAAATCAATACAAAAAACTAGAGGAACAAGGTATAAAGATGAATTGGTTTTCATATGTGCAAATACAATCAAGTATGATAAAGATATTAAAACAGAAGGTTTTTATGATAAATTGACCAATTTAGTTCAGATTTTGACAGGTGCTGATGAAAAGGTGATTAAAAATTATATGGATATTTATTAGAAATTAAGTTAGAAGAAGAACATAGTACATAGTTAAAGAAACTATGATTGTTTGGGGGAAGAATTTTGGATATGGGATTGATTTAGAGAAATGGCAAAAGTTGTGGTCTCAAAATTATAAAATGATAATGTCAACAGCATATAAAGAAAATTTGTATAAGATGTTTTACAGGTGGCACTTTTCCCCGACAAGAATAGCAAGGATGTTCAAGAATAAGTCTGAAAAATGTTGGAAATGTCATCAGACACCTGGCTCATGTTACCATATGTGGTGGACATGCCCGGACGCTAAAAAATATTGGACTGAAATCTACATGTGGCTGGAAAAAATGACACATAAGCATATAGACTTGAAATCAGAGATTTTTTTATTGGGAATTTTGCCTGAAATATATAATAAAGATTTGAAATATCTGATTGTAAGTGTATTAATAGCGGCTAGGATTGTATTTGCTAAAAACTGGAAAAATGAGAAGATACTATTATAGGAGGAGATTATTAAGAAAATATTGGAATGTGTTGAAATGAGGAGATTGACATTTGAAATTCGCGAACAAAATGATAAACAATTTTACAAAGTTTGGGATCTGTTCTATCAGTGGTTAGATAATAAAATACAGTAATGGAATGTGTAGATTTTTAGAAAATAATAAACATATAAAGATGTATATTTTTTCTTTTTTAATTATATTTACAAAATGATTCTAGGATAGATCTGGGAGGACAATATGAATTGTTATAAAATAAACTAAGTAAAATATGATTATCTTATAAAACATGAATGAATAAAAGTATAGTCAACAATTGATTAATAAAGATATTAATGTACTTGATATTTGATTGAAAGTATGAGAGGGTATATAATGTAATTGTAATAGAAGACTTCGAAATGGTTGCACAAAATAATATGTAAATCAACCGGCACACTGTATGTATATATATGGAAGATGGTTTATGTTTTTATGTTACCGTATATACTTGCATATAAGCCGATCTCGCATATAAGCTGACCCTTAAAAAACTGCCCCAAAATCAGGAATTTTGCAAAAACTCGCATATAAGCTGACCCCCAAATCGACTTAGCGTGGCAACTTGCTCCAGCGACTTGCTGGAGCAGCGACTTAGCGTGGCGGCTTCGCGCGATGAGAGTCTTGGCTCTCATTGCTCAAAGCTGCTGCCCGGTGAAGCCGCTGCCAGCCGCTTCCCTGCCTCCCATCGAGTCTCCCAGCTGATTGGCTGTACAAGCCACTGCCCAGCGAAGGCGATGAGAGTCTTGGCTCTCATCGTGCAAAATCGGGCACTTCGCGCGATGAGAGCCAAGACTCTCATCGCCTTCGCCGGGCAGTGGCTTTGTGTGATGAGAGCCAAGACTCTCATCGCCTTTGCCGGGCTGTGGCTTGTACAGTCAATCAGCTGGGAGACTCGATGGGAGGCGGGGCAGCGGTGGGCAGCGGCTTCACCGGGCAGCGGCTTCGCGCGATGAGAGCCAAGACTCTCATCACGCGAAGCCGCCACACTAAGTCGCTGCTCCAGCAAATCAGATTTATTCGCATATAAGCCAACCCCCAAATTTGGGGGGAAATAAAAGCGTTCTAAAGTCAGCTTATATGTGAGTATATACGGTATGTTTGTTTATGTTTGTTTTAAAATCAATAAGAATTTTTAAAAAAAGAAGAGATTGGACTGCCATTTGTCAGAAATGGTGTAGGGTCTCCCGCTTGGGTGGGGGGTAGGACTAGATGACCTATAAGGTCCTTTCCAACTCTGATTATCTGTTAAATCTGTGTAGATAAGCAAATGAATAGTAAAAGTTTGAATTTATTGTGGAAGTAACAAATGTTAACCCAAGAGATGACAAGAGAGCTTGTTTTTAAGAAAACCAAAAGGCTACCAACTGTTTCAATGTATTAAAACTAGGTGATTAAATATTACAAAAACTCTATTTCTGAAAGACTAATTTAGATATAGAGATTAAAAGTCATAGCCAAATGATGTAACTTGTTCACTGATTTTATGATTAAACTACAAAATAACAATTAGATTATGTTTTCCAATAATGTTCTAATTTGGACATTTAAAAAGAATTCTTCTAGATTGTTAGGATGAGACAAAATGGTAGTCAGAAAGAAATGAATGTTTCATCTGTAATTCCCAACCTTCTCATACTGCAGCAGAACATCTAATTTAATTATCAAAAATGAGCAAATTTCTGAATTGTATCATCTACTTTGATTCTTACTAGAAATTCACAGTCACCCAGGGAAGACCAGCACCAAATATTGGATCAGTTTGGCAAGCATTTTTATGAATTTAGTAATTTGTCAAAAGTACTGGAGTCAGGTTTTTAACTCTTTTCATATAAAAGATTACTTTCTTGCCATCCAATTCTTTTTAGCAACATTATTTCAGGATAAGGCTTCAGAAGTTCTAATCTGCAAACCACTCAAAGATCTATCTTACTTGACCCAAATATACAGGTGAAACTCGAAAAATTAGAATATCATGCAAAAGTTCATTTATTTCAGAAATGCAACTTAAAAGGTGAAAGTAATATATGAGATAGACTCATTACATGCAAAACAAGATAGTTCAAGCCGTGATGTGTAATAATTGTGATGATTATGGCTTACAGCTCATGAAAACCCCAAATCCACAATCTCAGAAAATTAGAACATTACATGCAATCAATAAAACAGGGATTGTACATGGAACAATATCGGACCTCTGAAAAGTATAAGCATGCATATGTACTCAGGACTTGGTTTGGGCCCCTTTTTTAGCAATTACTGCCTCAATGTGGTGTGGCATGGAAGCTATCAGCCTGTGGCATTGCTGAGGTGTTATGGAAGACCAGGATGCTTCAATAGCGGCCTTTAGCTCTTCTGCATTGTTCGGTCTCATGTCTCTCATCTTCCTCTTGGCAATGCCCCATAGATTCTCTATGGGGTTCAGGTCAGGTGAGTTTGCTGGCCAATCAAGCATAGTAATCCCATGGTCATTGAATCAGATTTTGGTGCTTTTGGCAGTGTGGGCAGGTGCCAAGTCCTGCTGGAAAACGAAGTCAGCATCCCCATAAAGCTTGTCTGCGGAAGGAAGCATGAAGTGCTTCAAAATCTCCTGGTAGACGGCTGCGTTGACCCTGGACTTAATGAAGCACAGTGGACCAACACCAGCAGATGACATGGCTCCCCAAATCAACACAGACTATGGAAACTTCACACTGGACTTCAAGCATCTTGCAGTGTGTGCCTCTCCCTTCTTCCTCCAGACTCTGGGTCCTTGGTTTCCAAATGAGATGCAAAAGTTGCTCTCATCAGAAAAGAGGACTTTGGACCACTGAGCAACAGGCTAGGTCTGTTTTTCTTTAGCCCAGGGAAGATGCTTCTGATGTTGTTTGTTGTTCAGGAGCAGTTTGACAAGAGGAATACGACATTTGAAGCCCATGTCCAGGATCTGTCTCTGTGTGGTGGCTCTTGATGCACTGACTCCAGCCTCAGTCCACTCCTTGTGAAAGTCCCCAACACTTTTGAATGGCCTTTTCCTGACAATCTTCTCCAGGCTGCGGTCATCCCTGCTGCTTGTGCACCTTTTTTCCCCCACACTTTTCCTTTCCACATAACTTTCTGTTAATGTGCTTTGACACAGCACTTGGGGAACATCCAACTTCATTTGCAATTACCTTTTGAGGCTTTTCCTCCTTATGGAGGGTGTCAATGATGCTTTTCTGCACAACTGTCAGGTCAACAGTCTGTCTCATGATTGTGATTCCAACTGAACCTGACTGAGGGACCATTTAAAGGCTCAGGAACCCTTTGCAGGTGTTATGGCTTAATTAGCTCATTACAGTGGGACACTTTGAGCCAAGAATATTGAACCTTTTCACCATATTCTAATTTTCTGAGATTGTGGATTTGGGGTTTTCATGAGCTGTAAGCCATAATCATCACAATTATGACACATCATGGCTTGAACTATCTTGCTTTCCATGTAATGAGTCTATCGCATATATTAGGTTCACCTTTTAAGTTGCATTACTGAAATAAATGAACTTTTGCACGATATTCTAATTTTTTGAGTTTCACCTGTATGTCCTGTCCACCATTGGTTTCAGTCATGGAAAAAGACACAAAAATAGATGTTCTTTGAAATGCAGAAATGCAATGAATATATCCATATTAAAGCCTGTTCTTTCAAGTTTTTATAAAACTTTCATCACATTTGTTTTCAAATCCATGTTAATCACTGTGGACTTGAATAAGGCCACTAAAGTACCAGAATATAAACTGCAACCTTATTGAAGTTATATTCTCAAAAATGACCTATTATTTAGAGACAAAACCACTTAATTCATTATATTTTCCTTCTAACATTATTTAAAAATCTAAAAGGAGTTAATTAGACAAAAGGCAAAAGTTTTGTTGCTTCACTGAATTAATTCAGAACAGCCGATTGTCCTACATGTACAGTACTTAATTTTCTATATTCCTTTTGCCAATGAATTGTTGCAGTTTTATATAACCAAATATATTACTATATTAGTATACCTTCATCTCTATGTACAAACTAAAAGTTAAATAATTATCACAAACAACAAATAAATTCAGATAAATATGATTTCAGAAAATAGGATAAAACTTACCCTAAACCTATCTAGCTAAACCAACCAAACTTGTCAAGGTGAGTCACTTTGTTGGGAAGGTGGGTGCATAAAAAAATAATTAATAAATAAAAAGTGTAATAAATAAAAGGTGCCTTTCCTTCAGTCAATTTTAATTAAAAGGGTTAGTATTGCTTTGGAAACATTATTGATAAAATAGATTAATTTGCATTTGTATTAAATATGTGTGAATCAGTAATTATCTTCCAAAGAATTTCATCAGTATTTTTGTAATATAAAATTTGATTTTTCACATACAAAAGATACAAGTATATTAAGATACTTCTTGAAGATAGTGAGTTACTGAACTGCATAATACTGAAATACCCATAATATCCATACCTGATAACTCTGCCCTTTAAAGGAATATTGAAATCCTGAAACACCTGGAGGGCCCTAGAATGAAGGGAGAAAAATCAAGAATATAATTTGTTAGCTTTGAAGATTTTTTTCATTAGAAATGTACATTCTGTGAATCTGTTAGTTGATTAAGATACCTTTAAGACAAACACATATCATTTTATTATTGCTTATATTTCATGAAAAAACATATGTATGCATTTATGCATTGACTACATTTATTAACCAACCCAACCATTCAACCCTGACTGGCAAATAAAGAATAAAGGGAAAAAATAAGTTAACACTGCCTCCCATAAAACAGAAAAGAAACCACATATATTTATACAAATATATAAATACCTAAATGAAGGAACCTTTATTTTTAGCCAATGGATAGAACTAAAGATTTGATGAAACAAGAAAATTATTAACAATGTCATGAAATATGTTAACAGAAGATGACATTCAGAATGCTAAAAGAACTTTTTCATAATATGGGCCCACCATGGAGAAGGCCTACTAACTTGTCCGAAGTTCAAACATAGCCCAGAAGAAATGACTCTCAGTAGACCTTCCTGAATCAATAAGACTAAAAAAAATCTTGAATAGTTGAAGTAATCATTTCTATCAATCTTCTTAACCAATAAGATATCTATCTATCTATCTATCTATCTATCTATCTATCTATCTATCTATCTATCTATCTATCTATCCATCCATCCATCCATCCATCCATCCATCCATCCATCCATCCTTCTATCCTTCCATCCATCCATCCATCCATCCATCCATCCATCCATCCATCCATCC